>JAYESA010000017.1:131804777-132129207 GCA_036927795.1 Iris macrosiphon | reverse complement strand
GAACCATCCTATTTTATATATGTTGGATTAAGATTGAGTGGTTGAAACTAAAATGTAATAAAATCCCTAAAAACTCGATCGGTTAAGTTTTAAGTTACTTTTTCTTAATATCACATTTAAAATAATATCATGTGACACCTAACATGACAAATTTAAAACCTAAAAATTTATTACCCAATTTTTTTAATATTAATGTTAATATTAATATTAATGATAATATTAATCTTAATGTTAATTTAAATTTAAATTTAAATATTTAAATTAATTTATATATATATATATATATATATATATATATATGAGCCATCCAGTCGGCGGAGGAAAAATTCGAACCTTGATCTACTTCAAGGTAGTTCGTCATATTACTACTAAAATAATGCCTTTTGTGTCCTACCTCAAAAAATAAAATTATATATATATATATATATACTTTAAAAAATAGAGTGGGTCCCACTTGTTATATAGTTGCCGTATCAAAATTTTGATACAATAATCTGTATCAAAGTTTTACTCATAGTAGGACATAATGGTCCGTTAAATTCAATTTATGTACTGTATTATGTAGAGGGGGGAAATGAGATTGTACGGTTGTAATGTAATATAAGGGTTGAGAAGAAATAAAATGTTGGACTAGGGCCTTCCCCATAGTGCCAGAAAATGGAGGCGCGTATATTTTTTTCTATTTAAAGAAAAAAAAATAAAACTCAAAAGTGAATTTTAGAAACAAAAAATTTCAATGAGAGCATTATAATATAAAAATTTTATAAAAAAAGTATTAAAATTTTAAATTTTACAAACAGAGCATCAAAACGCTCTTGCCAAAAGCGTTTTATATTTTTCGCTAGTAAAAAGTTAACTCTCCGTTAACGGAGAAAAAAAAAATATTATACAAAAAAAAACGTCCTTTGAAAAAATATTTTTCCTAGGAAATTCCCTCTCTCTCCTCTCCTCTCTCCTCTCTCCTCCTCTCCCGCTTCCCTCTCTCTCTCTCTCTCTTTTCTCCTCTCTTTTCCGCTCCCCTCCTCTCCTCTCCTCTCCTCTCTCCTCTCCGCTCTTCTCCTCTCCCGCTCCCCTCCCCTTCCCCTCTCTCTCTCTCTCTCTCTCTCCTCCCCTCCCCTCCCCTCTCCTACCCTCTCTCTCTCTCCTCTCTTTTTCGTCACACAATAGGTCGATTTGTATGTTTTCGACGAGAGTAACACAATTCGTGTAGAGAGAATTTTCATCCGAAGTAGGACGTACATATTACAGACAAAAATATAAAATATAAAACTTTAAAGTATCATAACTTTTGACTGGGAGATCGAAACAAGGCCCAGTTTGTGCCAAAATGATCGTATAGAAAAGTACTTCGGGATAAACCGTTTCACCGTTTGACGGACTTCCCAAATTTTTAGAATCGCAAAAAAATGATGTTTCGACCTCCAAATTTTAATTTTGGTATTTTTTTTTTACAAAAAATTTACTGTACCAATAATAAATTTACTGTTAATAAAATCTTGGGATATTTTAAATAACAGAATACTTTAACAAATTTTAAGGATAAAAATTTGGAATATTTTAAAATTTTGATATATATCGACAACTGAGTTAATTTATTTTAATATTTTTTTATTTTGAAATTTCGATACAGTAAAATTTTTGTTAATTTATTTTAATTTTATTTCGTTAAAATATATTTTCTTAAATAAAACAAAAAATAAAAAAGAAACTAATTGAAAAAAAATTATATATATATATATACTTTGTCTAGGAGAGAGGTGAGGAGAGGAGAGGAGAGAGGAGAGAGAGAGGGAGGGGAGGGGAGAGAGAGAGAGAGAGAGAGAGAGAGAGAGGAGAGGAGAGGAGAGACCAAAGGACGTTTTTCTGTGTATAATATTTTTTTTTTCTCCGTTAACGGAGAGTTAACGAAAAGCATAAAACGTCCTTAGAAAGGACGTTTTGATGTTCTATTTGTAAATTTTAATATTTTTTTGTAAATTTTTAATATTATAATGCTCTCATTGAAATTTTTCGTTTTAGAAAAGGTTCATGGTACTAAGTATTGAAAGATTATAAGACCGAAATTACCTTTGAACGCCTATGTAGAATGTCTACATGAAGCAGTTTATAGCCGTCTTGGTGGAGGTGGGTGCTAAGAGCATCTCCAATCCTTGTGTTATGATTTTTATATAACATAAGATACAAAATAATATCATTTTATGTGATAAAATTATATTCACACGAGACAATAAGAATAAAAAAGTGTTCTTTAATGCAAAGATATTAAGAAGACAATAAAAAAACTATTTTTTAACTTCTAAGACAATATTTTTATTTAATTTTTTATAAATTTTTTATTCATAATTAATGATGTGGAAGTAAAATATTGTGAGAGCATCATTAGTAGGGCTCATCCCACATTCTTAGATTATAATGTAGGAGCTCATTTTGTAGAATAGTAAGTCCAATTCCTAATTCAAATTTTTAGATTTTGAATTATATCTCACCCATAGGAGCTATATGTTTGGTCTCCCAATTTATAGATTCTAGATTTTAGCAACCCTTTTATAGAATAGTAAGTCCCAATTTGGAGTCAAACTTTCTAGATTCTAGATTTTACATTTTTTTTTACATCAAATTTTGACCACACAATATTTGGGACCGGAGTCCAGTTTATCATTTTCTACTATTCTCGTACAAATCAAACCCATTCTACATTTACCTTTTTTTTTTAAATTTTGACTCCCAAATTCTATTGGAGAGTCCCCCGGCTACTAATGATGCTCTGAAGTCAATTGTCTAAATCTAGACAACCAACTTTACATAATTCTTGTCATGTCAATTTCACAATCAATTTTACATTTGCATTGGAGAATTTCTTTTGAAATATGAAATTGACTTTACATAATCTTTGTCATTTCATTGCCATGTCAGCTTCACAACCAACTTCATATTTTCATTAAAGTTTTTTTTTTGAAAAATAAAATTGTGAACACTATGTGGCAACTATTTTTTTTTTCAAATTCACAAGGTTGTAGATGCTCTAAAGATTATACCAATGTGTTCATGACACCAAAACTAAAGGTACAAGTTATGATGTAGACTGCTAACTAATTCCTGCAGCCTCAGTAACTCCAGTTGGGCTTGGTTGTCTTCTCCTTCAAGCAGTAGACATGTGAACAAAAATTTATCAAACATTAATACTGACAAACACAGACCTGTAATATTGTCAGTTGGATTGTCTCAATATCTGTATTCAAACACTTTCAATTTAAAAACAACAGCAAGACAAAAGAAGCAACAACTATGAGATTTCCAGCATTTCTCATCATCCACATTCCTCGAGAATAGTTGGAATGCGAAATTGTAAAATTTACTCCCTGGTATAAAATTTGTTGGACCATCTGCCCAAAAGAAAAATTACAAATTATAGTATAGATTGCCAACCAACATTCCCCCTTCTTTAGAATTTCCAGGTTGGGCATGCTTGGTCTTCTCCTTCCAAGCAGTTGGGATGCCACACAACCAAAGCAACAAACACAGATTTTTCATAACTCAATGTTTGAACTATTTAATTGACAACTGGTGGTAAAGAAGACAACAGCAATAAAATTTCCAGCATTATACAGCATTCAGAGAAGAAAAAACAATTAAATTGAAACAATTTTCTATTTCTTTTTTAACTAATTTTAATCCAAACAATTGAAAGAAGGGTAGAAATAAAGCAATCAAAATTTACAAGAGAAGCATGCTAACTCCACTAAAAATGCCCATAGCACAAATCCTTTCAATTCTTTGAAAAAGCTCCAGGTGAAAGGATTATGCAACCCCCCCACCCCCCCAAACTGAAGGATCAACAAGACATAACTATGATGCGTGGACACAAATACACGACAATGGCCAGACACGACACCTATCTATTTTGGTGTGTTCTAGTGTATTTTGGAGTATCTGATTGTGTCCAATACGTGTCCTACATGACACTGCCCAGATTTTTTGAGTGTCCGTACTTCCTAGCATACGGATGGGGGATTAAGCAAACAGTACAAGCTCTGATTTTGGTTTTATTTACAGTCACTCTTTCTTCAACCTCTTGATTTGGAATGGAAGCAAATGCTCCTCTCTTCTTGGCGGCGCACTGTGTCTAGCTTATTGCTAATCATCAATGGTATCCCATGGTACTTCTTGAATTGTAGAGCTCTACCCTTCCTTTGGCCTCTGGCAAAAGAGTATCCAACAAAGGGTCCTGTACCATGTACCCCTGCTTCGAAGCCCACTCGAGCACGTTGCCGACCTCCGCCTGCGACAGAGGCTCGCTCTCGGGCACGTGGTACGCAATGTAGCACATCAGGACCAATGCGGCAATCTGAACCATCGGTTCCCCGAAATAAACCAGCTGCACCAGATGCTTGGCCCCTCCGTTGTTGATGATCGACTTGCAGTGGTCGATATGCAGAAAATTGTCCGTGCACGCAAACTTGGTCAGCGCGGTAGCGGCCTCCTTGGACACTATCGGCTCCCTCTCGTCGAGCAGCCTGACCAGCGGAGGGATAATCCTCGTCTCGGTGGCCCGGAACGTTCTCGAGAGGCAGCCCAGAGCGACGATGCAGGGGACGAGGAGGTCGTCGTAGTCGGCCTTCTCCACGATGCGCAGGAGCTGGTCGACGACGGCCTTCGCCGCGGGGGAGTTGGGCTTGAACGCGGAGCGGCGGAGCTCGGTCTCCTGCTCCGCCACACGGGCGATCTCCATGAGAGCCATCGCGGAGTTGTACTGGACCTCGTCGGAGCCTTTCTCGAGGAGGACGGCGAAGCAGAGGAGGGCCTTGGATTCGGTGATGCTCTTGCAGACGCCGGCGTTGCCCTTGGCGAGGTGCCAGAGGGCCTTGGCGGCCATGGCCTTCATGTAGGCCTTGGTGGCGGGGTCCTCAAACTCCCTCCCCTTGATGCTGGCACCGGAAAGATTGTGCTGCTGCTTGCCGCCGCCGCCGCCATGGGTGCCGGCATTGTTACTACTAGTAGTACTGTTAGGCGCGATCGGGGGCTTGCTGGAGGACTTGGCGGCGATGGTCGACTGCACGAGATTGTGCATCTGGTTGTTCTTGCTGACGTGGTCGCCGAGCGGGTGCTTGACGAGCATCATCTGCTCGGGGTTATCGGTGGCGGCCTGCGTGTCCGCGACGCTGTTGGTGGAATTGGCCATGAGCACGGAATGAATGGAAGTGGCTTTGGATGGGATGGTGTACTTGCTGTGCTCCTGGACGGTCTCGAAGGCGAGGTGGCTGACGAGGAGGCGGATGACGTTGTTCTGCGCGAAGGCGTCCTGGCATTTGGGGTGGTTGGCGGCGAGCTCGGCGACGGCCCAGGCGGCCATGGCCTGGACCTTCATGGGGCCCTCCTTGAGGACCTTGGCGAAGACGGAGCAGACGCCGGAGAGGACCATCTGCTCGACGCTCTCGGGGTCGCGGCCGAGGAGGCCGATGGCGCGGGCAGCGTTCTCCTGGCCCTCGATGCCGCCGTCCTTGATGAGGCGGAGGAGGGGGCCGACGCCGTCTTCTTCGATGATGAGCTTGCCGTAGCGGTCGTTGTCGCGGGCGAGGGAGACGAGGGAGGCGGCGGCGTCGGCGCGGGAGTCGGGGTTGCCGGTGTGGAGGGTGGCGATCTGCTCCCAGATGAGGAAGAGGATGGGCTCGTTCTGGGCGATGGGGGGGAGGCCGAGGTGCATGTCGTCGTCGTCGTTGGAGGAGGAGACGCGGAGGAGCCAGGAGACATCGCCGAGGGAGTTGTCGAGGTGGAGGGACATCTTCTTGAAGGCGGCGGCGGGGATGATGGTGAAGAGGCGGCGGACGAGGCCGGAGGCGCGGCACTTGGAGACGAGGGCGAGGGCCTTGTCGAGGACCTGCTCGGTGTCGTCCATGATGCGGCGGGCGGGGCGCTCGTAGAGGTCGCAGCGGGCGGCCTGGCGGAGGAGGGAGGAGAGGCGGTCGGCCTTGGACTTTAGCTCCTGGCACTCCTGCTTGAAGTTCTGGGCGTCGTCGGCGAGCTTCATCACCTGGTCGGCCAGCTGGAGCGGACGGGTCAGCACCGACTTCACGCCATCGCCCATCATCTTTCCTCAATTTCTCAGATCCCTCTCTCCCTCTCTCTCTCTCTGTTTGGTAATTTTTGGTATTGGTTTTGTTGGTAAGAATTGGGGAAAATTTTAGGAGGTCAAACGCGTTTTTCTCCTGCTGCTCCCTCTTCCTTCTTCCATTTTTTATGGGGGCGTTATTGCACATGTTTTTATTATTTCCAGTTGAAGTTAAAACGGAAATTTTAGAAAACAAAACAAAATATATTTTTTATCGGTTTTTTTTATATAAAATAATATATTTATATATAATTGTAAAAAAAGTGAGGAGTTTGGAAAAATTATGGGGAGGGGGACAACTCGCCATGTTGGGGCCCGCCAACTGAGTTGGCGAGATACATGCAGGCCGTCAACTCAGTTGGCGAGGCATGCTGAGTTGGCGAGTGATGGTTTAGGGGAAAGGCAGTGACCGTTGCACTCTGCCCGCCAACTCAGTTGGCGAGTAAGGATCCGTTCACATACTTGGGAAGCATTATAGACGTTGCACAACGACTATTACATTTAACACTCTCACTCTATATATTTCCTATCTCAACCAAATCATCCAACACTCACTCTATTTCCTCTCTTCCCTCTAGCAAAGTCTCCAACACTCTCTCTGTCTCTCTGCCTCTAGCAAAGCTTCAGTCAAAGTTTTGCCTGCAGCTAAAGTTCATCTGAGTTTCCTGTAGCAAAAGTTCTCAACCGTCATGGATCGTAGCGTAAGAATTGTATGCTCGCACGACGGTAAAGTAAATGGGTTAAATTACGAAAGAGGAGAAAGTATAATTATTTCAACTTATCCGAATATTAGTTTTGAAATTATACGTAATCATATTATTGAACGTTGTTCTATTCATTATGATTTTATTTTGAAGTCTATTTTTTGTTCTAATTATTTTTTGATAGATAGTGAAGATGCATGAAATTATATTCTTGAGATTAATTCACAATCACGGTATATAAAAATATATGTTATTAAAGTAGCAGCAACATTAGATAATAGAAATAATGAACATTTTTCTGAATATCAGCACGTTAGTTCGGGTGCTAGTTTTTCTCAACAAATTATTTCATTTTTCCAAGAAGGTCATTCATCAGATGAATCTAACCATGATGATGATAGTGACAACGACGATGAAAATAGTGATGATTTAGTTGAAAATGTATATTATACGGTAGATGATGATGTTGTAAAAGCTATAACTGATGAAGTATTTAAGGGACAATCATTTCCTAGTCGTTCTCACTTTAGAAGCTTTATAAGTAATTTAGCAATTAAATATAATTTTAGTTGTTCAGCTAGTGTTATGAATAATGCTCGTGGAATTATATATAGTTGTGATCAACCGAATTGTAATTGGAGAGTATATGTCAAATCTATTGGAAATGACGATATAGTTAAAGTTAGTACATTAGAAAATCGTCATTCTTGTTTAGGGAGACTTAGTACAGGACGTCATCGACTAGCTACCGCTGCATGGATTAAAACCATGATAATTGACATTATTAGAGATAACCAGTCATATAGTCCATCACAAATTGTTAAAGATATATATAGGGAGCACCGTATACAAGTTGGTTATTCCAAAGCCTGGAGAGCCCGAGAGACAGCATTAGCTGAAATTAATGGTAGTTATGATGAGACATACGCTAGTCTTGAGGAGTATTGTTATAGAATTATGGAGACAAATCCAGGTAGTACATGTTTTATTAAAACTGCCAAAAACAATAGCTTCCAACGAATTTTTATTTGTTTTAAGTCATGTATTGATGGATTTTTAAGGGGTTGTTTACCAGTTATTAGTACTGATGCTACATTTCTTTCGTCTAAATATCAAGATATCTTATTTATTGCTTGTGCTCACGATCCTAACTATCAATTATATCTTATAGCTTATGTTGTTGCTGAAGGTGAGAATAGTGATTCTTGGTCTTGGTTTTTAAATTCTCTTAAAATATCTTTTGAAAGTTGTTTTAATGATTGGAGTATAATTTCATTTATATCTGACAAGCAAAAAGGATTAATAAATGTTGTTCGTGCTATTTTTTCTGCATCTCCTCATTTTTTTTGTATTCAATATTTTAAACAAAACATGAAAAAAGTTACCAAAGAACCCGTATTTCAACACTTGTTAGACTCACTTGCTAGATCATATAATGAAACGGATGCAGAGAGTATGTTTGATATAATTAAAGCCGAGAACATAATTTTGTACGATTGGCTTATTGGTGTAAACGATGAAAGTCGTCGATTTGAACATTGGATAACAGCGTATGCTACTTGTCCTAGATTAGATATTAACACTTCTAATCTTGCTGAATGTTTCAATAGCTGGATTAATAAATTATGAGATAAGCCAATAATAATACTTCTCGATGGTATTTGAGCCAAGATTATTACACTTCATGACAATCGTAGAAAGAATGCTGAAAATATAGACACATATTATTGTCCGAAGATGTTAAAGAACATGACTTCTATTATCAAAGAGAAGAATCGCCTAGAAATATTAGCTATTGAGAGTTATAAGTTTGAAATAATAGACCGTGCAACAAGTAGAACCTATATTGTTAATATAACTGACAGATCTTGTACACGTTTTAGATGGTACCATACTTATATACCATGTATACATGCATGTTTTGTTTGTAGATATTGTAATATTAGTATTGATAATTTTTATCCTGCAGTATTTTTGACGTAGACCTTGAGAAGTGTATACGCACCAAAAATGGAGCCAATTCCAGTTCCCTACAAGATCCAAACTCCTTTGGTTAGAGGACAAATTGGGGTACCAGATGTAAGACGCAAAGCCGGAAGACCAAAGAAGAACCGCATCAAACCCCGGGATTCATCGACGAGAGATCTACGTTGAAGTAATTGTGGTGCTATGGGTAAAATATTGTAATAGTGAGTCTGATAATGAAAGTCTACTTAAGAATTGTTCAATACCCCAATATTGTTGTAAGCCCCTGATTTTTTAAAAATATTAAAATTGGGATTTTCACAATTTTCTGGAATTTTCTGGGAATTTTCTGAAATTAAAATCAAGGTTCTTAATTAATAAATGATTTTTAATTGTTAATAAATAATATTAAAATATTATGAAAATAATATTTTTGGATGTAAAATGAAAAAACTGGACTTAGGGTAATTTTTCTGGAATTTTCTGGGCCTCAGACCTATTTTTAAATGCCTAAAAACTATTTTGAGCAATTAATTAATTTATTAATTAATTTTATTACTTATTATTATTATTACTTTTATTTTATTTTATTTTTATTTTTTTTTTGGGCCGGCCCAGCAGCCCAACCCAGACCCGTTCCCTACCGGGTCGGGTCGGGTCTGCCCAGACCCGACCCGACGCCTCCGACCCGGAGACCCAGCCCCGCTGCCTGAATCCTCCGCCGCTCGCTCGGCCACGCGCAGCGCCGCCCGCGCTTCCCGGCCGCCCTGCCCGCTCCGCTCGGCCCACGCCCCGCCACGACGCTCCGCCCCGCCCGCCACGATCCCCTCTCCCTGACCTCCCCCTCCGCCTATAAGAATCCCCTCCGCCTCCTCCCTCTTCCTTCCCCTCTCCCTTCGCCGCTGCCACGACCCCGACCACCGCCTCCCGCCCTCGCCGGCGAACACCTTCCTCCTCCTCCTCCTTTTCCCTCTCCCCCGGCGGCCCGCGACCCCGACAGCAGCATCAGCATCAGCAGCGGCCGCCTGCGCCGCCTCCTCGATCCGGCCAGCCTCGCCGTGCCTCCGGTCGGCTCCGCCTGTTCCCGGCGACGCCGCCCCAGCTCCTCCCCAGCAGCGCCGCCTCGGCCTCCGGCCGGCCCGCCGCACCCTCGCCGGATTTCCCTAAACCCTAACCCTAGGATCCTGTGTCCGACACGAGTCGGACACGTGTCGGACTCGTTTCGACCCTGATTTTCGGGTCCCCTTCAGGTGCGTGTAACTTTTTGTTCGTAGCTCCGTTTTCAATTCCGAAAATTGCATTGTGAAGCCTGTATGACCCTCTCGGTGTCCGGACAAACTGTTCGGGGCATCGCGTCCTGTGGCGATCGCACACCGCGATCCAAAAACGGGAAAAACCAGACCATGTTTCACCCCGGAACTGAGTGCGCCCCGCCAAACGGGACGACTTGGTCGCGTGCGGTCTTCACAGATACGTGCGCGTCGTCGATACGGACGTGTGAGATTTCGTGGAAGCTGATTCGGGTGTGCGTGCACACCGGAATCAACGCGTATCCGCGGACATCGCCCAGTATCCGCCTTTTCTGTAATTCATCCTAACTTCGTGCACACTCGTCAGATCGAGACAAAACTTGCGCCATCGTACTCGTAGCGATACGCTGGTCCTGTGGGTCAAGTTTGGTTCGATTCTGAGAACGTTGACAAAATCGCGTGTCGTGGGCCCCACAGGCCCCGCTCGACGGGCGATTTTGTGTTCGGCTCATCGGAATCCAAATCTGAAAGTTCCGTTGGGTTCGTATCAGCGTTCCTGACCTGTTGACACTAAGTTTGGTGAATTTGGAGACCTTTGACCCGGACACATTTTTCGGTGCAAAGCGGGCCCACCGGCGGACCCCGTTTTGACCCGAAACTGTCGTTTTTGTCCTTGTCTCCAAATTGGACCCAAGGACAGGCATTTCTAGCTATTTGACATCTTCTGAGCGTGATGGTAATGTTTATTTCAGCATCTGGGCTCATCTCTGGATATTTCCCCCAAGTACAATTAATTGGATCCAAACAACAGGCAAGTACCTGCACTTCAAGTTTAATCTTTATATTGTGATAAATAAGTTTCCTGCTTTATTAATACCATTGATGATTACACGTAGAGTTAGAACACTGGACTTCATGTCTTGAATATTGGATTTCATGTCTTGCTTTTCGTATCGGGCGGGAGAATACTAGGAGGCATGTGGTTTACCCTTCCCTTGTCATTGTGTGCTAGCTGTTGGTACGCGACTGTACCATCAGCCTTATACTTGATTATTCCCCTTGTCATTGTGTGCTAGTCGTCTATGACGGCCTTATTAGCCTTATAAACCCCTACATGCCAACTATGTATTCTAAATACACAAGTTCACGCACATAGTTCTTGTCGTGTTGCAGTTCTTGTTGTCGTGTTACAGCTACTTTTCCTGTCACATTTATTCCTGTTTTACTCATTTCTGGTTTATGGCAATTAATCATATTTTACTTCTAGTCCTGATTTATAGCATAGTTCTCAGTTAATTTCACTACTTATTTACGTATATTCTTAACATGATGCTTAGTCAATTATTGTCTACCTGTCATAATTATTTAGTTTAAATCTTGTTGTGCATTGTATACTTTGCTCCTTTCCTGACTGGATCCGTTGTTTTAGGCGTTGATGAGAACCTTGCCCCCACCTATTATGGCCCCTTTGAGGCAGCAGGTGATACAGTTGCAGAGCCAGTTCCCACACAGGAAGCTACTCCTGCGGAGTAGCTAGTAGTAGCTATCTTTCATTTATATTCTTATCTTATTAATCGGGTTTGTCCCCGGTTTCAATTCTGAATTCTGTATTAAACATTTGAATCTGTTGTCACATTTATTTCAGTTGCAATCTTAAGTTTCAATTCTCATTATTATCTTGTCTATGTTATTTGCGAATGAGCTAGTTTAGTTAAGTGTGGATTTGACCTAGACAGCGTACTACCGCCGACTCTGCGGCGTAGGCTGGACGTACCCACGCACTCGTGCCCGAATTTTCGGGTGCGGGTCGTGACAATTGTAATCAAACATTATTACAAATCATACAAATATAGCAATCATACATTGTTCAGAAATTTTAAAAAATAAATTTTCAGAAATTTTATGAATTTTTCTGTATTTTTTAAATAATTAAAACCAAGGTATCTTTGAAATAAAACAAATTTAAAATGATGTAAATCAATATTAAATATTATGAAAATAATTTTTTAGGTGTGAAATAAATATTTAGACATAGGGTAATTTTTCTGGAATTTATTGGACCCCGGAAATATTTTTAAAGACCTAAAAACTAATTATTTATTAAACCAAAATAAACCCTAAAATAAACACGGTTTATTTCTGAACCGGACCGACCCTGAACCAACCCGGTTTAACTGAACCGAACCCATTGCCTATCGGATCGGGTCGGATCCGAATTCTCAGCCCGACCCGACCCGAATCCGCCAACCCGTAATCCCTAATCCCTAACCCGACCGTGGCGATTCGCCTCCCCCGCCCTCCGCCAATAACCGCCGGCCGCCGCAGCGATTCCCCTTCGCCTCCGCCAGAACGGCCGTCCGCCGCTTCGCCTCCCCCAACCGGTCCACCTCCCTACCCGCCGGACCGCCTCCTATATAAACCCCTCTCCATCAGCCAACGCCACCACCGCCTCACCACCGCACCTTCTCCCCCGCCGTGCCCAGCCACCACTCTCCCCGAGCCCCAGCGAGTAGACCCCGAGCTTCGCCCGCTGTGCCCTAGCCGTGACTCTCGAACTCGCCAGAGCTCAGGCAGCCTCCGCCTTCCCCGGCGAGTACCACAAACCTAACTCTAGCCGCTGTGTCGTGTCGCGCCGCCTCGCGGACATGAATATTTTCAGTTTCTGCAGAGCCCTGTTCAGGTAGTTGTTTCTCTCTCCTTGCTGTCCCATTTTTCGTTCCATCTGTTGTGACGCGAACCCTGCGTGACCCTCCCGATGCCCATGCAACCCGCTCGGTGTGTCGCGTCCTGTGGCGATCGTGAACTGCGATCCAAAATCAGAAAAATATTTACTCTATTTTTCTCGGAACTGAGGGCGTCCCGCCAAACGGGATGACTTGGTCATGTGCGGACTTCACCGAAAGGTGCGCGCCGTTGATACGAACGTGTGGAATTTTGCGAAAGTTGATTTGGATGTGCGTGCACACCGGAATCAATGCGTATCCGTCGACAACGCCTCATATCGGCCCTGTCCTGGAACTCGTTGTAACTTCGTATACACATGTCAGAACGAAATAAAACTTATGCCATCAGACTCGTAGCAATACGCTGGTCCTGTAATCCAAGTTTGGTTCGATTCTGAGAACGTTGACAAAATCGCGTATCCTGGGCCCCACGGCCCTACTTGATGGTTCGTATCAGCGTATCGCCTTGCATTACCTCCATCTTTAGAGGGAGTGCATGATGTATTCCATGTCTCACAGCTGAGAAGGTACGTGACTGACCCAAGTCACGTAGTCGATCATTCCGAGATCGCAGTGGGCCCTAGCTTGAGATATGAAGAACAACCAGTTGGCATACTCGACATCAGTGAGAAGATATTGCGAGGTCAGACGATTAGACTGGTTCGTGTAGCTTGGAAACATCACTCTCCTAGCGAATCTACCTTGGAACGAGAGGATATCATGCGCCAGCGTTATCCTCACATATTCGAAGATGCAGGTATAACCTAAGCATTTCTTGTAGTTTCCATAATTTTATTTTCCTTTAGTAGTTTATTCTTTGATTGCGAGGACGTAATCTTATTAAGGTGGGTAGATTGTAATCAGCTGTATTTTCATAAATTTAAAAAAAATCAGAAATTTTATAATTTTTCTGTATTTTTTAAATAATTAAAACCAAGGTATCTTTGAAATTAAACAAATTTAAAATGATGTAAATCAATATTATAATATTATGAAAATAATATTTTTAGGTGTAAAATAAAAATTAGACATAGTGTATTTTTTTGGAATTTATTGGACCCCGGAAATATTTTTAAAGACCTAAAAACTAATTATTTATTAAACCAAAATAAACCCTAAAATAAACCCTAAAATAAATCCGGTTTATTTCTGTCCCGGACCGACCCTGAACCAACCCGGTTTAACTGAACCGAACCCATTGCCTATCGGATAGGGTCAGATCCAAATTCTTCGCCCGACCCGACCCGAATCCGCCAACCCGTAATCCCTAATCCCTAACCCGACCGTGGCGATTCGCCTCCGCCGCCCTCCGCCAGTAACCGCCGACCGCCGCAGCGATTCCCCTTCGCCTCCGCCAGAACGGCCGCCCGCCGCTTCACCTCCCCAGCCGGTCCACCTCCCTACCCGCCGGACCGCCTTCAATATAAACTCCTCTCCATCAGCCAACGCCACCACCGCCTCACCACCGCACCTTCTCCCCCGTTGTGCCCAGCCACCACTCTCCCCGAGCCCCGGCGAGTCGACCCTGAGCTTCGCCCGCTGTACCCTAGCCGTGACTCTCGAATCCGCCAGAGCTCAGGCCGCCTCCGCCTTCCCCGGCGAGTACCGGAAACCTAACCCTAGCCGCTGTGTCGTGTCGCGCCGCCTCGCGGACACGAATATTTTTAGTTTCTGCGGAGCCCTGTTCATGTAGTTGTTTCTCTCTTCTCGCTGCCCCATTTTTCGTTCCGTCTGTTGTGACGCGAACCTTGCGTGACCCTCTCGATGCCCGTGCAACCCGCTCGGTGTGTCGCGTCCTGTGGCGATCGCGAACTGCGATCCAAAATCAGAAAAATATTCATTCTGTTTTTCTCGGAACTGAGTGCGCCCCGCCAAACGGGACGACTTGGTCGTGTGTGGACTTCACTGAAAGGTGTGCGTCGTTGATACGGACGTGGGAAATTTTACGGAAGTTGATTTGGATGTGCGTGCACACCGTAATCAACGCGTATCCGTCGACAACGTCCCGTATCGGCCCTGTCCTGGAACTCATTATAACTTTGGGTACACACGTCGGAACGAAATGAAACTTATGCCATCGGACTCATAGCAATACGCTGGTCCTGTGACCCATGTTTGGTTCGATTCTGAGAACGTTGACAAAATTGCGTATCCTGGGTCCCACGGCCCCACTTGATGGGCAATTTTTTGATCGGTTCATCGGAATCTAGTTCTGGACGTTCCGTTGGGTTCGTATCATCGTTCTGGACTTGTTGACACTAAGTTTGATGAATTTGGAGAACATTGTCTCTGACATGTTCTTCGGTGCGAAGCGGCCCACATGTGGTCCCCGCTTTGAACAGAAACTGTCACTTTTGTCCCTGTGTCCAAATTGGACTCAAGGACAGGCATTTCTAGCTATTTGATATTTTCTGAACCTGATGGTGATGTTTATTACAGCTTTTGGAGGAGTACCTACAGAATCCATCGATACAGGAACAGCTGTTGGTATCCAAACCCCAAGCAAGTGTACCTTGCCAATCTTGCAGTTCTTGTTACATATTATTTTCTTGATTTATTTATATATTGTATCTGCTTAACCTAGGATCGTGTGACTTTACTTAGCGTCTGATTAATATTCGGGTGCCAATACTGTACGCGGAGTTGTGTAACGTCATCTAAAGATGGATATCGAGACCCTTTACATTCTCGTGCTTGCATTATCAAGTACGTCATATCCAGGACACCTGACACTATTCATGAGACATAATCTTCCTGAAATATTCAAGATAATTCTGTGTAGGTTGCAGGATTTATGACATAGACATTATATTCATATCTATTATATGACTTGTTGTATTAGTTATGATCTTGCGTGACATGGACATGAGATATTGTGGACATGAGACGTGTGATTACATTGGGTGGAGAGAGACACACAGGCTACAGGCTATTTTATATATGTATTTATTATTGTGAGGCCGTAGACTCTACATCAGAACTAGGCACATTACGTGATATTACTGCTACCGGCTCTCCGACACAGAGCTTGTAGCAGTCTCAGCCTGAGTACTAGTGATGCTCTCACTTGCATTTCACTTAGATGGTTACATAGTTACCCTATTCATTTCATTTACTATCGTACTGCATTTATTTTGGCTTGTATTATTTGTACCTTGCTATGTCCCCTGAGGACCTGGATTCCGGATGATGTCCCCAAGTTTAGCGGATGATTTCTATCCCGAGGTATACGGGACAGGAGCAGAAGCAGGAGCCGGAGCTGACACAGGAGATGAACTAATCCCCGAGGACGAGGTGATAGTTGAGGACTTTTCTTGAGTATCTGTTATTCATACTCAGTATCTGCTTTATTTAGACACTTTTGTTTCTGGTCTGTTGAACCAGTGTATCAGACCTATATCGGGTTCTTCCCCGATTTATTTTATTGAGACTTGTTGTTGGTTTCCATTTCATTATACTGTTGATTATATTTATCTTCCATGGATGAGATTAGTTTGTGGCATGTTTAGTAGATTTTATTTTGTGTTACAACTTAAGTACGCCCTGATGGATCCATTAAATTGGGTTTGTCCATCGATGTATACTGCTGGCCAGTGCCACGTGTCTAGTCCCTCGATATTTTGGGATTGGGGCGTGACACCACCCAATCTAATCACACGTCGCATGTCCATGACACGCAAGATCAAATCTAATGCAGCAAGTCATAATAATATCTAAGCACATGCAATATCCATGTCACGAAATTATGTAACCTATACAGAATCACCATGAATATCTCAGGAAGATTCTGTCTCATGAATAGTGTCAAGTGTCCTGTGGTATGACGTACTTGATAATGCAAGCACGAGAATGTGTAGGGTCACGATATCAATCTCTAGGTGACGTAACACAACTCCGCGTACGACGTTGACACCCGAATATTATTCGGACGTTAAGTAATGTCACACGTTCCTGGGTTGATCATATTTATTATATAATTAAATCAAGAAAATATTATGTAACAAGAATTGCAAGTTTGGCAATGTACACTTGCCTGGGGTTCTAACTCCAACTGCTGCTCTGGTATCAACGAGATTTGCAGGTACTCCTCCGGTTGCTAAAATAAACGTTACCATCATGTTCAAAAGATATCAATCAGCTAGAATTGCCTGTCCATAAGTCCAATTTGGACGTAGGGGCAAAAATAACAGTTTCTGGTCAAAGCGGGGTCCACATGTGGCCTACTTCGCACCGAAAAATGTGCTAGAGACAATGTTCTGCAAATTCGTCAAACTTAGTGTCTACAAGTCTATAATGACAATACGAACCCAACAGAATGTTCAGAACTGGATTCCGATGAGCCGATCACAAAGTTGCCCGTCAAGTGAAGCCGTGGGGCCCACGATACGGGATTTTATCAACGTTCTCAGAATCGAACCAACTTGGGTCACAGGACCAGCGTATTACTACGAGTTCGATGACGCAAGTTTCATTTTTATATGACGAGCGTACACGAAGTTATAACGAGTTTTAGAACATGGCCGATACGGGATGTTGTGGATGGATACACGTTGATTCCGGTGTGCACGCACATCCAAATCAACTCTCGCGAAATTCCACACGTCCGTATCGACGGCGCGCACCTTTCGGTGAAGTTCGCACATGACAAAGTCATCCCTTTTAGCGGGGCGCACTCAGTTCCGAAAAAATTATGGTATTTAAATAACCAATATTTTGGTCATTTTCACCCTTGAAAATATCATAACTACAGCACAATAAATTACACAAAAATAGGGTTTTAAAACTTGGTCATAAGGTCTAAATAATTGTTCATATGGATTTTTAAAATATTTTACAGTTTGATCGCAAAACAGTCGCGAACTGGAGAGTTCGGAACATTTCTGAATTTTCAGAAAAGGGAAATATTTTTCTGATTTTGCGTCGCAGGTTGCGACCGACACAGGACGCGACATGTCGAACCAATGGCACGGGTACCTAGAGGGTCACGCAGGGAATGGGTTGCAAAAGACTGCTCGAAAAATGGCGCGACGAGGTGAGAGAATTGCTTACCTGAACAGGGCGTCAGTATCGACTGAAATTCACGAACGCGGGGTGACGCGACGACGCTCGGCCGACGGTGGCGGCGTTGTGCTCGGCGTTGCTGCGGCTGCTGTCAGCGAGGGCACGGTGGAGATCACGATGGAGGTCTTCGCAGCGGGAAGCTCGGGGTCGTCGTGGTGCCGGAGAGGCGGTTGAGGCTGGGGTCACAGCTGGAGGAGGCAGGGGAGCTCGGGTGGCGGATGACCGGAGGGGCTCTGGCGGAGGGAAAACGGTGGCGGTGGCTGTGGGTGGTGCTAGAGGAGAAGTCGTCGGCGCTGGGGGAGCTCGGCGGAGGACGGTGTGGGGCTGGCCGGAGAGGCAGCGGTGGCTGATGGAGATGGCGGTGGCTGTAGCAGCGGAGGGGATTATATAGGGCGGTGAGTGGCGGTTACGGGGAGGGGACCGGAGTGGTCGGCCGGCATTGGGGAGGCGTACCGAGGGGTCGCGGCGGCTGGGTCGCCGGAGGGTCGCGGCAACGGTCGGCGGAGAAGTCGGAGGGACTCGGCGGTTGGGAATCGAAACATTTATGCTACTGTAGCAAGGAACAAATGGGTCGGGTCTTAGCGGGTTTCGGGTTGGGTTCAGACCCGACCCGACCCGCTAAGGTTTGGGTTGGGTTCAGGGTTTAGTTCGGGTCAGGGTTTGGTTCAATTTGGTTTAATAAACCGGTTTGTTTTGGTTTAATTACAAATCTTAGTTTTTAGGTCTTTAAAAATGGTTCTAGGGTCCAATAAATTTCAGAAAAATTACCATATGTCTAATATTTTATTTTACACCCAAAAATATTATTTTCATAATATTTTAATATTTATTTTAATACTTAAAAATATTTAATTCAGAAGAACATTTTATTTTAATTCCTGAAAAATCACAGAAAATTTCAGAAAATTTTCGAAAATTTATTTTTAAAATCCTGAAAAATCTGGGGGTTTACATCCTATAGGGAAACCGTAGCTCAACATAATAATAGGTCAGATACTATACTCCACTAAGGCAGATGATATACAGTATCTGTGGTGGCCAGCCCACAGAGCACTTAGAATAAATCTATGTGGGAAGGTTCGTTGGCATGATCTCCATATATCGTTCCATCCAATGTTACTACCACTTTTAGTTACCTTATTAGCGCCCCTATGTTGTGTTCGAAATCTCAAGGCGTGGTCACATGAGATTTTTTTTAAGATGTCGTACAAAGTATGGGCACGTTAGATATGAATCAACGAAAGTTAAATCTGGATTCACCCGAGCGTGTATGCAACATTCAGTCAATCAATATCCTAGCTATGCTTTGTTAGTTGACTCGCTTATTATGTCCGTGCTGGAGAAATAATATATATTTATAATATCACGCATTCAGGAATTTGGAGGCATTCTCGATGCACAATCCAAATATAATCACTTAACACGTGACACGATGTGTCGTACCTCGGCACACATTAAATTATGGACAATTATTAGGCAATAGTGGTATCAGCACAGATACAATATTCGAGTACAATTACCAATTATACATTAGATCACGAAAAACAAGAAACATTCAATCAAAATAAGCAAGGTCGCATGGGAAGTGGAGACCACATATGGCTCTAGGCCGCATATGAAGTCAGGGCCGCATGATAAATTTTGGCCACATATGAAGTCATGCCGCATGAAAAGTCCTGGCCGCATATGAAGTTAGGTCGCATATGGAGTCTGGGCCGCATGCTCAGGGTTAAAGCCTATTCCTTGGGACAAGTGCTGAAGTGACGGGCAATGAATGAAGTATCAGTGATGTGACATAAAGTTATTGATGTGACAAGCCATAAAGTGTATCAGAGAGAAAAGACAAATATAATAGAAATATGTGTCACGGTTCAGAGTCATACGTCCAAGAAAATGGTGGCCACATATTCTCCAATGCCGCATATGTGTCAGTGTCGCATATAAAGTCAGTGCCGGATGGAGTCGATGTCGCATGGAGGTCTCTTGGACTTAGCGAATTTCTCATTCGTTCAGCGAGTAAAAACACAAGGTATTCAAGAACACTTGTGTAAATAAGCAGTCGTGCGTCCAACAAGATGGACACATGCTGTCAGTATGCGGCAAGAGTTCAGGCGGCATAACCCTCTCAGGCCGCATAACACTCTTAGCCCCATAACTCACTGGCCGCATGAAGACTTCGTCTTCTCCAAACAGAAGGTTCGGCCATGACGAAAGCTCCAAAAACTGAAATCTTGTTTTGTTCATAAAATTCTCATTTTAAGTTCAAATCGGGTGAACCAAAAGCCAAAATGCTCTAAATTGAAAGCTCTATCATGTAGCATAAACTAGTTTTCTAAAATACATGTTTAATAGATCAAAACCAAGAAAAACTCATGAAACCTAAGTTAGAAATTTATATCTACACTAATCCATCCATCAAAACAGAAAACTTCAAGTTCTAAAAGTGCTAAGAAACACATAACAAACATAATGAAACAATAATATGGAGGCTTTTCTATTTCTCATGCAAGGTGTACTTGCCTATAAAAATGAGGAAAGAAAACTAAAGAGAGAGAAAGAAATGAAGAAGTGAAGGAAGAGAGAAAATATTGGGTTATATATGTAGGATTGAAGGTTGAACCAAGGGTTCTCATGACTTGAACCAACCCACAAAATAAATCATAAGCAAGGTTAAACCAAAGAATGAGTCTAGTCTCCATGCACATGCAACCATGCTAAAATAAAAATACGTTCCAAATACGTATATCGGGAACGGGGAGTGACAGATGACAAGCCCTAAGAGCAAGGTATGGACTTTCTCTTAATTTTTTTGTGGACAAGCACCATGAATCTCCTCCTTGTGCTCTCTATTCTTTCTACCTCCACCCTCAACTCATATATATATAGTTGAGAAACCCTAGTTTAGGTCATAGGAATTCATAAATAGTAAACCCTAAAATAGGAAATCCATTACCTAAAATAGCTAGCACCAATTATGGTCGTTCAAATTTGGTCAAATTAAATATTTGATACGGATTTGTAAATCTAATCAAATTAATGTAGATTTTTAAATACATCAAATCAAATCATTGCCATATTTGGACTCCAAAATTTGTTGTTGGAGTTTTTTTATTTTTAACTATAGAAAATAGTCTCACATTCATGTATCAACCCAAAGTATGTATTTCAATATACGATTCATCTTTTATTAACTTGTGCACATTAAGAGTTGTAGCCGTGTGGCTGAAATAGTGATGTAGTGATGTATTTTTCTAGAGGACAAGTTTTAAGACCTCCAAGAAACATATTTTTTGTCACTCATTTCTTGTGGTTTGTCTTAGGAGCTAAGCCCCGAAGGGGTATGGCGACTCGGGTGAAGGACGCAAAGTAATGCTTTGATTGCGCACTTCGCACGTACGCATCATACGCGAGAATTTTGTGTGCGTAATTGTGTCATTTTGTGCTCGTTTCCATGCAATTTTTGCATGGGTGCTGCGCGGAGTAGCACAGAGCAACGTGGGCTTCCGCACGGGTGCTATATTATCGCGCAGAGGGTGCTCAAATGAAAATTCTTGGGCACTGCACTGCGCATCGCCCATGTGTCTTTGGCACAAAATTCGTAAAAATGATTGGTCGCTGCTTATATATTGTAACTATCATTATGTGGGAGTTAATATTGTAACCGCCCACTTAATCATGAGTTATTCTTCGATTTTATTGTCCATAATGGGTAGTGGGCTGATAGAGACTGGCTCTCTTATTATATATTCACAAGTTCTTCTCTTTTTTTTCCCTTACATTAGAGAACAAGTGAATATATGCATTTCGTGGAGTCTAAGTTTTGGAATTAATCAAAGACTCAAAAAGAGGAGAGTTAGCAGCAGCCAAAGTTTTGTCTGTGCAAGAGTGAGAAATGAACGTTCTAGAAGTTCTATCTTTTGACTTTGCTGGTTTCTGGAGCAGATCGTTGGAATAAGGTCGAATCTTGTTTTGAGCAACTGTGATCGTCATCACGCCGACGAGTTGTCTTCTTCGGCCTTATGATATTATGTTTATGTTTGTAACAAAGAGTGTATCAGCAAGTTTGTTGCACTTTTTTTGTTTTATATTTCCAAAAGTTGCATTTTTTTATTTCCATTATTGTAAGCATTATTGTAACAGTTGTAGTATTTTTTTTAAAAAAAATTCGTACTTTCTATGATCTTTGTAACCGCGAGAATAACACTTATTAAGGTTATTTAGTTTTAGGGTCTTGTATAATATTAAAATTTTGTATTTATGTCTCCATATTATTCAGAATAAAATTTGGGTCATGTTGTGACGATATACTTAAAATGACCATAAAAAATAGAGACATAAATACAAGTTTTGAATATTATACGAGACCTAAATATTTTTTATTTTATTTTTCAAATACTATGAAAGACATAAAAGAAATCTAATGGTTATCTCAAGTCAACCATGTCGTTAAGATCCAAACTCTCTTCTAAACAATATAAAGATCTAAATATCAAGTATAAATATTATACAAAATTCTAAAACTAAATAACCCTACTTGTACCATCTACCTTTCCCATCACCATAGGGATATTATTGTCATCATCTCGTGCATAGAATCTTTTTTTAACCCATGTTCATTAGATGTGCATTTTATACAAAGTTTAGGCAAAAAAAAAAAAAAAAAAAAATGGAAATGTGTGACTCACCAACGGATAGACATCAAAGGACTATTTACCAGCTGATTAGTTCAAAATACAATTACTTTTTCAAACTGTAGACCCAAAACATCAACTTCCACTCTTTGAGTCTTTGATTAATTCCTACAATCGCCCACTAAATTCCTTCCAAGAATATCTCTCCTTGTATACTTTTATTCCAAGAAAGTGGTTCAAAATCTCCCCATATAGATAAGTCGGGCGCCGACACTGTTCAAGCCAGCTGGGCCCACGTGACAGCTAATGGGTGAATATCTGGGTGCCAGTGATCCGACTGCAAAAATTGAGTCTGAATTCTTTTCCGAAAAATTCCTCAAATCTGCATTATTCTTGCACAAGTCCACCTCGTTAATTTATTAGAAGTTCTCAAAATTAAGAAAACTTTTAAGTTATAAAACTATCTCCAATGGAAATTTCTAAATTTGAGCTATCTTACTTGATATTATAGCTTCTCCAATAGTTCTCAATTTCTATCGTATTTCTATCATACGTGTCAAAAAAACAAAAGAATATGTTTTAGTTTGAAAGTATGGTCCAATATTAATTTCTATGAGAGATGAAAAAAAATTATATGTAGAAATCCTCATGAATTTTTTGAACGCCACGTATGATGAAAATTGGAATAAAAATCATTGCTGGAAAAAAAAATCTAAGAGGAGTTTCTACATTAGAAATAAGGGAGATAGAAATCCTCATTGGAGATGGCCTAATTCTCGTGCTTGATTGAGAAGTTTTCACTGGTCTTAAAGTGGAGTTTTTTTTTTTTGCATTTTCACGATTAAGCAATATCTCGACTGAATTATCAAATATGATTATTTGGTTTCCAGTATTTATTATTCTAATCTATATATTAAATGTTTGAGGAGACATCGCCTATTATTTTCTAATCGAAGTTAATTTTTGTCATTTCAAATAAAAGCAATAATATGGAAAGTATAACGGTCCTTAAGTAACATGATCGGCTAATTTGGTTCTTATCTGAAATGAAACGTTTGTCGTTTTCTTCGACCTCTTGACCGAAATGGTAAGCAAAATCCATGTAGTTTAAAAAATTATCGTTTTCATCGTACAAAAGTGACTGAAAACGGTAAACACTCAATGAGAATACAATTTGACATTTGTTATTTGGAATAAAATATTTATAATTTTAAGTAGAAACTAATCTAGTCCGAAGAAATTTTGTTTCCCTCCATGTCTCTTCTTCTGCCTCCTATTGCCTTCCTCTTCATCTTCATCTGCTTACTCGTATGAGGGATGAATAGAAAAAGGACGAAGGAGCAAGAAAAAGGGAGAAAAAAAAACTGACGGTTACACGTAATAAAAGAGCAATAAATTTTTTTGTACATCATTATTAATTCAGAAGGTGTGTTAATTTTTGAACCACAGCTGAATAAATTTTTTAAAAGCGACAATAGAAACAGCTTATATTAGTAGCCTCTCAATTTTTTTGTGTTCTGAGGGACTTCTAAGTAAATATCAGGATGTGCAGCACTTGCATAAACAAAGAATAGATATACTCATTCCCCAGAAAAGCCTTCTTTCACTTTTCCCTCTTATTTTCTTCACTCTTATTTTCTTCGTCTTCATCAAAGCGAAAAAGTATATATATACAGAGTATAAACAAAGAGAAAATAGTAAGTCCACAGAGAAACCATGGCATTCTTTGATGATATCCTCTTCTCCTTCTTCTCCATTCTCCTCGCTCTTCTCATCGGAAAGCTCGCCTCCGCCGCCGCCGCCGGATCCGGAAACCATGCCCGCGTTTCTTTCGATCCATTGCAACCCAGCTTGAAGAGGAAGGGATCGGAAGGATCTGAAGTCGTCGATGATGTTCAACCAGAAGCAGAAGCAGAAGCAGAAGCAGAAGCAGAAGCAGAAGCAGGAGGAGGCTTGGAGAGGTCAGGCGATGCTTGCGCCGACGAACTCGACCGGAATTTGGAGACGAGCAGAGCAGAGAAAGGGTCGGAAGTAGCCTTTCCCGAGGAACTGGCAAAAGAGGAAGTATATGAATTCGAGTCCGGAGAGGAAGGATCGGGAGGACGCGGGAGTTCTTCTCTCCTCCACGGAGAGGACGAGTGGGAGGGGATCGAGAGGAGCGGGATGGAGAAGCTCTTCCGCGTGGCCGCGGAGTACGTCGGCAGCGAAAATGGCGGGAACGCGCTGTCGAAGCTGGGTCGCGATGTGAGGATGCAGCTCTACGGGCTCCAGAAGGTGGCGGCGGAGGGGCCGTGCTATGCGCCCCAGCCGATGGCGCTGAGGGTTTCGGCACGAGCCAGATGGTAAAAACTTTAATCCGTACTTGTTTAATGCCTGCTAAATTCATTTTTAGTTTTGTTGCTTGAAACTTGAGGTGCTCTCGGAATCATGATTTCGGAAAGAAAAAAAAACTCTTATTTTTGTGTTCGAATGTGAATGAAAAAGAAAGAAAATGGTTCCCAAAAAAAGAGAAAAAATAAAAATAGAGAGAAAAATGGTTTCTCGTCCAACCAAGGATTTACCTTTTCATCTCGAAAGATTCAGTTTTTCTTCTATTCTCCTTGGCTTTTAAACACCTAAAAAATAAGAAGTAGAATTACAATTTTCCAAAGAAAATGACAAAGAATTGATTTCCTTTCCTTTCCTCGAACCAATCTGAGACCAAAGAGGATTGTTTGGTAGTCCATGTTGCTGCAAATTTGTTGCAGCATACTTTTCTAGAGAATATTTATAGCACTTCTAAAGTTTATTTTGTTGTAAGTAGTCATCCGCAAGAAAAATTTAGATGCTTAAACTAACGCAGCTTTTGTTGTGGAGAAAATGGGCACAAGGCACTTATGGCAACATTTATTACACCAGTTACAACCAATCTAACATTGTATTTGTAACACCACTTACGACAACAAATATTTTATGGCATTTCCAATTTCGGACTACCGTAGCCCCTACTTGCTATGGAGTCCCTGAATAGGTAAAGGTAGTTGGAACTATTGCAAAACTTCGTGCAACTGGACAATAAATCTAATTTGCAATAAATCTAATTGTGGGTTATAAAGTGATATATATACAGATCTTTACAAATGTGGGTTATAAAGTGAGATATATATACAGATCTTTACAAATGTGGGTTATAAAGTGAGAGATATATACAGATCTTTACAAACGTAAGGAGGAAAATACACGTCACACACACATACACATATATAATATCGGAGAAGGTAAAAATTTCATTCCAAACCAGTGTGATATATTCTATTGTTAGTAAAAATAATTCCAACTCTGTATTTTAGAATCTGAATCTGAATATAAAATAAAAATAATGTAATCTAACCGAGACCGAGGCTTGAACTTGTCTCTCAGGATACAACGGTACTCCTCCTCCGGTAGCAGCACTTCACATCGTAGGAACTGACGAAACAATGATGGTTGTCTCTCTCTTGGACTTAATGTTCGAATGTATAAATGTGTGAATGGGTGAATTAAACACTAACACGACTCTCCTTTTTATAAAGGATGAAAAGACACGTGTCAAGAGACGCACTGGTTGGAAGGGATATACCCTTTCGAACAGACACCAATTGGATAATTAATTAAAATATTTTTAATTAATTTCTTAAGTGAAATTATTCATTCACTTATAATATATTTTTCCAACAATTCCCACATGAATGAATATTTGATTATGCATAATGTAAACAAATGCAGACGTAGTGCAGACAAAGAGAGAGATCATTTAAAAAGTTATTGTATCAGGATATGTAGCTTTTGACTTTGAACCTTCCCTTGTGAATATTTATCGAGTTTACTAGCCATCCAGTGAACAATGATGTCTTGAACTGTTCAGCTATTGTTGTAAACTTGAATCAATAAATATCACACAACCCTTTCCGACCAAAATTGCTTCTATTTATTTGTTCATTTTGGTCCTGAACATATACATGGTTTCATGAGTGTTCTTAAAGAATTCAGCCTTATAATTCTCTTCGAAGCAGCCCCACTTCCACACTCACATATGTGTCTTCCTAACAATAGTATCTTGATATACTCCACTTGAATTTTAAGTCATATGAATCATTAAAAGCAAAGCTTATCCTAGTATTCTTTGCAGGCGACACTGTTATCTGTCATCCTAGAGAATGGTATGAGTAATTAAATACTCGTCAGTGTCATTTCAAAATTTCACATAATTAGGTTGCCCTTTAAACCTAGATCTTGGGATCTCCAGTCAACTAGGTTGGGTTTTACTTTATAGAATTTCTTTTATCATAGGCTTCAAGCCCATTCCCCTCGATGACTTATAAACTTGCTCTCTTGTCAAACCTTTAGATAGTGAATCCGCAATATTTTTCTTTGATTTAACATAATCTATCGTGATTATGCCATTAGAGAGAAGTTGTCGAACGGTATTGTGACGTCTCCGAATGTGCGTTGATTTATTGTTATAAATATGACTTTGTGTCCTACCGATAGCAGATTGACTATCATAATATATACAAATTGCTGGTACGGATTTTGGCCATATGGATTCATGCGTCCAACAACCATGCGCCACAAAGTAAAGCACAGAAGAGATCAGGCCGCAGAGTCACCCTGCGGCCCAGAAAGGCGACATCCATGCGTCCCAATCAGCCGAAACAACTTTGGCCGCATATGGACCTGACGTGGCATCCTGACAACATGATGATCTCTGACACGGAGATCCTGACAAAAAGGATTATCTGAACGCCTAGAAGGACGTGAACACACTAAACGACAGAAGACGTGAAGTCTCACGTCAGCATAAACTTTACTCTTGATGGGTGTGCAGCACCACGTGTACAGCACAACAACGATCCCATGCGTCTCTGGTCCCATGCGTCATAGACAACATGCGTTTCATGCATCTCTGGCCCCATGTGTCCCAAACTCCATGCGTTTCATGCGTATCTGGCCCCATGCGTCCCAGACTCCTTGCGTCCCATGCGTCTCTGGCCACATGTGTCCCAGACCATGAAGACCAAATCTTGATGTTATAACTGAAGTAGTTCTCTCAAACCAAGTGCGGACCACGTGTCAAGCTGAACAAATTACGCACACAAAGGACAAGAACCGCCAGGATCTCCAGTAACAGCAAAATTTTAACAAAACGTTCACGTGGCAGCTTGCCCTGGATTCAACCCACACTATGCGTCTACAGTTGCAACTGTATTCTGTTAAAGGAGCCCCCTGCGGCCACCAAACAGAGGCAAATGCGGCACCTATAACCCATCAGCATGATGGCTATAAATAGGAGCAACTTGGATGTCCCAAAGGTCGGCTTTTTTCTTCTGTTTCAAAGAGAGAGCATACCCCCTCGACCAGCAACATACGTGCACACAAGCTCGGGAGAGAGAAGAAAGGAGAGCATCATCATTCCTTCATCGGACCATGCGTCCCAATCAGCCGAAACAACTTTGGCCGCATATGGACCTGACGTAGCATCCTGACAACATGATGATCTCTGACACGGAGATCCTGACAAAAAGGATTATCTGAACGCCTAGAAGGACGTGAACATACTAAACGACAGAAGACGTGAAGTCTCACGTCAGCATAAACTTTACTCTTGATGGGTGTGCAGTACCACGTGTACAGCACAACAACGATCCCATGCGTCTCTGGTCCCACGCGTCATAGACAACATGCGTTTCATGCGTCTCTGGCCCCATGTGTCCCAGACTCCATGCGTTTCATGCGTATCTGGCCCCATGCGTCCCAGACTCCTTGCGTCCCATGCGTCTTTGGCCACATGTGTCCCAGACCATGAAGACCAAATCTTGATGTTATAACTGAAGTAATTCTCTCAAACCAAGTGCGGACCACGTGTCAAGCTGACCAAATCACGCACACAAAGGACAAGAACCGCCAGGATCTCCAGTAACAACAAAATTTTAACAAAACGTTCACGTGGCAGCTTGCCCTGGATTTCAACCCACACTATGCGTCTACAATTGCAACTGTATTCTGTTAAAGGAGTCCCCTGCGGCCACCAAACAGAGGCAAATGCGGCACCTATAACCCATCAGCATGATGGCTATAAATAGGAGCAACTTGGACGTCCCAAAGGTCGGCTTTTTTCTTCTGTTTCAAAGAGAGAGCATACCCCCCTCGGCCAGCAACATACGTGCACACAAGCTCGGGAGAGAGAAGAAAGGAGAGCATCATCATTCCTTCATCGGACCGTCAACGGAGTAAAGGAGCCGCCACAACGCTCTTTGTCCATCGTCACTACCCAGATCAAAAAATTGTACTTAGATTGTCTGTCTAGGACCTCTTTGTACTTTCTTTAGTTTGTTGATTAAATCAAGCTCTTTTAGACTTTCGAATTTAATGGCGAACACAAGTGTAAAGACATATCCACTTGTTGATTTTAAGTCTTTAGTATCATATATCAAATTTGTATTACTGTATCCTTCGAGTTCGTCTGGTTATTTAGTATAGTGTAATCCATAATTTTTTTTGTATATCTTATATATCTGAGTACTCTAATGATTGCCTACCAGTGATTTTTTTCCTGGATTACTCGTATATCTACTCAGTTTGTTAACTGATTGAGCTATATATGGTCACGTATAATTCGTGACATACATTAGGCTCCCAATTATACGAGAATATTTCATTTGTGAAATACTTTATCCAGGATTCTTCATTAAATGAAGATTTAGATCTACTTGAGTTTTTGCAATATTATTATCATTTTGATTATATTTCTCTAAGATCTTCTCAATGTAATGAGATTGAGATAATATCAGCCCATTTGGTGTTTTAGAAATCTTAATTCTTAATATAACATCTACAACTCCGAGATCTTTCATATCAAAGTTTTTGATTAAAATATTCTTTGTGTCCTGGATCATGTTATGGTTACGGCATATTATTAACATGTCATCTACATATATAGTTATATAATGACATATCCAGTTTGTGTATTTTTAGAATACACACATTTATCACACTCATTAATTTTGAATCCATTTATCATACATTGTCAAACTTTTAGTGTCACTATTTAAGTGCTTGTTTTAAGTCCATATAGAGACTTATAGGACCTATCTTAACCTTTTTAGGCAGAAAAATTGGCACTTATGCAAGACATTCCCACATTTTGAGGTATTTCCATAATTCATATAGGACCTTTTCCTTTTTCTTGTGGGACACATTATTTAAAAGGTAGTTGAGAGTATGTACATCTTCTTCCCATAAGTTATCGGGTAGACCATGAACTTAAAGAATTCATTATTAGCAATAACTTGCAAAAGCTGTAAAAAGCATGTTATTGCATATTCATTAGCAGAACAAAAACTAACATGTCTCATATACAAAGACAACGTACAGAATAAAGTAGAATATAAAAAAGAACTACATTTTATGCATGTAAAGTTGCTCTTACCATCTCTTCCCCACTCAAAGTCGTCATAGATTTAAGTTCTTGGTCTCGTGTACACAATCATGTTAGCCAATTTGGCAAGTGGGTCAAATGATGACCGGTTCATGCCTTGACGGCCATTGGCAGGGGACATGATAGTTTAGCTCTTGTAAAAATGACCAAATCTCATCAAACGGTTGCTGTGAAACATAACTTCAGAAGAAGGCTTATCAATAAATTCGAGCAAAAATTTCTGAGAAGTCTAGTCTTTTACTACTTGGACAGAATATAGTGTCAAAATTAGATTATGAAAAAGATAAACCATTAAAAGTCCAAAGCCTTAGATGGACATAATGATCCAATTTTGACACTAAAGACTTATATTGCACCTTATGAGTTATGAATGAGTACTTTGCAGTATAGTCTTTTTTGGAGGTGGTGACTTGGAAATGGAATCTCGTGCTAGACATGTTGAATTTTTTTTTTTTGTCAAAAACCAGAAGCAATTACACTACTATCTTGACTCTCTGAACTAAGTATAAAAAGAAACTGACAACAGAATGTAGTGTAACGTTTCAGAAATAAAGAAAGCTGTGGCTCACGCACACAAACAAACATTGTAGTTTGGGCCTATAAGCCTTCCATTTACTAGAATTCCCACCTCTTTGGGAGAAAAGCTCCCTGGCCCTCTTTGGCACAATATTATACGGGTGCTGAAAGCTCCATGGAGCCTCATTTAGAGCACAAGGAGTATTGTTTCTGAAGTGAAGAAGAGAAACTATGTTATATAGTGTGGCTAGGCCTGCTGTGTGCAAATTTATATCTGAAAATTTAGTACTTTGCTTTAGTTAAAGCGACAAGCCAAGGTAAAAAAATATGTGTGAATTTTACTGCCAAAGTTCTGGTAGGGAAAGCAAAATAAAAAAACCAGAAACCAATTATTTTCTAATCTTGAAATCTGAGTTTAGTGGACCACTGAAAATCAAAACAGTGGATTTTTCCAAAGAAATAATGGATGTAACAACTTTTCATAAAAACAAACTGAATTATATAGCCGATTATTTCTCCATGAGTGGAGTTATATACTTAAGATCAAGGACTTTGAACCAATTATTTTACAAACCAATTATACAGTTTGAAAGTTCCAAGTCAAATTGACTCTGCATGCATTAGTGGGATTAATAAACAAAAGCAAACAGAGTACTAGGATCCGGTTAAACTATGAATTAAATGCCAAACCAGAAACTATTATCTAATTTACACTACGAATTAAATTCCTAAGCAAAAGACAATGAGCCAATCATATTACGAAACTGAAATGTAATTTCTGTTTCTGTTTGACTTTCATATCCAAATACAGAGTAATGAAAAACAAAGAAATATTGTCTTAAGATTGTTAGTAAAAATAATTCCAACTCTGTATTTTAGAATCTGAAAATAAAATGAAAATAATGTAATCTAACCGAGACCGAGGCTTGAACTTGTCTCCCAGGATACAACGATACTCCTCCTCCGGTAGCAACACTTTACACCGTAGGAACTGACGAAGCAATGATGGTTCTCTCTCTTGGACTTAATGCTTGAATATATGAATGTGTGAATGAGTGAATTAAACACTAACATGACTCTCCTTTTTATAAAGGATGAAAAGACACAAAGTGTCAAGAGACGCACCCTTTGGAAGGGATATATCCTTTCGAACAGACACCCATTGGATAATTAATTAAAATAAATTTTAATTAATTTCTCAAGTCAAATTATTCATTCACTTAGAATATATTTTTCCAACAAAATCTCCATACCATCTCATCCCTCACATCTACTCGGAAACCTCACTACATATCACACTCTTGTCCCACACTCAAGTACATAAGAATTTGTTGACTCCCCTGTTGACACGCGTACACGGTCTGATTGGCTATTTGGACCGACCCTCATTTCCTCAATATGCTATTCTTCAAAAGTCTTATGTTCCACACCTCTGAGCTAGTTGGATCCACTCAGGGTTATCGCGTACTAGCAACGAAGTAGGGCCTTCGACAAGTCCCGGTGATCCCTCTATTCATGGCTTCAGGCACAACGTTTTTCTAAACTCCGTCCATGTCCGCAAACGCAGAGGTTCCCTCAGCTTCTCCCATCTCCCCCACTATCAGCCTCCTTGGGGATGCTAGACCACTCTGGAGGTTGGGGTAGTGTCAGATAAGCAGATCAGGTGCTTCAAGATCGCACATGATTCCAATGTCTTCCTCTCTTGAGGCTTTTGTTGCTTGGCCTTCACCCAGTCATGCCAGACTGCCGCCTACGTTAGGCATCTTATTCGGTTGAACTTATTCGGTTGAACGACCGTTGTAGAGCTCCCTTGCAACTGTTTGCCATTAAAATTGATTGTTCAATAACAAACAAAAGAAGTACAAAGAAGTCCTAGACAGACAATCTAAGTACAAATTTTTGATTCTGGGGTGTGGCGATAGACAAAGAGCGCTATGGTGGCTCCTTTACTCCGTTGAGGATCCGACACAGGGTAAAGGAGCTCTCTTCTGCTCTTTGTCTCCTCTGTTGTTCTCTGTCTGTCCCTCCATGTGTGTCTGGTTTGTGTATGTCACCCAGGTATATATAGTCATCCTTGGGCGCGCATATGTTAGGCCGCATGGATACTAGAGGGTGCCACGTGTACCTTCCTAACAGGGTGCAGTTGTAACCGTGAGTAGGCCAAGCTGCCACGTGGGCGCTTGTTGAAATTTTTCTTTGCTGAAGATCTTGGCGGTTCTCGTCCTTTGCGGACGTGACTTGGTCAATTTTGACACGTGGCCCGCACTTGGTTGGAGAGAGCTACTTCAGTTGTAACGATAGGACTTGGTCTTCATGGAGTTTGAGACGCATGTGGCCAAAGACGCATGAGATGCATGGAGTCTGGGACGCACGAGACCAGAGACGCATGGAAGGCATGGAGTCTAGAACGCATGGGACCAGAGACACATGGAAGACGCATGGAACGCATGGGGCCAGAGATGCATGGAACGTATGGAGTCTGGGACGCATGGTACCAAAGATACATGGAACGCATGGAGTCTGGGACGCACGGGGCTAGAGACGCATGGAACGCATGAAGTCTGGGACGCATGGGACCAGAGACACATGGAACGCATGGAATATGTGACGCATGGGACCAGAGACGCATAGGACGCATGGAATCTGGGACTCATGAGGCTAGTTGTGTTATACACGTGGCGTTGCACCCCATCAAGGGTGAAGTTCTGTGCTGACGTGAGACTTCTGTCGTTTAGTGTGTTCACGTCTTTTGAGACAATCATAATTTTTTTTTGTCAGGATTGTATGTCGGAGACGATCCTGTTGACGGGATACCATGTCAAGTCCACCTGCGGCCAAAAGCTGCTTCGGCTTATTGGGACGCATGGACGTCGCCTTGTTGGGCTGTAGGGTGATTTTGCGGTCTGATCTTTTCTGAGCTTTGGGGGCACATGTTTGTTGGACACATGGACGTATTTTTTATGCTTCTACAAGATCCCCTTTAAAGTTTTCAAACTGATAAGTTTGGAATACTTTGAATAAGAAGAATGGAGGAGATGTCTTTGGTCGCATGGGTACTATGTTGCATGGTCATTGGGACCGCATGATCATGGGCTGCACGGATGAGCGCTTCTAGGCTGTCCCAACTCCATTTAATGCATGATTCGATTCGATCCTTGGGGAGATTTGTTGGGATTATGAGCCATCTCACGACGCGGAGCCCGAGGCGACGGTTCACTCTTTGGTGAAGGCGGTTTCCGAGGAGATAAATGTGGATTTTGGGTATTATGCTAGAGGTAATCTGGACATAAAACAATACTGTAGTTTCCAAGGACATCCCATAGGGGATCTTTGGGGGACATATTACTTCTTGCGCACGAGAGTGCAAGTAATAAGTTCGAAACGTGCCTTGCCAGAGGTGATATGGACGTGGCAAGTTTGGTGGGCTTAACACCATTGGCGCACTTAGAGTTAAGTACGGATGCTAAGTTGAGGTGACAATCGATATCAGAGGTAATGTGGACGTGATAATCGATAGTCAAACCCGGAAGATTTTCTCAGAGGTGCGAAGGACATGATAAATCCTACTGGGGAGGAGGTGAGGACGATAGCTCAGAGGTGACGTAGACGTGAGCCGATCAATAGTCGTGCCGAGAGGTTAGGTATGATCCCGGTATTTTTGGTGGAAGGAAAAAAGGAAGCGAGCCAGAGGTAATATGGACGTGGTTGTTTGCTACCATTGAGGACATCCCACTGAGGGATCTTTGGTGGACTTACTACCCCTTGCGCACTAGAGTGCAAGTAACAAGTTCGAAAACAATCCCTATCAGAGGTAATATGGACGTGATAGGTTTTGTGGACCCATTATTTTTTACGCATCTGAGTGCAAGTAATGGGTTTAAGACAAGCTCTGCCAGAGATAATATCGACGTGGCAGATTTTGTGGACTTAACACCGCTGGCGTACCTTGGTAAATACGGGTGATAAGTGGAGATGACAACCGATATCAGAGATAATATGGATGTAATGATCGATAGCTAAGATCCGGGAGGTTTGCTCAGAGGTAATATGGACATGGCAAACTCAGTCGGGAAGAAATGTTAGGACGATAGTTCAGAGGTAATATGGACGTGAACCGATGTCCGAGAAACTCGCTGAGGAGTGATTTGCTGAGTGTGGTCTATTCGGGAGTATGGATAGACCCGAGGATTGCTCCGCTGGGGAGATTGGTAGGACGATAGCTCAGAGGTAATATGAACATGGCTAGCGTGTAACAAGATTGGTTTTTGAGTGGTCACTACAAGAGTGTGCCAGTGGACCTGAGGACTGCTCCGTTAGGGAGACTTTGAAGATCCATCATCTGTTGCGTATCCAGGACTCCTGGATACAGTTGATGGCTTTTACAGAAATTTGTAAAGAAAGGGGAAAATGTCGTACATAGACACTAGTGGGGATGAAGAACCAAGACGGTAGAGATGTACATCTTGATTGCCCGGCTGGTGATAAGGAGAGTACAAGTCAAGTTTAGACGTAGTACTTTTTCAAGAACTTGCCGTTGATAGGCATCATGAGCAAGTTGTCGTTGGGTTTCGCGAGCTGGTAGACGTCGTTGGAGAATACTGATTCTACGACGAACGAGCCTTCCCATTTGGGTTGGAATTTGTCGACCGTTTTGTGGGTCATAACCATCGGCCTCCTTATGGTCAGGACGAGATCACCCACTTGGTAGGTCCTCTTCCTCACCCGTTTGTTGAAGGCTCCTGAGAGGCGCTTGGTATAGCTCAATTCGCTGTTGAGCTAAGAGACATTTCTCGTCGAGTGCTTCTAACTCTTGTAACCGTCGGCGGTGATTGTCGTCGACGTTTAATTAGTTGGAGAGAGCTACTCGGAGTGAAGGGATTTGGATTTCGAGCGGGAGGACCGCTTCGCTTTCGTACACCAGAGAGAAACGTGTATTGCCAGTAGCTGTCCGGATCGTTGTACGGTAGGCCCAGAGACATTCATTCAACTTCTCGTTCCAGTCGCGTTTATTGGAAGACACGAACTGTTTAAGAAGCTTTATGATAGTCTTGTTGAAGGCTTCTGCCAGACCATTTGTCGCTGGGTTGTAGGCAGTCAACGCTACATTCTAAATCCGATTTTGTCGCAAAATTGGTATAACGCATGACTTGCGAACTGTGGACCATTGTCATTGATGATCCTTCGTGGCAAGCCGAAGCGGTATATGACGTAATGCTTGACGAAGCTGATCACGTTGGACGTCTTGACTTCCGCTAGTGGTACTGCTTTCGTCCACTTGGAGAAGTAGTCGATGATGGCGAGGATGGACTGATGTCCCTTGTTTGTTGAGTATCTGGGCGGTTCTCAACTATGTAGGCGTGACTTGGTCAAATGGACATGTGGCCGCTATTTGGTTGGAGAAGACCACTCATTTGTAACAGCAAGGCTTGGTCGTCGTGGAATCTGGGATACATGTGGCCAAAGACGCACGGGACGCACAGAGTCTGGAACGTCCGGGGCCAGAGACGCATGGACTGCATGGAGTCTGGAACGCATGGGCCAGAGTCGCATGGGACGCATGGAGTCTGGGACGCGTGGGGCAGAGACGCATGGACCGCATGGAGTCTGGGACGCATGGGCCAGAGCTGCATGGGTTCTTTTTGTCGTGTTGTCCACGTGGCTCTGCACCATCCTTTGGACTTCTGCCACTTAGCGTGTTCTCGTCCTTCGAGGTGATCAGAAAAATCATTTATGTCATGATTCTGTGTCAGGCGTCATCTTTGTTGTCAGGACGTCATGTCAGGTCGACCTGCGGCCAGTTGTCAGGACGCTTGTTTGGACCGCATGGGTGTCCCTTTTCTAGGCCGTATGGTGTCCTTGCGGTCCATGGTGTCCATGCGGTCCATCATCTTTTGAGTTTTATTTGGGGCGCATGGACGTTGGACGTATGGATGCGTCTTTTCCATGCTTATACATTTGTGTTCTAAGCGCATACTCCAAAAAGATTTTGGTCAGATGTCGTTCTCATGGCTTGCTATTTAATTAATTGCATGTCGTCGTCTGTTCTCAATGGCGATACTCCCTTCTCTCGGTTATATCACAATCGAGAGTCATTTCCTTTATCTCTCCGAATCTTTAGTTGTTTTTTATGTTAGAGATACCCGACCAACTCTTTCTAAACTAGATCCAAAGGCTATCCAATGTATTTTCCTTGGGTATCTGTCACGACCCGCACCCGGAAATTCGGACACGAGTGCGTGGGTACGTCCAGCCTACGCCGCAGAGTCGGCGGTAGTACGCTGTCTAGGTCATATCCACATTTAACTAGTCTAGCTCATTCACAAATAACATAGGCAAGATAATAATGAGAAACAGGTACTTAAGATTTGCGATTGAAATAAATGTGACAACAGATTCAAATGTTTTAGTACAGAAATTCAGAATGAAATCGGGGACAAACCCGATTACTAAGATAAAGAGCAAAAACTAAGATAACTACTGCTAACTACTCAGCAGGAGTAGCTTCCTGTGCGGGAACTGGCTCTGCAACTGTGTCACCTGCTGCCTCATAGGGGCCATAATATGTAGGGGCAAAGTCCTCATCATCGCCTAAATCAACAGATCCAGTCAGGAAAGGAGCAAAGTACACAGTGCACAACAAGATTAAACTAAATATTTATGACAATTAATTGAATATCATGTTGAGAAACTGCATAAAAGAACATCAAATTCTCAGAGTTAAAGCTGTAAACAGGAATATGAGAAAACCCGAAGTAAATGAGACAGGAAATGAAACTACAACAATCTGCAAGAAATATAACAAGATCTAGAAACTAGTTGTGTGAACTTGTGTTTGTTTTAGAATACATAGTTGGCATGTAGGGGTTTATAAGGCTAATCCGGCCGTCATAAACGGCTATTAAACAGGAAAAATCGAGATCCGGCTGAGGTACAGTCGCGTACCAACAGCTATTAAACATGACAAGGGGAAGGGTAAACTACATGCCTTCTAGTATTCTCCCACCCGACATGAAAAACAAGACATGAACTCCAATATTCAAGACATGAATTCCAGTGTTCTAGCACTAGGTGTAATCATCAATGGTACTAGTAAAGCAGGAAATTAATTATCACAATATAAAGATTAATTTGAAGTGCAGGTACTTGCCTGTTGTTTGGATCTGATTAAATTGGTTCTTGGAAAAATTTCCAGGGATGAGTCCAAAAGCTGAAATAGACATTACCATCACGCTCAGAAGATGTCAAATAGCTAGAAACGCCTGTCCTTGGGTCCAATTTGGAGACAAGGGCAAAAACGGCAGTTTCGGGTCAAAACGGGGTCCGTCGGTGGGCCCGCTTTGCACCGAAAAACGTGTCCGGGTCAAAGGTCTCCAAATTCACCAAACTTAGTGTCAACAGGTCAGGAACGCTGATACGAACCCAACGGAACTTCAAGATTTGGATTCCGATGAGCCGAACACAAAATTGCCCGTCGAGCGGGGCCTGTGGGGCCCACGACACGCGATTTCGTCAACGTTCTCAGAATCGAACCAAACTTGACCCACAGGACCAGCGTATCGCTACGAGTCCGATGGCGCAAGTTTCGTCTCGATCTGACGAGTGTACAAGAAGTTAGGGCGAATTGCAGAAAAGTCGGATACGGGGCGATGTCCGCGGATACGCGTTGATTCCGGTGTGCACGCACACCCAAATTAACTTCCGCGAAAACTCACACGTCCGTATCGACGATGCGCACGTATCTGTGAAGACCGCACGCGACCAAGTCGTCCCGTTTGGCGGGGCGCACTCAGTTCCGGGGTGAAACATGGTCTGGTTTTTCCTGTTTTTGGATCGCGGTGTGCGATCACCACAGGACGCGATGCCCCGAACAGTTTGTCCGGACACCGAGAGGGTCACACAGGCTTCGCGTAGAAATTTACAGAATCGAAAACGGAGATACAGGGTGCAAGATACGAGTACCTGAACCTGCTCTGAAAATCCGGAAATTTCCGTGTCCGTGTCGTGTCCGACACGACACGAAGAATAGGGAAAGCTAGGGTTAGGGTTCTGCGGGTTTCCTGGCCGTGGACGGCGGGGACCGGCCGGAGATGCGCCGGCGAGGGCGGGGGACGGTTCGCCGAGGGGAGCTGGGGCGGTGGCTGGTGGCGGCGGAGCCGATGGGCGGCGGCCGGAGGCGCTGGCTGCCGCTGCTGCTGCTGGCTCGGCGCTGCGGGGAGGAGGCGGGTGCTGGCGGGGCGCCGGAGGGCGGAGACGGGAGGAGGAGGAGCGGGCGGTCTAGGGCGGAGCCGGTGGTGGCTCAGGTGGCGGCGAGGTGGTCGGACGGAGGAGAGAGGGGGGTCGACGGCGGTATTTAAAGGGAGAGGAGGTGGTGGTGCGGGCCGAGGGAGGCGGCGTCCAGCGCGGAGGCGAGGGCGCGTGGCCGCGGGCAGTGCGGAGGCGGTGGCTGCGTGGCGCGGCGGCGGCGCCGGATGCGGAGGGGAGCGGTTCCGGCGTAGAGAGGGGCTGGGGAGCGGGTCAGTGGGCGGTGGGTCGGGTCTGGGCAGACCCGACCCGACCCGCAAGGGAGCGGGCTGGGCTCGGCCCAACGGCTGGGCCGGGCCGGAGCGGTTGGGCTGGGCCGGAAAGAAAATTAAAAAATAATAATAGTAATAATAATAAATCAATAATTAAATTAATAATTAAATGAATAGTTTTTAGGTAATTAAAAATAGGTTCGGGGTCCAAAAAATTCCAGAAAAATTACCCTAAGTCCAGTTTTTCATTTTACACCCAAAAATATTATTTTCATAATATTTTAATGTTGTTTAATATCAATTAAAAAATCATGTAATAATTTAAAACCCTGATTTAATTTCAGAAAATTTCCAGAAAATTCCAGAAAATTCCAGAAAATTATGAAAAATCCCAATTTTAGTATTTTTGAAAATCAGGGGCTTACAGTATCCTAAAGATCAGAAAGAATATCGGTATTTTTCTCCAGTCTTGAAGCGGTATTTTTTCCCTCGGGATGTTACTTTTGTTGAAACTGAGTTTTCTTCACTTTCGCAAACTACTGATCTGGCTCCACAAGTTTACCAGAAGAGGATTTCTTGTTGTTTCCTGTTCAAACACAACACTCCCCCGTAAGGGTGCCCTCCCCTACCGAGCCAGTCTTCCGGTCCGATGGTCCGCACACACCGGCTCCGTTGGTACCAGCATCGCCGAAACGAGTTTCGCCGATAGTGTCTGTGGACACAGCGCCTTCATCCTCCTCTAGCTCCACTGATTTGCTTTCGCCTGATCCGCCAGCTCGACCTCGTCGTATATGTCGTGATCATCCATTGTACGTTCACAATTACAAAGGGCTTGTGAGCCACACACAATCATTGGTGGCGACTATTTATGGGATTCAGATTCCCAATTATGCAGAGGAGGGTCTTAAACATTCCGGCTGACGTGCTGCTAAGGTTAGAGGAAATGAAAGCACTTCGGGAGAACCATACACGGAACTTGGTTTATTTACCTCATGGTAAGAAGGCAGTGAGTTGCAAATGGGTGTTCAATATTAAGGTAAAACCGATGACACTCTTGATCGCCTGAAGGCTCGTCTGGTGGCAAAAGGTTATTCTCAGACCTATGGTGAGGATTATTTTGAGACATTCTCCCTAGTTGCTCGAATGACCTCTCTGCGCATCCTTTTGGTCTTAGATGTTCGCTATGACTGGCTGTTGCTACAGCTGGATATCAAGAATGCATTTCTTTATGGAGATCTTGGCGAAGAAGTATATGTGGTGTAACCTCCCGGGTTTGTTGTAAGGGAGAGTAAAGTGTGGTTACTCAGTTTGGCATGTGCCAATCAAAGAAGGATTAGTACTCACAAATGTGGTTACTCAGTCTGACATTGATACGGTTAGTACTCACCCCCGATACCAATCGATACCGACATTTGGGATCTTTTTTTAGGTCAATTCGGCAAAGAAATTGAACGAAAAAGACCAATTAGCAAGGGTGTAAAAACATATTAATGTTGTAAAAGCATGTAAAAAAAGAAAATGTGTCTATCGCATGTAAACCAATTGGCAAGGGTAACTACTATTTTATTCAATTTCAAAATTGTTAAGAAATAACACTGTAAATACTTAAAATTATGCCTAAATGTATAAAATATACTTTTTGAAATGTTAATATTGTTAATAATTATTCGTTTTTCAATACCAAAAAATTCGATACTTGGATCCGAAACCGCCGATATTGTCGATAGTGCCGATACCTCCGATCTCGATACTCGTAGGAATGGTCTAATACTGATTCCAATATATATACTGCAAACCTTGACGTCGACCATGCTAATTTTTTTGCATATATGTCCTATAGTTGCAATGAAAATCCAAAAAATCGTACCCATTTGGGCACGATTGCAAGCAAGTTTCAATCTGAAGACAAATGTTTCCTATCGCTTTGTGACAATCAACCTCCCGTCGAAAATCCATGCCCCCCTTTCAAAACTGGGTCCAGATCTACAATGAAAGAAAATTGGCAGAAGAACCCGTTCTCCTTGGAGAATATGTATATCCGCACTCCGGTCGCTACGTTCTCCGAGCAAACACCGCTAAACTAGAGTAGGTCAGGTCCTACCACGTAGACCATCACAGTGTTCACCCAACAGGAAACCACCAAGGCCACATCCGTCGTCGAGATGAGGAATTATCCTCATTGGGAGCCTTGATACTCTTACATATGATAATGTTCAATTAAATTTGTTTATGTATTTTTTTTGAACATTTTCTTGTTTAGTTTTGAGTGGCCACTAAGTTTCTCCATTTTTCCGTAGTAAGATGGCCTGCGTAACTGTAGTTTATCAAAAAAAAAAAAAAATTCCCGTGTTGCTACATCTTTCCATCTTGATTCCACTTGACCTTAAAAAACACTGTTCTGCAACCTTTCATTGTCATCAAAGGCATTTCCCATCAGGATAAAGTCCGCTCTGGGAGATCGCGACAAACTACAATTTTATGCCGAATTAAAAGGAGCAATACATTTTTTTTCATGTTATCTAGAACTTATGGTCTCAATAGAACATTTTCAAGTATTTGGAAACTTAAGGACAATATAAGATGCATACAGACTTTAGGATGCCTTTTTGTTGTTATTTACAACAACAATTCAAAACTTTCCTATGTAAGTAATGGATGACACTGATTATACTGTTATGTTGTGCTAGGCATGCTTGGCAAAGACTTGGAAATATGAATCCAGATGTCGCTATGGAACAATACATTTCTCTTCTTTCTGAAAGTATTCCTGGCTGGATGGGAGAAAACTCTGAAGTATGATGATCAGAAAGTTGAAACTTCCATTTTAGTGATAGTTACAATGATAATGGTGGTGGAATGATTTAAATTACAAATACTCAACAGGTGCAGGCCAAGCATGACAAAGGGAATGATATTCCATACAAAGGGTTATCAATAACATGTAATCCTGATTTAGCCTCAGTCTCTCTTGTACAATCAAGTTCTGAAGATCATAGGTACTTCTTCATTTATAATTTTCTATAAGTGTGATCTTGTTTACTTGGCATTCAATTGTCATTTGACCAATATAACACCTTGCAGTATATTAGAAGACTCTTTATGCAATGAAATAAGGAGTGACACTACTGCTTCAAAAGTCTTTGAGAAAGGTATGCCATTGAAACACTATATATATATATATATATATATAGGCTTTATTTATTTTTTTTTTGCACTTAGAGCCTCAAGAATAACTCTAGGCTAGGGCCCTTTTCATTAAATCCTCATCAGTCCAACTATATATGCGAGTCCTGGGTTGTTGCCTTTTGCATCTTTTCTCCTGTTTTGATCTTTTTAGTTCCATAATATCTCCCAATCTCATAACATTTTACTATTTCAAACTGCTATATCAAGTTTGAGAGCAAGGACTCTGAGCCTTCATATAGCTACCAATTAGTTAGTTTATTTCTCTAATCGGTGAAAGATTATTGTTTCATATTCTGATTTCATGGTATATAGTCCTTAAAATAATTTATTCAAAGATCTGCATAATATATTTTACAACCAAATGGTAGCCCAGTTAAATTATTTGAGAGTTATAAACAGATCTTACCTCTTTGTCTAGAACTCTTAGTCTTGGGGAACTTGAAGTGTGCTCCTTGGTTGCATGAGCTTAAAGCCTTAAATTGCATAAACAAAAGGTTGGTCTACATATTTGCCAACCAGCTATTTAGGCTTTATGGCATGTCCCTCTCATGCTTATAGCTATCTTGTCCTAGAAGTCTAGAACTGGGCACCATCAAAGATGATTGCAATCATGTCAACAGCCTGTGAGTCAATCCTTTTATGGAGTTTTCTTATGCTCCATACCCAACCCCATTTTGATGGGAAAAGGCTTGGATGATGATGATATTCATAATAGATTTTAGTTTCTACCTATTGATGTTTCATCTAACTCTTTGATATATGTTTTTTGTTCATGTCTGAAGACATCTTTTTTTATGTTAACTTGGCACATTTTATGTAGGTTACTTGTCTGGTTTCTTTGTTTGACAATTAGGTTTATTCTAGCTTGTTGAGAGTTCTTGGTGTTGTTTCATCACCGGATAACTCTGTTTGACTTCCACTTAAGACTGGTTTTATGCCATATTTTTGTATAATGCTTCAATGCATTCTTCTGCCATATCAGTTAAGTTCCAAAAGAAAGCTTGTGCATGAGCAGTCCATATAGGTGATTCGGTACATCTAATGAAAGTCAGCACAGGAACCTCTTGACTTCCCTTTTGGAAAGTGATCCTAGTTTCCTGCTTGGGTGCTTGGGCGACTTGTGCTGGTCTTTTAACTTTCTTTAACCATTTTCAACTTATTTACATTTTGTAAGAACTCCTCCAAGTTCAATTAGCCATGCTATGAATAGAAACTTGATTTAATACTTGGCTTAATTTTATTGATGGGTGGGGCTACATATATATAGGAGAAGCTAACCCCTCTCTCTACTATTCTACTAGATGTGGGACTAAACACCCACTAATACTCTCAACGCTCCCTCTCAAGATGGGCGATAGATATCAATTATCCTCATCTTCTGAGCGAACATGATCGAGCTTTAATATCATTTTTTCTAGCTTCTCTTTGATGAAGAACCGATCGATCTCGATGTGCTTAGTTCTGTCATGCTGGACTGGATTGTTAGCTATACTTATTGCAGCTTGACTGTCACTCAGAAGACGCAACGGTGTTCCCTGGTCCAGCTTCAACTCCGTCAGGTGCTCTTAACCACAACAACTCTGACACTCCTAGAACCATAGCTCTATACTATGTTTCAGCAGTCGATCGTGCTACCACAGACGGTTTCTTGCTTCTACATGAGATTAGGTTATCCCCCAACAAAGACACAGTATCTTGAGGTAGACATTTTGTCGTCCATGCAGCTTGTCCAATCTGCATTGCAGTACCCCTCAACACCCAGGTGTCCATTTTTCTTAAACCATAGTCCTCTTCCAGGAGTCCCCTTCAGATATCTCAGGATACGAAAAACTGCATCCATGTGACCCTTCCTTGGATCATGCATGTAGCGACTTACTACACTCACAGCAAATGAGATATCAGGGCGAGTGTGGCCTAGATAAATCAATCTGCCTACAAGTCTCTGATATCTCTCATGATCAACATGTTCTCTTTTCTCTGCACCCAACTTATTTTTCTGATCGATTGGAGTGACTGTCGATCGACATCCCAACATACCAGTCTTTGTGAGCAGGTCTAGTACATACTTCCTCTGAGAGGACGATCCCATCTCTTCCTTGAGCCACCTCGATCCTGAGAAAATACCTCATCATTCCCAAGTCCTTCACTTCAAACTCCTTGGCGAGTTTTGACTTCAGCTGGGTGATCTCCTCCTCATTATCACCTGTGATCACTATATCATCCACATACACTGCAAGTATGGTGATGTGACCTCTTGCATGCTGGAAGAAAATCGTGTGATCTGCATTGGTCTGGCGGTACCTCATGCATGTGACAACCTTCCTGAATCTATCAAACCAGGCTCGAGGAGATTGCTTGAGCCCATACAGTGATTTCTTTACTTGCACATCTTTTTCGTCGACTGCTTCGTGCAAAACCCCGGAGGGGTCTCAATGTATACTTCTCTTGTAGGTTCCCATGAAGAAAATTGTTCTTCCCATCCAATTGATACAACTACCACCCATGATTTGCTGCAAGGGAGACCATGATTCTCACAGTACTCATTTTTGCCACTGGAGCAAATATCTCATCATAGTCGATGCCATAGGATTGAGTGAATCCCTTTGCAACCAACCTTGCATTGTACCGCTCCACCTTTCCTTCTGGCGTCTCCTTTACTGTGAAGACTCACTTGCATCCAACTACTCTCTTTCCTTTAGGCAATGGAATAAGCTCTCATGTTCCATTTCTTTCGAGTGTCATAAGTTCCTCCAACATTGCAGCTCTCCACCTTGGATCTTCCTTTGCTTCCTGCCAACACTTAGGCAAAGAGGTGGTGTCTAACGATGCAATGAATGCTCGATAGGTGGGAGATATATTAGAGTAGGATAAGAAATTGGCAATGTCATGTTCATAACCATAACGATTATGGGTTTTTCCTGCATTACTGTGAGAAGATCTCCTTAAGGGGCTATGAGGAAGTGGTGAAGAGATCATACCATATGAATCAGAGGGATCCGCATCCGAATCAGAGGGATCCGGTGCGGGAGGTGCATCTTCAAGAGTTAGGGCAGGGCTAGGCGAGGGACATGGCACAATAGGGGCAATAGGCACAGTAGTGGACTGCTGCTTTCTCCTTCTGTAGACTTGGAGCTCTGTAGATTGTTCTGTAATCTGTCCCCCCGTACTGGAGCATCACTTTCTTCCTCCTGATTGTCACCACTTTCTTCCTCCTGATTATGTGCATCCTCATCACTTTTCTCACCCTCGCTATCTCCTCCTTGTTCCATTGGACCAGCTTCCATCATTAGACATGGAACTGACCCGACAATCACGCTTGGGCCCATCTTCCCCTCACTCCTAACACCTCTTGTGTTAGGTGTCACCAAATACGGAGCCTTCACCTGAACCATTGTGGTAGTATGGTTCTATCTCTCTGAATGTAACGTTCATGCTTACAAAGAGCCTTCACTCCACCGGACTCCAATAAGAGTATCCTTTCTGAGTCCCTGAGTAGCCAACAAAGATGTACTTTATTGCCCGACAGTCCAACTTTTCCATCGCATATCTGTTATCTTTCACAAAACATACACATCCAAATACCTTTGGGAGAACAATGTACTTATTCTCTCCTGTAAGCATCTCAAACGGTGTCTTCCATCTAACACCTGAGAGGGCATCATGTTGATGAGATATGCAGCCGTCAACACGGCATGCCCCCACAAGTGTTTAGGAACATTCATGGCAAACATAATTGACCATGCTACTTCCAACAAGTGCCTGTTCTTCCGCTCTGTCACGTCATTTTGTGCTGGTATATAGACACACGAAGTCTGATACTGTATCCCATGGGCTGATAAGTACTCTTTAAGAGCCTTGTTGGTGTATTCTGTCACATTGTCAGATCTCAAAATATTTACTTTAGCGTTGTACTGTGTTATAACCCTGCGATGAAAATCTTGAAAACATGCAAAGATATACTCTTACCCTTCATTAGGTATACCCAGGTGACACGAGTGTAGCAGCCAATAAAGGTGACAAACCATTTAAAACCATTAACTCCAGTTGTAGGACAATGTCCCCACATATCAGAGTGTATCATATCAAAAGCAGCTAAACTTCTATTTTCAGAACTCACATAAGAGCTTCTGGTATGTTTTCCAAGCCTATAAGCATCACAAACCAACTTTTGTTTATTAGCCTTTTGATACATAGATGGATACATCCGACTCAGTAGACTGAATGAAGAGTGTCCCATGCGCTGATGTTGAAGTAATAATTTTGCTTCCACTGTTCTTCGCGGCACCTCCAGTTGTGCTTATTCCACCAGCGACGCTAGTGCTGCGTCCAGCCCACTATGTCCAAGTATCATAACCCCTTATGCCAAGTTCCAGTCCCCAACCGTCTCCCCGTTCCCTTTTCCAGAAAAATTACTTTAAGAATGTCAAAGGAAACAACACAATTAAGTTGAAGAACAATGACACTAATGGACAATAGATTAACGAAAAAAATGGAGCATGCAAGACATCAATAAGGGTTATGGAAGGGGTGCATTCAACTGTGCCTTTACCCATAATGGGTCTAGCCGTACCATCAGCAGTCTGAATGCTTTCAGGCGTCGTCAGGTAAGTGTAAACTCATCATGGACACCCGTGACATGGCAGGATGTCTCAGAGTCAATTATCCAACCTGGTCTGTTGATAGATGTTAGGGCATGAGCAGGTATACCTATGCTTATATGGACATAGTGGGTGGTGTTACCCCCGGAGGTGGTTGGAGTTTATGCCCCAGAGGTGTTGGCTTGACTGTCGCTGGTTCCAAGCTTCATGCTTTTCCATATTTCTAGCATTTTTCTCTCACTATGGGTCATATCAGGTGGCTGACTCTCAATTCTCTCTTCTGCTAGGTTTGCCTTGTGTCCTCCGGAATGATTACTTATGTCACCAGCATAGCCTCCTCTGCCACCCCTATGCCCTCCACAGCTGCGTCCGCGGCCGCTGGACTGACCTCTCGGGAGTTTCGTACAGAATTTGATGAAGTGTCCAGGGTTTCCACAGGTGTAACACCCTCCCCCTTCGGAAGGGTTTGGGTTAAAAGCTGCCAGAGCTGATTTTCCTCCAGAGAGCTAGTGGTGCTAGGCATCAGTTTCAGTCGTGCATCTTCTTGTGCCATAGCAGCTATGGCCTCCTCCAGTGATGGCAGTCTGGGTTGAGCAAGTAGGATATTCCTCCTCTGCTCGAAAGCTGTGTTGGGCCCCTTCAGGAACTTCATCATCCTATGTCGCGAAACATACTCCATGAACTTCTTATAATGTTTCGCAAATGTTGGTTCCACTTGCTCATCTTTCACGCCAATGGGGTCATAGTGGTCGAGATCTGACCAAAACTTCTTCAGCAGAGCCGCATACTCAGAGATGGTGTGATCTTCTTGGACCACCTTATCAAGTTCATCTTGTAGTTGAAAAACTCTTATAGGGTTGCCCGACCCTGAGTACATATCTCTCAGCGTCATTCAAATGTCACCAGCACCCTTCATTGCTTCCACGTTGTCCGACACTTTGTCGGTCAATGAAACTGTCAACCATCTAGCAACAACATTATCGACGATCTCCTATACAGCAAATTCATGTGAGGAGTGATCTTTAGGTGCCTTGGTTTGGCTATTCATATAGCCCACAAAGTCTCTTGCCTTTAGAGTCCTCATCGCTTGACGCGATCACTTCAAGTAGTTGGAAGTACCCTCCAACTTTATCTCCTGTTTCTTCAACTTTCTCATTTTGTATGGTGAAGGATCCACATCTGCGTGTGCACCACGGGAGCTAGTCTTGGTCAGCCTCTTGGAGAATCGATCGTCCACCAAAGCCTTCATCTCTTGGGTCGTCAGCTTGCCGTAGATCGTCTCCATCATCTTCTCCTTGTCATCTTCCGTCAGCAAGATCAGCAAGACGGTGGCAGATCTAGATTGTTTCCACCTTTGATCATCGTCTTCTCCACGTCTACTGTTCCTCCTTCAGCGACAGCGGCGTCCCTGAGAGTCGCTACTTACGTCCCGTGCACGGCTTCGACCCGAGGTCGCATGGCCTGACAAGGAGGAACCGATAGTTGTAAGTCAAGATCAGGAGTTCACACAAGAGTTCCCTCACTGATATATCTTGATCCAACAAGCAACTATATAATTAATATCCCGATTACAACGTACTGCTACAAAACAATAATCAGAAAATTAAGTTTTTTGGTCTTCGTGCAATCACAGTTGCATATGGACAGAACCGAGTTACAACTTGCAGGAGAGAAGACGAAGAAGAAGATCGTCGGAGGTCGCCGGTATCGCAGCAGCAGCAACAGTCGCGACAACAACAACAACCGCGACAGCAGCAGCCGCGGCGGCTGGGCAGGCCGACGGGGCAGGCCGACGGGGCAGGCCGGCGGGGAAAGAAGGGAGGGGGGGCGGCTGTGAGAGGGTTAGGGTTAGGGTTTGGAGAATTGTGGGAGGATTTGGCTCTGATACAAAATAGAAACTTGGTTTAATACTTGGCTTAATTTTATTAATGGGTGGAACTACATATATATATGAGAGGTTAACCCCTCTCTCTACTATTCTACTAGATGTGGGACTAAACACCCACTAATACTCTCAATGCTATCTTATCACAGCTGTTTTCCCTTAACAGACTTGGACATCCAGCTCACCTGGAATACGACTTTATGAAGTTTGGTGTAGGTTCTGTCCCTAAACATACTTGGAAACATGAATTTCTACTTTATGGTTTGTTGTTTGAGAAAGTTCCTAGTTGAGACCTCTAGTGTGGAAATATGATAACTTCTAGTCTTTGTAGTTAAGTTATTCCACGAAGCACTTTCTAATGTTCAGTTAGTATGGAGTATAAGCAACCTCATCAATCGTCATATATCGTGTAAAGACTAATGTCACGAGCATGTCAGCTACCTAACATAGCCCCCTCTGTTTGGTGTTTGCTGCCTATGGTGAGGAAAAGACAGTATGCGCAACGCTAGCGTGGTTTGTGAAGGAAAGTACGTGTAGTTATTGTGTAAGTTGATTCTTTTCTGTTCAGTTGAGCTGTCCCTATGTTGCATGAGTAAGGACACGTGTATAGGATGCATACATTTTCAGATAGATGCATAAGTAGTCACCTATGTTGCACAAATACGAAAACGGGTACATGTATGGACACGATACAGATACGGACATCATTTTTCCATGTCCATGCAACATGTTGTTCATTGTGAAATGATTGTATGGGTTGCAGATATTTGCAAAAATCTCACAAAATGTGGACCTGTTATCAATCAGCAGCCTTTCAAGGCCTTTTTCTCATGTTTGGTAGAATTGGAGAGATATAGAAGGATGTCCCAAGCATTCACATAATTTGATCGAGGAGCGTGCATTTCTCAACTCGTGATCGTCAACACCGTGAAGATGTTGTCTGATAGTTGCTTTAGTAACATATTCTGAGATATTCTGGTACTAAATCATAGCTTCAACCTGCAATTGCTTCAGATCTTGCACACATAATATGAATTCTGTTCATTTATACACCAACTGTTACAAATATCTTATGTTTTTCAGTGTAGTTGTTCTCTCTATTTCCCTTGTTACTGCATCAGATATCTTACTGCCATGTGATAGGATGACTCTTCTCTGTATCTACGTTCAAACACGTGGGTGCTCAAGCCCCCACTGGATTTTAGAAAACCAATCCAGTCTTTGATTTCTTTCCTGGGGCTTAATGAATGTTAATGGTTGAGAACTCACTCACTAATGATTGCCTCAATCTTGTTTGGTCTCACACCCTGCCTGTTCTAACTTATGAAGAAGTAAAGTAAAGATCGTTGTCGTCGTAGGCACATGTTGCCATCTTTTGGCAGGATTTCAGTCTTCCACACCGGGCATATTCTTATTTGATAATATTGCAAAATACTTGAGTAAAGAAGAAGAAGGACTAACGTAGTCCGTGTAGACCAATTGCTAAGCTATTGAGTATGCATGCAGGAGGTCTTTAGTTGAAATCTTCTAAACCAGAATTTTCTTTATTGGTTTTTGCTGTTCCTCAAGTTTCCTGTTATAATCTGTCTTTTTTTTTAAAAATCCCACTGCTCGAGCCCCCTCTTACAATGATTCCTTGATTTGGTTTAAGAAAGTACTGTTCTATTTCTCTGTAACATGAGTGTACAAGCTCCAATTGTGCTCTCAATTTCCCTCGTGTACATAACTTTAGTAGCTGTCTTAAGTTTGCTGTAAGCCTGTAAGCCCAATAATTCCCAGTCCTTGCAGAAATGTGAGATTGGATTCTGGACTAGTTTGTGTTTTTAAATGGTGTATATTAATTAACCTTGCTAGCTAGGTGGTCTCTAACTTGGGTTTACTTTACAGGATTGGCAAAGACATTTGTTCTCAACTTGCTTTGTCCCACGAGAGTAGCATTCTAGTTTTCTAATGGTGAAACTCTGCTGATCCTACTTATTCTGGTGACGGCGATTAGCAGCGTGCCGAAGCACGAGACGGTCATGCACTTAAGTTTGCTTAGTACATGAGATTGTATTATCTTGTATATAATAAATACGTCGTAACAACCCCTCCATGACGCCGCAGCTATTGCGATGCTCTTCTACTAAGCAATTATGATTGTCGTGGTTCCGATTGGAATCAGTTGATTTCATTGTAATAAATGTTTTGTCATATTGAATGTAAAGTCTATTCATATCTTGGTATCTTGTTGATATATTATTTGCACATTCAAATTGTCCCTCTAATCTATCCCTCCTTACGTGGCAGCCGATGTAACATGTTAAATAATATTACGTGGCATCTAACATGATATCTGACATGGCAAATTTTAAACCCAAAAAATAATTATCCAATATTTTTAATATTAATATTAATGTTAATTTAAATATTACATTAATTTTAATTTTAATTTTAATTTTAATTTTAATTTTAATTTTAATTTTATTTTTAATTTTAAAATTTGTCATGTCAGCTGCTATATTAACAGCCACGTAAGGAGGAATAGATTGGAGGGACAATTTGGAGGTGCAAATAGTTTTATTCATATATTAGTGTCGTTCTTTGGATCTGAATAAGCAAAGTTTCGGGAACTTTCCCTAACCAGTAATGTGTTGATCTGAGGAAGCAAAGTTTGCGAATTGTAGTTAAATCTGAAGTCAAGATGTTAATTGGGCCGGACGGTCTGCAACCCGGTCTAGGCTTGGTCCGATCAAATTCGATCTGGGCCCGATCAACAGACAGACCCGGGCCAGGTGAAAATGACCAAATACCTTTATAACAACTATATTTTAAGGATATTATGGATAATTTGACACCAAAATTTCTATAAATTTTCTATAAATATGACATAATTCTTCCAAATTTACCCTAACAAATTTCTTCCATCTCTTACAATATTAACAAGCAAACAATTTTTTTTAATTTATTCAAATTTATAATAAAAAAATGTTATCTCAAATTTATTTAATTTGATCAAATTAACAAATTTTTACTCTATTTTCTTCTTTCAATTTCTTATCACTAAACTTTTTTAAATTTTTTTATGCAATCTTAAAAAAAAAAATTATTCCCATAGTTTGGATTAGACAATTTATACCCTCTACCCTCTTAACCGCTTGGGTTAGTTGTTGTTTATACACATTTTTAGGGTATAATAAGAAAAAGAAATCCAAATAAAAATTCAGAATCCAAAATTTTCAATTTGACATAACATTGATATAAAATTCATGGTCTAAATCCTAATTAGCCGTATAATAATCTAGCAGTATAATGACCTAGCATATGTTTTCACCTTATGAAGACAACAATCTGTGTCAATATGCAATATGATGGAAGACCTAAAAGAAATTTTGCTTTACAGAAAATATTTTTAAATAAATTAACTAAAACGGAATTATTTTAAATAAATTTGAAGTACCGAAATCTTTCGTCATCTGGGATGGCCAAAATATGATTTTTTTTTTATGGTTTTTTTATGTTGATTTTTTAGGGTTTGGTTTTTTTTTTATGTTTGGTTTTCTTTTCTTTTTTTTAAAAGAGTGCTTTTGTTTAATTTTATTTAAGTTTAGTTTTTTTTTTTTAAAATTGTTGTAGCAATAAATTTTATAAATAAATTAGAAAATAAAATAAAATTTAACATTCAAAATAAAATATGCTATCATTGAACATCCAAAAATAAAATAAAATAAATCTGTCTTAAAAAATTACGTCTGCCATCGAGACTTCGAGCGGCCATAACTATTTGTTTGGAAATCGTTTTTCGTCAAACAATAGGTCGATTCGTATGTTTTCGACGAGGGTAACACAATTAGTGTAGAAAGAATTTTCATCCGAAACAAGACGCACATGTTACAGGCAAAAGTATAAAATTTAAAACTTTAAAGTATCATAACATTTGACTGAGAGATCGAAACAAGGTCCAGGTTGTGTCAAAATGACCGTAATAAAAAGTACCATGAGATAAATAGTTTCACCCTTTGACGGACTTCGAAAAATTTTAGAATCGCAAAAAAATGATGTTTCGACCTTCAAATTTTACTTTTGATAATTTTATAATCGCAAAATATATTCTTGTGTATATATTTTTATTTTTTTCATGATAAAATTATCTATTTATAAATAATTTACTAATCGTAATAAGATCGATTTAACTTTCGATTACGGTAGAAACTTTAAGGGTCTGCTTGGCAATTATGGGAGTAGCGGTTATGAGATTTTTTTTTTAGAGTACCGATTATGAGTGTTCGTTACTGTTTCAAAAATAAATAATAGGTTCAAATTATCACAAAACCAGTGAAAACACCGTAACCAATAAAAATAAATTTGAGAATTTCACCAACTCAGTTAGCGAACTATTTCGTTACTGTTTCAAACTTTTTTCGTTTTTCCTAATTTATTTAAAAAAAATTATAGGTATAGCAACTTTTTTTGCAAAAATAAATCAAATAAAAATAAATAAATAAACCAAATAAAACAAAAACCATACCTACAAAAGAAAACCCAAACAAAAATAAAAACAAAAAAACCAAATAAAACCCACAACAAAGAAAAAAAAAACAAATAAAAAAATTATTTCCTGTACAACAAATTTCTCAGGAAAAAAAAATTCTGTACAAAAAAAAACTAAACCCAACTATCCAAAATATTTTTGTCATCACAAATACGAAAGCTTTCGTGATTTTAAATTTTTACAAAATAAGTTTTTTTTAGATAATTAATATAAAAATATTATTTGTATAACAAATTTTCTTAAGATCTGAAAGTTGTGACATATAGGCTGTGCCGAAGAACGAAGAATCCGAGCCTAATTCTTATAACCAGGCCAGCACATACCTGAGAGCTGGTTGATGCCCAGTGAAAATTAAGACATCGGTTCAAAAATTCACGTTGCTAAGTTGAACAATGAAGACGGTGCTACATGGTACATCGAGGTGAAGAACCAGAGGCGGAACCACAGAGAATGAAAATTAAATCCCTTTTTATTCATATATATTTTTACTTTTTTATACATGTATCAATTCACACTTAATCCACTCTTACCAACTACAAGGCACATGAGTTTGAATTTATGATTTCACCCTTGATACAAAGACATTTTTGTTGGCTATGCGTTATAGAATCCATTAGGCTCTAAAGCTTCTAAGGCCAGCTATATATAGGAGAATTACATGCTAGGCTAGATAACAACTAGCATTCGTATCCGTGGAATCGTGGCATGTTAAAAACTTAATTTCTAATTCGATAAAAAGAATATATTAAAATAATAATAATAATAATAATTACAGAAAAGTAAAACTAACCAACTATCCATTTATGTATTCTTAACCCTATTCGAGGTGGAAGGATGAAAGAACAACATCCCGGATCGACCAAGGGGTAAGACGGAGATGACTTCGGATTTGGACAATCTCCTATTTTTAGGACAGCCTTCCAAGTCCAACGTGCAAGAGGAAGGAATAACGAGTGATCTCCCAGGACATAAGAAATTGCCTCACAAGAAGTCTGTTTCAGAGGCAACAAAAATCAGTTCCGACTAGGATAACCCAATCCTTCAGACCAGTTTTAGCACAAAGAGAAACTCATGTTCGGCGGAAGGATCTTCTAGGAAGTTGAGCGCCATCGCCAGATGGAGGCGGTCGGCTCTGCTGGCGGCTACCGAGGCAATCGGAAGGCCGATTATTGTCACGTCCCAGTCCCAAAATACCGAGGGACTGAATGCGTGGCAATGGCCAGCAGCACGCACCGATGGACAACCCAATTTAATGGATCCATCAGGGCATGCTTAAGCTGTAGTCTAACAATAGATAGATCCAACAGTACAAGTCACAGTCTATACTAATCTCATCCAAAACAGATAATCACAGATTAAATGCCAGAAATAATGCAATAGAATAAATAAGCAATCTCAAATAAGTGTCTCGGGAACAATCCGAGAATATGTCTGGTACATTGAATGCAAATAGACAGGAAATAAATCAACTGAAAATAGAAATACTGAGTATAAGGAGCCGGTACTCAGGAGAAGTCTTCTGCCACGATCTCGTCCTCGGGTTCCTGTTCTGTTCCGAGAAGTGCTCCTGTTCCGTACACCTCGGGGTAGATCTCTTCGGCTATACCTGGGGACATAGTCCATTCCAGGTCCTCAGGGGACATAACAAGGTACAGAAAATACAAGCCAAAATAAATGCAGTGCAGCAATAAATGAAACCATAGGGTAAACTATATAACCAGCTAAGTGATATGCAAGTTGAGAGTTTTAGTCATACTCAGGCTGAGGCTACTACAGGATCAGTGTCGGAGAAACCCATAGCAGTATTTTCTCGAAGGGCCAGAACTGGTTCCATAGCTCTGTGTCAGAGACTAAGACACATCCAGATGTTAATATATATAATATAATCAGCCTTTGTTATGGTAATACTCTCCCCACCCAATGAAATCTCACGTCTCATGTCCATGACACGCAGGATCAAAGCTAGTGCAACAAGTCAGGATATGTAAACACCCTAAATTTTTCAGATTTTTTTAAAATCAATTTTGGGATTTAAAATGCATTTTTCAGGAATTTACATAGGACCTGTGGTGAGTTTATAATTTTTTAATTGCCAATAAATAACATTAAAGTGTAATGAAAATATGATTTTATGGTGTAAAATAGAAAACCGGACTTAGGATAATTTTCTGGAATTTTATTGGACATCGGACCTAATTTTAAAAGACTAAAAACTATTTTCCTAATTAAATTAATTATTTAAATACTTTATTATTATTATTACTGTTATTTAATTTTATTTTTTATTTTTGTTGGGCCCGGCCTGGCCCAGTGGGCCGAGCCCGTTAGGCTGACCCAGCCCAGCCTCACCCTTAACGGGTCGGGCGGGTCCTCTCCGTCCGGATCCGCGCCCGACCCGGACCCGCATCTCCCTAACCCGCTTCCCTCCCACGTTCGACCCCGCGCCGGAAATCGCGCCGCCCGCCGCGGGCCCGTCGGCCACGACCCCACGTCGCCCTCCCCTACCGGCTTTCCCGGCCACGACGCCCGGCCAGCCTCCCACAGCCCCCTATATATACCCCTACCCCGCCGGCCCTTCTCCTCCAAATTCCTCACCCCTAAACCTAACTCCGGCCGACCTCCTCCCTAACCCGCCGCCCTCCGCAGACCACCACCCGCCGAGAGCCCACCTCCAGGAACCGTCCTCCTCCCCGCCGTGACCTCCAGCGCCATTCCTCTCCTCCCTCCGCTGTCTGCAGACCCGACGCCGGCCTCCCCTAGCTGCCGGCCCACCCCTCGACGCCGCCGAGACATCGCCGAGGGCCGCAGCCAGCGTCCCGAGCTCCGGCGACGCCGTCCCCAGCGCCCCACCGCCGTCTGCGCCACCCAGCCCGCCTCCCTCCGGCCACCGCGGTTCAGAGAAGCTCTGAACCCTAATCCGGACACGGACACCGCAGACACGGACTCGCCGACACAGGATACGTGTTGGACCCGAAAACCCAGATTCGAAGGCCCTGTTCAGGTACTCATAACTTCCTGCTCGTAACCCCGATTTCGATTCCGTAAATTCCTACGCGAAGCCTGTATGACCCTCTCGGTGCCCGGATAAACTGTTCGAGGCATCGCGGCCTGTGGCGATCGCACACCGCGATCCAAAAACAGAAAAAACCAGGCCCTGTTTCACCCCGAAACTGAGTACGCCCCGCCAAACGGGACGACTTGGTCGCGTGCGGTCTTCACAGATACGTGCGCCTCATCGATATGGACGTGTGGGATTTCGCGGAAGCTGATTCGGGTGTGCGTGCACACCGGAATCGACGCGTATCCGCGGACATCGCTCCGTATCCGCCTTTTCGGCAATTCACCCTAACTTCGTGCACACACGTCGGATCGAGACGAAACTTGCGCCATCGGACTCGTATCGATACGCTGGTCCTGTGGGTCAAGTTTGGTCCGATTCTGAGAACGTTGACGAAATCGCGTGTCGTGGGCCCCACAGGCCCCGCTCGACGGGCGATTTCGTGATCGGCTCATCGGAATTCAAATCTGAAAGTTCCATTGGGTTCGTATCAGCGTTCCTGACCTGTTGACACTAAGTTTGGTGAATTTGGAGACCTTTGACCCTGACGCGTTTTTCGGTGCAAAGCGGGCCCACCGGTGGACCCCGTTTTGGCCCGAAATTGTCGTTTTTGCCCTTGTCTCCAAATTGGACCTAAGGACAGGCGATCCTAGCTGTTTGACACCTTCTGAGCGTGATGGTACTGTTTATTTCAGTTTTCGGAGACATCTCTGGAAATTTCCTAAACCAGGACCTAAGTGGAATTCAAACTTCAGGCAAGTGCACCTTGCCAAACTTGCAGTCATTATTTTCTTATTTTTTGTAAAAATACTCTGCTGGATTTCTTGTGCAAATTCATATAAACTGTTTTAAACTGCTTAACCTAGGGAACGTATGACGTACCTAGTGCCCGATCATAGTCGGGTACTGATACCGTGCGCGGTGTTGAGTTCGTCATTTAGAGATGGATTTACGACCCCCTTACTTTGTACTTGACCTATCAAGTACCCTACAACCCAGGACACTTGACACTATCATGGACAGAATCTTCCTGAGTTATTCGTGGGGATTCTGAATAGGATACAGGACTTGACAGAGTTATTTATTTATAGACAGTATGACTTGTTGCATTAGTTATAATCCCGCGGACATGGACATGAGACGTTATGGTCATGGCTTGCGTGATTACATTGGGTGGGGAGAGACACACAGGCTACAGGCTGTTCTATATATATATCTACTATTATTGTGAGGTTGTAGACTCTCCAGCAGAGCTAGACCCTTTACGTGTTATTACTGCTACCGGCTCCCCGACACAGAGCTTGTAGCGGTCTCAGCCTGAGTACTAGTGTTGCTCTCATTTGCATATCACATAGATGGTTAGTTACTTAGTTTACCCTGCTGATTCATTATTTATTGCACTGCTTATTCATTTTGGCTTGTATTATCTGTGCCTTGCTATGTCCACTGAGGACCTGGAATGGATTATGTCCCCAGGTTTAGCTGAGGAGCAGTATCCCGAGATATACGGGACAGGAGCTGAAGCTATTGCTGGAGCTGAACCGAACACTGAAGACGAGGTGACTGCCGAGGACTTCTCCTGAGTGCTTGTTCCAGCACTCAGTATTTATTTCATGTTTACATCTTTTGTTCCTGGCCTATAGAGCCAGTTATTTCAGACTTAAGTCGGATTGTTTCTCCGACTGACTCGTTGTGATGATGTTGCTATATTATTTCCATTTGATTATGCAGTTTATTTCTTTATCTTTATGGATGAGATTAGTGTGACTTGTATAGTAGACCTTATTTACAGCTTAAGTACGCCCTGATGGCTCCATTAAATTGGGTTATCCATCGGTGCGTGCTGCTGGCCATTGCCACGCATCTCCAGTCTCTCGGCATTTTGGGACTGGGGCGTGACATGGTTTTTGTGGTGGCCCATGCAGGTCAAAACTAAATTGTTCGGTTTCAACTTAGGGACCGAACAGGCCTGCAATAAGATAGGTTATAGGATCTCATCCATATATTTAATCGTTTTTGAACTCTATGTCGAATTCAATTAAATTGCTTGAACTGCATCCTGTTTTGATTCCTCTGTGCGTTCTCATTATTTTCTTTTGATGCAGAGTTATGGATCCCAGACGTGGTGACGAGACCCCCTTGGGTACACCGACTGAAGCAGGGCTTACCTGCGAGGCTGGAACGACGCCAGATACTAGAGGACAATCCTCTCAGAGCAATCAAACTGGCCAACCAAGTTCCAGGTTCAGGCGTGATGACATCCCGCCTCCTCCCCAGTTCCCTCCTACGATGCCTGTCTTTCCCCCAGGATAGGCAATGGACGGCCAGCAAATATTCCAGATGTTCTACGCCATGATGCAGGCACAACAACAGATTCAACAAGAGACCCAACGCCGAGAGGCCGAGAATCTAAGGAACAGCCTGGTCGCAGCATTGGAGCATGCAAATCCACCAAATAGGCGGCCAACGACGGGATCTATTACGGATTTCCGTCAACTCAAGCCCCGTACCTTCTCGGGCAAGGAAGGACCAACTGAAGTGCATGAATGGCTTACAAACACACAACATCAGTTGGAGGCCGCTGAACTACCAAGGGACAAATGGATGATTGCCGTCCGGATGCAACTGACGGACAACGCGCATCATTGGTGGCTGTCCAAAGAAAGAAGGCTCGGACATGATCAGGTTACCTGGGAGGAGTTCTCCAGACTCTTCCAGGAAATGTACATCCCTGCTGTGGCTCGGTCAGAACTCCGAGACAGATTCAACCGCCTGATCCAGGGCAACATGACGGTGGAGGAATATAACGCCGAATTCATTCGCCTGAGCCGCTTCGCCCCTTCGCTAATTCCTACCGAAGAGGAGAAGGCGGAGAAGTTCTTTGATGGGCTCAGGTTCGAGCTTCAGAAGTTAATCGGATCGGTCGCGCCCACCTCTTACACCGACGTCCTAGCTGCAGCACGTCGGCTGGAGCGCGTTACTCGGAGGGAATCAAGCCTGAAACGTCCCTTCTCCTCAGCACCGTCCAAGTCATCACCAGGGGAATCTGCTAAACGTCCCCAGAAGAGCCCGCCTCCAAGAGCAGCAACTAAGAACCTGCCTACTTGCCACTACTGCAGCAAGGTAGGACATATTGAAAAGGAATGTCGACGCAAGCTGGGACTCTGCCTGGTTTGCGGATCTGGACAACACTTCTCAAAGGACTGCTCGGAACGTCGAGAGGGAGTTCCGAATCGACCAGCTCCACCTGCAGCTCTTCCAGCTGGGGGAGCAACACAGACAGGGCCTGGAGGAGCCAGGCCACCTCTACCACCTCAGGCAGCACTGTTCCAACAAGCTCGTCAGCAAAGGGGTCCCGCTCAGGGACGAGGTCAGGCATATGTCCTAGCAGTCACTGAGGAAGCTACTGCAGGCGAAGTGATAGCAGGTACCATATTAGTAGCTTCAATTCCTGCTGTAGCATTATTTGATTCTGGAGCTTCGCATTCATTTATTGCTGCTAGCTTCGTAGCCACACATAGAATAGCTACCGCACCTCTCTCGAAGATGAAGAGAATACTAACGGGAGGTGGAATTATCCCGGTTAGTGATACTTGTAGATCATGTTCGGTAGTAGTCTGTGGCCGAGAGATGCGAGCCCAATTCCTGATCTTTTCTATGCCTGATTACGATGTTGTACTTGGTATGGACTGGTTAAGTCAGTACCATGCGACACTGGATTGCCGGCTTGGAAAAGTGATATTTAGACCCCCTAGCCTTCCTGAGTTTAAATTTCTACGAGGAGCTGTAGAACAAGGGGTCCAGCCAACTCTTAGGGTATTGACTGTAGAAGAAGATTCAAGTTACCCAAGAGTCATAACGGAATTTGTGGATGTATTTCTCGACGACCTTCCAGGTTTACCACCTGATCGGGAGATAGAATTCACAATAGACCTAACTCCAGGAGCCGAACCTATCACCTCATCGGTATATCGGCTAGCACCTAAGGAGTTAGTGGAGCTGAAAACACAAGTTGACGACCTTCTGGAGAAGGGATTTATCCGGCCTAGTGTTTCACCATGGGGAGCACCTATACTTTTTGTACCCAAGAAGGACGGATCTGTACGGCTGTGCATTGATTACAGAGCCCTTAATGCTGTAACTATTAAGAACCGGTACCCATTACCACGCATTGATGATTTGTTTGACCAACTGAGTGGTGCTAAGGTATTCTCAAAGATTGACCTTAGATCCGGTTATCACCAGATTAGGGTGAAGAAGGAAGATATCCCAAAGACGGTCTTCAGAACTAAGTATGGACATTATGAGTTCCTGGTTATGCCGTTTGGTTTAACCAACGCACCCGCCGTATTTATGAGTTTGATGAACGGGGTCTTCCATCAGTACTTGGATAAGTTCGTGGTGGTATTCATTGATGATATCCTAATCTACTCTAAGAACCACGAAAAGCACGAGGAACACCTTAGAATTGTGCTAGAAACCTTGAGAAGGGAGAAGCTGTATGCCAAACTCAGCAAATGTGAGTTCTGTATGGACAAGATGCCATTCTTAGGGCATATTATCTCGGGTGAAGGACTGTCTGTGGACCCAGAGAAAGTCACTGCTATAGAAACCTGGCCTACCCCTACCTCTGTTGCGGAAGTGAGAAGTTTTCTTGGACTTGCTGGGTATTACCGGCGGTTCGTAGAAAATTTTTCAAGAATCGCAGAGCCGATGACTAAGCTGACACGGAAGGATCAGGAGTTCATATGGACGGAAGAATGCCAGCATGCCTTTGAAGAATTGAAGAGGCGTCTAACGACAGCACCAGTCTTGACTCTTCCCTCAGGGTCAGGAGGTTTTGTTGTTTACAGTGATGCGTCCGGTAGTGGACTAGGTTGTGTCTTGATGCAACATGGCAAGGTTATCGCTTATGCATCGAGGCAGCTGAAGGTCCACGAGAAGAACTACCCAACACATGACCTGGAGCTAGCTGCAGTGATTTTTGCATTGAAGATCTGGAGACATTATCTGTATGGAGAAAAGGTCGAGATATTCACTGATCATAAGAGCTTGAAGTATGTTTATACACAGAAGGAGCTCAATATGAGGCAAAGGCGTTGGCTTGAGTTGATGGTGGACTTTGACATCGATCTGCAGTACCACCCGGGGAAAGCAAATGTTGTAGCCGACGCCCTTAGCAGAAAACCTTCGACTTATTTCTTGACGGAACAGCCTCAGCTATTACAAGACTTGCAAGATCTTCAGATAGAGGTTGTTCTACCGGGACAAAATGGTTTGCTGGCTAACCTCGAAGTGAAGTCATCGCTGGTGGAGAGAATCAAGGAAGCCTTGCCTAATAATGCCAGATTCCGAAGGCTGAGAGAAAGAACAGAAGCAGGCTTGCAGACGGGACTTCGCATCCACGAGGACGGAACATTAAGGTGCGGAAATCGCCTAGGTGTTCCAAATGGAGAATTAAGGCAGGAATTGATGACAGAAGCCCATAGCTCCATATACTCGGTTCATCCAGGAGGAACCAAGATGTACCGGGACTTAAGACAATATTACTGGTGGCATGGAATGAAAAGAAAAATTGCCCGCTTTGTGGCAAAATGCTTAGTCTGCCAGCAGGTGAAAGCCGAGCACCAAAGGACTGCAGGTATGTTGCAGCCACTTCCCATCCCTGAATGGAAGTGGGAGCATATTACCATGGACTTTGTCACTGGATTTCCAAGAAGCCCTAGTGGTAAGGATGCAGTATGGGTCATAGTGGATCGGCTCACTAAGTCGGCTCACTTCTTGCCGTTCAGAGTCGGACAATCCACAGAAGTACTAGCCGACATGTATATGCGGCAGATCGTAAAATTACATGGAGTGCCGGTTAGTATCGTATCAGATCGAGACTCAAGATTTACATCTCACTTCTGGAGAAGCATGCAAGAGAGTCTCGGCACCAGGCTCAAGTTCAGTACTGCCTATCATCCTCAGACAGACGGACAATCAGAGCGCACAATTCAGATCCTGGAAGATATGTTGCGATCCTGTATACTGGACTTTGGAGGATCTTGGGAAAATTATCTGCATTTAGTGGAGTTCTCCTACAACAACAGCTATCAGGCAAGCATTCAGATGGCACCTTTCGAGACGTTGTACGGAAGAAAGTACAGATCTCCAATATGCTGGAGCGACGTTGGCGAACGTCAAATACTGGGTCCAGAGTTGGTAACGGAGACAGTGGAGAAAGTAAAGCAGATTCAGAACCATCTCCGTGCAGCCCAGGATAGACAGAAGCATTGGGCAGATGTACACCGACGACCCCTGGAGTTCAAGGAAGGAGAGCATGTATTTTTGAGGATCTCGCCCACTAGAAGTACTATCAGATTCGGCAGCAGAGGCAAGTTAAGCCCAAGGTACATTGGGCCATTTGATATCTTGGAGCGCATTGGTGAGGTGGCTTACCGTCTTGCATTACCTCCATCCTTAGAGGGAGTGCATGACGTATTCCACGTCTCACAATTGAGGAGATATGTGACGGACCCAGGTCATATAGTTGATCATTCTGAGATCTCGGTGGGACCTAGCCTGAGATACGAAGAGCAGCCAGTGGGGATACTCGACACCAGCGAGAAGATACTGCGTGGGCAGACAATCAGGCTGGTTCGAGTAGCTTGGAAACAGCACTCTCCAGGCGAATCGACCTGGGAGCGAGAAGATGTTATGCGGCAGCGTTATCCGCACTTATTTGCAGAATCAGGTAACCTAAGCATTTTAATTCTGTAAATCTTGCCTTTATAGTTTACCCTTCGATTGCGAGGACGCAATCCTCTTAAGGGGGGTAGATTGTAAACACCCTAAATTTTTCAGATTTTTTTAAAATCAATTTTGGGATTTAAAATGCATTTTTCAGGAATTTACATAGGACCTGTGGTGAGTTTGTAATTTTTTAATTGCCAATAAATAACATTAAAGTGTAATGAAAATATGATTTTATGGTGTAAAATAGAAAACCGGACTTAGGGTAATTTTCTGGAATTTTATTGGACATCGGACCTAATTTTAAAAGCCTAAAAACTATTTTCCTAATTAAATTAATTATTTAAATACTTTATTATTATTATTACTGTTATTTAATTTTATTTTTTATTTTTGTTGGGCCCGGCCCGGCCTAGTGGGCCGAGCCCGTTAGGCTGACCCAGCCCAGCCTCACCCTTAACGGGTCGGGCGGGTCCTCTCGGTCCGGATCCGCGCCCGACCCGGACCCGCATCTCCCTAACCCGCTTCCCTCCCACGTTCGACCCCGCGCCGGAAATCGCGCCGCCCGCCGCGGGCCCGTCGGCCACGACCCCACGAAGCCCTCCCCTACCGGCTTTCCCGGCCACGACGCCCGGCCAGCCTCCCACAACCCCCTATATATACCCCTACCCCGCCGGCCCTTTTCCTCCAAATTCCTCACCCCTAAACCTAACTCCGGCCGACCTCCTCCCTAACCCGTCGCCCTCCGCAGACCACCACCCGCCGAGAGCCCACCTCCAGGAACCGTCCTCCTCCCCGCCGTGACCTCCAGCGCCATTCCTCTCCTCCCTCCGCTGTCTGCAGACCCGACGCCGGCCTCCCCTAGCTGCCGGCCCACCCCTCGACGCCGCCGAGACATCGCCGAGGGCCGCAGACCGCGTCCCGAGCTCCGGCGACGCCGTCCCCAGCGCCCCACCGCCGTCTGAGCCACCCAGCCCACCTCCCTCCGGCCACCGCGGTTCAGAGAAGCTCTGAACCCTAATCCGGACACGGACACCGCAGACACGGACTCGCCGACACAGGATACGTGTTGGACCCGAAAACCCCGATTCGAAGGCCCTGTTCAGGTACTCATAACTTCCTGCTCGTAACCCCGATTTCGATTCCGTAAATTCCTACGCGAAGCCTGTATGACCCTCTCGGTGCCCGGATAAACTGTTCGAGGCATCGCGGCCTGTGGCGATCGCACACCGCGATCCAAAAACAGGAAAAACCAGGCCCTGTTTCACCCCGAAACTGAGTACGCCCCGCCAAACGGGATGACTTGGTCGCGTGCGGTCTTCACAGATACGTGCGCCTCGTCGATACGGACGTGTGAGATTTCGCGGAAGCTGATTCGGGTGTGCGTGCACACCGAAATCGACGCGTATCCGCGGACATCGCTCCGTATTCGCCTTTTCGGCAATTCACCCTAACTTCGTGCACACACGTCGGATCGAGACGAAACTTGCGCCATCAGACTCGTATCGATACGCTGGTCCTGTGGGTCAAGTTTGGTCCGATTCTGAGAACGTTGACGAAATCGCGTGTCGTGGGCCCCACAGGCCCCGCTCGACGGGCGATTTCGTGATCGGCTCATCGGAATTCAAATCTGAAAGTTCCGTTGGGTTCGTATCAGCGTTCCTGACCTGTTGACACTAAGTTTGGTGAATTTGGAGACCTTTGACCCTGACGCGTTTTTCGGTGCAAAGCGGGCCCACCGGTGGACCCCGTTTTGGCCCGAAATTGCCGTTTTTGTCCTTGTCTCCAAATTGGACCCAAGGACAGGCGATCATAGCTGTTTGACACCTTCTGAGCGTGATGGTACTGTTTATTTCAGTTTTCGGAGACATCTCTGAAAATTTCCTAAACCAGGACCTAAGTGGAATTCAAACTTCAGGCAAGTGCACCTTGCCAAACTTGCAGTCATTATTTTCTTATTTTTTGTAAAAATACTCTGCTGGATTTCTTGTGCAAATTCATATAAACTGTTTTAAACTGCTTAACCTAGGGAACGTATGACGTACCTAGTGCCCGATCATAGTCGGGTACTGATACCGTGCGCGGTGTTGAGTTCGTCATTTAGAGATGGATTTACGACCCCCTTACTTTGTACTTGACCTATCAAGTACCCTACAACCCAGGACACTTGACACTATCATGGACAGAATCTTCCTGAGTTATTCGTGGGGATTCTGAATAGGATACAGGACTTGACAGAGTTATTTATTTATAGACAGTATGACTTGTTGCATTAGTTATAATCCCGCGGACATGGACATGAGACGTTATGGTCATGGCTTGCGTGATTACATTGGGTGGGGAGAGACACACAGGATACAGGCTGTTCTATATATATATCTACTATTATTGTGAGGTTGTAGACTCTCCAGCAGAGCTAGACCCTTTACGTGTTATTACTGCTACCGGCTCCCCGACACAGAGCTTGTAGCGGTCTCAGCCTGAGTACTAGTGTTGCTCTCATTTGCATATCACATAGATGGTTAGTTACTTAGTTTACCCTGCTGATTCATTATTTATTGCACTGCTTATTCATTTTGGCTTGTATTATCTGTGCCTTGCTATGTCCACTGAGGACCTGGAATGGATTATGTCCCCAGGTTTAGCTGAGGAGCAGTATCCCGAGATATACGGGACAGGAGCTGAAGCTATTGCTGGAGCTGAACCGAACACTGAAGACGAGGTGACTGCCGAGGACTTCTCCTGAGTGCTTGTTCCAGCACTCAGTATTTATTTCATGTTTACATCTTTTGTTCCTGGCCTATAGAGCCAGTTATTTCAGACTTAAGTCAGATTGTTTCTCCGACTGACTCGTTGTGATGATGTTGCTACATTATTTCCATTTGATTATGCAGTTTATTTCTTTATCTTTATGGATGAGATTAGTGTGACTTGTATAGTAGACCTTATTTACAGCTTAAGTACGCCCTGATGGCTCCATTAAATTGGGTTATCCATCGGTGCGTGCTGCTGGCCATTGCCACGCATCTCCAGTCTCTCGGCATTTTGGGACTGGGGCGTGACATGGTTTTTGTGGTGGCCCATGCAGGTCAAAACTAAATTGTTCGGTTTCAACTTAGGGACCGAACAGGCCTGCAATAAGATAGGTTATAGGATCTCATCCATATATTTAATCGTTTTTGAACTCTATGTCGAATTCAATTAAATTGCTTGAACTGCATCCTGTTTTGATTCCTCTGTGCGTTCTCATTATTTTCTTTTGATGCAGAGTTATGGATCCCAGACGTGGTGACGAGACCCCCTTGGGTACACCGACTGAAGCAGGGCTTACCTGCGATGCTGGAACGACGCCAGATACTAGAGGACAATCCTCTCAGAGCAATCAAACTGGCCAACCAAGTTCCAGGTTCAGGCGTGATGACATCCCGCCTCCTCCCCAGTTCCCTCCTACGATGCCTGTCTTTCCCCCAGGATAGGCAATGGACGGCCAGCAAATGTTCCAGATGTTCTACGCCATGATGCAGGCACAACAACAGATTCAACAAGAGACCCAACGCCGAGAGGCCGAGAACCTAAGGAACAGCCTGGTCGCAGCATTGGAGCATGCAAATCCACCAAATAGGCGGCCAACGACGGGATCTATTACGGATTTCCGTCAACTCAAGCCCCGTACCTTCTCGGGCAAGGAAGGACCAACTGAAGTGCATGAATGGCTTACAAACACACAACATCAGTTGGAGGCCGCTGAACTACCAAGGGACAAATGGATGATTGCCGTCCGGATGCAACTGACGGACAACGCGCATCATTGGTGGCTGTCCAAAGAAAGAAGGCTCGGACATGATCAGGTTACCTGGGAGGAGTTCTCCAGACTCTTCCAGGAAATGTACATCCCTGCTGTGGCTCGGTCAGAACTCCGAGACAGATTCAACCGCCTGATCCAGGGCAACATGACGGTGGAGGAATATAACGCCGAATTCATTCGCCTGAGCCGCTTCGCCCCTTCGCTAATTCCTACCAAAGAGGAGAAGGCGGAGAAGTTCTTTGATGGGCTCAGGTTCGAGCTTCAGAAGTTAATCGGATCGGTCGCGCCCACCTCTTACACCGACGTCCTAGCTGCAGCACGTCGGCTGGAGCGCGTTACTCGGAGGGAATCAAGCCTGAAACGTCCCTTCTCCTCAGCACCGTCCAAGTCATCACCAGGGGAATATTTAACAACGACTGCAAGTTTTGGCGAGGTACACTTGCCTGTGGTTCCGGCTCCAATTGTGGCTCTGACTTCAGCTGGAATTGCAGACGGTACTCCGGTTGCTGTAACAAACATCACCATCAGATCCAGAAAATATCAATCAGCTAGAAACGCCTGTCCTTGAGTCCAATTTGGAGACAAGGGCAAAAATGATAATTTTGGGTCAAAACGGGGTCCACATGTGGGCCCGCTTTGCACAAAAAACGTGTCAGGGTCAAAGGTCTCCAAATCTGTCCAACTTAGTGTCAACAGGTCAGGAACGATGATACGAATCCAACGGAACTTTTAGAATTGGATTCCGATGAGCCGATCACAAAATCGCCCGTCGAGTGGAGCCTGGGGGGCCCACGACATGCGATTTTGTCAACGTTCTCATAATCAAACCAAACTTGTCTCACAGGACCAGCGTATTGCTACGAGTCCGATGGCGCAAGTTTCGTCTCGATCCGACGTGTGTACACAAAGTTAGGGCAAGATTCAGAAAGGACGGATACGGGGCGGTGTCCGCGGATACGCGTTGATTCCGGTGTGCACGCACACCCGAATCGACTTCTGCAAAATCCCACGCGTCCGTATCAACGACGTACACGTATCTGTGAAGACCGTACGCGACCAAGTCATCCCGTTTGGCGGGGCGTACCCAGTTCCGGGGTGAATCAGGGCGTTGTTTTTCCTGTTTTTGGATCGCGGTTCGCGATCGCTACAGGACGCGATGCCCCGAGCGGGTTACACGGGCACCGAGGGGGTCATACAGGCTACGCAACGCAACTGACGGAATCGAAAACGGGATAGCGAGGAGAGATAAATAGGTACCTGAACAGGGCTCGAGAAACTGCGTTTCTCGTGTCCGCGACGTGTCCGGTCGAGTCCAACCCTAGGGTTAGGGTTTCGAGTCATGTCAGTGTCCGCTGTGCTGCTACGGGGGAGGTCGGACGAGGGTGGCAGGTCGGCGCTGGCGGCGTTGGCCGGAGGCGGAGGCGCGCGGCAGGCGGCCGGATGCAGCGTCGGAGTCGGGGCTCGGGGTCGGCTGTGGAGAAGAAGGAGGAGGAGGAGGAAGGGGGCCGGGGCGGCGCTGGCGGCACGGCGGGGTCTGGGCGGCGCTGAAGGAGGGGGAGATCAGAGTAGGGCGGCGGCGCACGACGGGGAGGCGGTCTATGGTTTCGGTTGGGGGAAACGGTGAGGGAGGTGAGGGGGTTTTTATAGCGGGATGGCGCCGTGGGGGTGGCCGGATGAGGCGGAGGGGGATCCGGGGTCGGGGGCTACGTGGCCGGGCGGAGCGGAGGGGTCGCCGGCGACGTGACCGGAGGGAGCGGCGGGGGACTCGGGCCGTGGGAACGTGGGGAGAGGGGGAAGTCAGGCGGGTCGGGCGGCGGACGGGTTCGGGTCTGGCCGACCCGACCCGACCCGCTAGCCACGGGTGGGCTGGGCCGCGGTTGGGCTGGGCCGGGGCGAGGGTTTGGGTTTAAGGTTTGGGCTCGGTTTAAAAGTAAATAAATAAATAAATAAATAATTAATTAATTAATTAATAAATAATAATAATTTTTAGGTGTTTTAAAATAGGTCCGGGGCCCAATAAAATCCAGAAAAATTACCCTAAGTCCAGTTTTTTATTTTACACCAAAAAATATTATTTTTATAATATTTTAATATTATTTATTATTATTTAAAAATCATTTAATAATTAAAACCCTGAATTTAATTAGGAAAAAATCCCAGAAAATTCCAGAAAATTGTGAAAATCCAAATTTAAAAATTCTTGAAAAATCAGGGGGTTTACAATCTACCCCCCTTAAGAGAATTGCGTCCTCGCAATCAAAGAATAACCGGTCAGCAGAGATGACACGGTTGTAAGTATCGTTCGAAACACATCACAAGATACTTAGGGAAATACCGTTTCCCTAAGAATGAAAGTTATGCACTTTCCAGAGCTAAAGCAAAAGAACTACAAATTTTTAGAAAACTAGGTTATTTATTAACAAGTTGCAAATTACTAGGTTGGGGCTGAGGTCACGAACCAACGGGCACGAGCTAAAACAAGACTAGAAACGGATAACTATGAATCACTTACGCGCATTAGCTACTCCACGAGTCTGCGCGCTCTCCAAAGTCATCGCGTAAGCTTGTCCGCGTCCTTGAGGTAGATTCCTCTGCTGCTGCTGGGCCTGCTGGAAGGGTGCTGGTCGAGGTGCCAAAGGTGGCCTTGGTTGATATCCTCCTGGTGCTGGTAGAGCTTGTTGGTTTGCCCTTGGTGCTCCTTCTCTACGCTCAGGGCAGTCCCTCACTGCATGTTGTCTGGATCCGCAACCTAAGCATAGTCCTAACCTGCGTCGGCATTCCCTGGCTAGATGGCCTACCTTGCCACAGTAGTGACAAGTAAAGAGGACTACCACTTGTGGTGTAGATACTTTCTGCTGTTGGTGCGGTCTCTTTGCAGATTCTTCTTGTGGTGCTCTGGATGTTGCTGATGGGGAAGACCTCTTCAGACTGGTTTCTCTCTTGGTGATGCGCTCCATGCGTCGAGCTGCAGCAAGGACGTCCGAGTATGATGTTGGTGAGACGGATCCAATCAGTTTCTGTAGCTCAAAGTTTAATCCGTCGAAGAACTTCTCGGCCATCTCTTCTTCTGTCGGGATCAATGTTGGGGCGAAGCGGCTTAGACGAATGAACTCAGCGTTGTACTCTTCCACCGTCATAGTATCCTGAGTCAGGCGATTGAACTTGTCCCGAAGTTCTGATCGAGCGATGGCTGGAATATACATCTCCTGGAAGAGTCTGGAGAACTCCTCCCAAGTAACTCGGTTTGGTCCGAGCCGTGTCTCCTCGGATAGCCACCAGTGATGAGCATTGTCCGTCAATTGCATTCTGACGGCAGTCATCCAACGTTCCCGGGGAAGCTCAGCTGCTTCAAGTTGATGCCGAATGTTGGTGAGCCATTCATGAACTTCTGTGGGCTCTTCCTTGCCTGAGAAGGTACGGGGCTTCAGTTGGCGAAAGTCAGTGATGGAGCCCGTCGATGGCCGTCGAGCTGGTAGGTTGGCCTGCTCCAGTGCAGTTACGATGCTGCTCCTCAAGAATTCAACCTCACGACGCTGAGCCTCGTGTTGGACTTGTTGTTGGACTTGCATCATCGCGTAGATCATTTGGAATATCTGTTGTCCGTCAATCGGCTGTCCTTGTGGGAATACAGGCGCTGGTGGAACGAACTGCGGCGGAGGTGGGATGTCATCACGCCGAAATCTGGAGGTAGGTTGACCTGCCTGCTGGCTCTGTTGAGTTGATGGAACTCCTCCGACTGGTGTCACTTCGTCGTCATAGGTGACACCTATAGCTTGTGGTGTTCCGACGGGAGTCTCATTGCACTCTTGTGGGTCCATTTCCCTGCATCCAAAATAAACAATAAGAGGCGCACAGGAATCAAGGCAGGATGCAAGTAAATTATTTGAAGTCGATATAGAGATGAAAAATGATTCAAGCAAGTGGATGAGATCCTAAAACTTATCCTATTCTTATTGCAGGCCTGTTCGGTCCCTAAGTTGAAACCGAACAATTTAGTCGTTGACCTGCATGGGCCACCAGAAAAACCATGTCACGCCCCAGTCCCAAAATACCGAGGGACTGAATGCGTGGCAATGGCCAGCAGCACGCACCGATGGACAACCCAATTTAATGGATCCATCAGGGCATGCTTAAGCTGTAGTCTAACAATAAATAGATCCAACAGTACAAGTCACAATCTATACTAATCTCATCCAAAACAGATAATCACAGATTAAATGCCAGAAATAATACAATAGAATAAATAAGCAATCTCAAATAAGTGTCTCGGAAACAATCCGAGAATATGTCTGGTACATTGAATGCAAATAGACAGGAAATAAATCAACTGAAAATAGAAATACTGAGTATAAGGAGCCGGTACTCAGGAGAAGTCTTCTGCCACGATCTCGTCCTCAGGTTCCTGTTCTGTTCCGAGAAGTGCTCCTGTTCCGTACACCTCGGGGTAGATCTCTTGGACTATACCTGGGGACATAGTCCATTCCAGGTCCTCAGGGGACATAACAAGGTACAGAAAATACAAGCCAAAATAAATGCAGTGCAGCAATAAATGAAACCATAGGGTAAACTATATAACTAGCTAAGTGATATGCAAGTTGAGAGTTTTAGTCATACTTAGGCTGAGGCTACTACAGGATCAGTGTCGGAGAAACCCATAGCAGTATTTTCTCGAAGGGCCAGAACTGGTGCCATAGCTCTGTGTCAGAGACTATGACACATCCAGATGTCAATATATATAATATAATCAGCCTTTGTTATGGTAATACTCTCCCCACCCAATGAAATCTCACGTCTCATGTCCATGACACGCAGGATCAAAGCTAGTGCAACAAGTCAGGATATAAACTAAGCATGTAAACTGTATATGTCAGGCATATGTATCCTACACAGAATCACCATGAATATCTCAGGAAGATTCTGTCTCATGAATAGTGTCCAGTGTCCTGGGTCATGTTGTACTTGATAAGACAAGTACGAGAAGTACAGAGTCTCGGTATCCATGTCTATGTGACGATACACAACGCCGCATACGGTGTTGGCACCCGATTATTAATCGGACGCTTAGTAAAGTCACTCGGTCCTGGGTTGAACAGTTTATATCATGAATACATATGAAGTCTACAAGAACTCAAGTAAAGTACTATAACTGGAATCACTGCGAGTTGGCAAGGTACAGTTGCCCACTGATGTATAAATAAGCCAAGAAATATTTAACAACGACTGCAAGTTTTGGCGAGGTACACTTGCCTGTGGTTCCGGCTCCAATTGTGGCTCTGACTTCAGCTGGAATTGCAGGCGGTACTCCGGTTGCTGTAACAAACATCACCATCAGATCCAGAAAATATCAATCAGCTAGAAACGCCTGTCCTTGAGTTCAATTTGGAGACAAGGCCAAAAATGGCAATTTCGGATCAAAACGGGGTCCACAAGTGGGCCCGCTTTGCACAGAAAAACATGTCAGGGTCAAAGGTCTCCAAATCTGTCCAACTTAGTGTCAATAGGTCAGGAACGATGATACGAACCCAACGGAACTTCCAGAATTGGATTCCGATGAGCCGATCACAAAATCGCCCGTCGAGTGGAGCCTGTGGGGCCCACGACACGCGATTTTGTCAACGTTCTCAGAATCGAACCAAACTTGTCTCACAGGACCAGCGTATTGCTACGAGTCCGATGGCGCAAGTTTCGTCTCGATCCGACGTGTGTACACAAAGTTAGGACGAGATTCAGAAAGGACGGATACGGGGCGGTGTCCGCGGATACGCGTTGATTCCGGTGTGCACGCACACCCGAATCGACTTCTGCGAAATCCCACCCGTCCGTATCAACGACGCGCACGTATCTGTGAAGACCGCACGCGACCAAGTCGTCCCGTTTGGCGGGGCGTACCCAGTTCCGGGGTGAATCAGGGCGTTGTTTTTCCTGTTTTTGGATCGCGGTTCGCGATCGCCACAGGACGCGATGCCCCGAGCGGGTTGCACGGGCACCGAGGGGGTCATACAGGCTACGCAACGCAACTGACGGAATCGAAAATGGGGTAGCGAGGAGAGAGAAACAGGTACCTGAACAGGGCTCGAGAAACTGCGTTTCTCGTGTCCGCGACGTGTCCGGTCGAGTCCAACCCTAGGGTTAGGGTTTCGAGTCGTGTCCGTGTCCGCTGTGCTGCGACGGGGGAGGTCGGCCGAGGGTGGCGGGTCGGCGCTGGCGGCGTTGGCCGGAGGCGGAGGCGCGCGGCAGGCGGCCGGAGGCAGCGTCGGAGTCGGGGCTCGGGGTCGGCTGTGGAGAAGAAGGAGGAGGAGGAGGAAGGGGGTCGGGGCGGCGCTGGCGGCACGACGGGGTCTGGGCGGCGCTGGAGGAGGGGGAGATCGGAGTCGGGCGGCGGCGCACGGCGGGGAGGCTGTCAAGGGTTTCGGTTGGGGGAAACGGAGAGGGAGGTGAGGGGGTTTTTATCGCGGGATGGCGCCGTGGGGGTGGCCGGATGAGGCGGCGGGGGATCCGGGGTCGGGGGCTACGTGACCGGGCGGAGCGGAGGGACCGCCGGCGACGTGGCCGGAGGGAGCGACGGGGGACTCGGGCCGTGGGAACGTGGGGAGAGGGGGAAGTCAGGCGGGTCGGGCGGCGGACGGGTTCGGGTCTGGCCGACCCGACCCGACCCGCTAGCCACGGGTGGGCTGGGCCGCGGTTGGGCTGGGCCGGGGCGAGGGTTTGGGTTTAAGGTTTGGGCTCGGGTTAAAAGTAAATAAATAAATAATTAATTAATTAAATAAATAATAAATAATAATAATTTTTAGGTGTTTTAAAATAGGTCCGGGGCCCAATAAAATTCAGAAAAATTACCCTAAGTCCAGTTTTTCATTTTACACCCAAAAATATTATTTTCATAATATTTTAATATTATTTATTATTATTTAAAAATTATTTAATAATTAAAATTATGAATTTAATTAGGGAAAAATCTCAGAAAATTCCAGAAAATTGTGAAAATCCAAATTTAAAAATTCTTGAAAAATCAGGGGGTTTACAATTATGAACGCCCACGGTGAAAGTGGCGGCCGGCTCTGCTGGAAGTTGCTGACTCGACAAGACTGCTGAAGAAGAAGAAGGAAGAAGAAGAAGAAGGGTTGGGAGGGAGATGAGACTCAGGAGAGAATGAGTGAGGAGAGATTTGACCGCTTGAAGTCTGGGACGTATGGGACCAGTTGTGTTGTACACGTAGCGCTGCACATCCGTCGAGAGTGAAGTTCTGTACTGACGTGAGACTTATGTCGTTTAGTGTGTTCACATCTTTTGAGACATTCAGAAAATTATTTTTGTTAGGATTCTGTGTCAAAGACGTTTCTGTTGTTAGGATGATATGTCTGGTCCAACTGCGGCCAAAGCTGTTTCGGCAGATTGGGACGCATGGATGTTGTCTTTCTGGGCCGCAGAGTGACTCTGCGGCCTGACTTTCACTCTGCGGCCTGACTTTTACTCTGGGGTGCACGGCTGTTGGACGCATGGATGCATATTTTTTATGTTTCTACAGGACCTCCTTCAAAGTTTTCAAACTGACAAGTTTGAAATACTTTGAATAAGAAGCATAGAGAAAAAAATACTTCTGGTCGCATGGATATTGTGTCACATAGACATTGAAACAGTTTGGTCACGGACCGCATGGATGAGTGCTTTTAGGCTGTCATTTCAAGATTAATTGCAGGATTTGTTTCGATCATTGGAAAGATTTTTTTGGATCATGAGACATCTCCTGACGCGGAGCCCGGCCTATTTTTTTATTAATAATAATTATTATTAGTATGATCCCAATTGCTGACAGTAGGAGGGGTCATTTTTTATTAATAATTATTATTATTGTGAACCCAATTATCTAGAACCATGTGTAAAGAACCATTCAGATAATAAATATGGTAATTAATTAAAATTTGTTTCTAGGGATAGATTAATAATAATAATAATAATAATAATAATAATAATAATAATAATAATAATAATAATAATAATAATAATAATATTATTATTATTATTATTATTATATTGATATTTATGTTTAGATTAGAATTGTTATTTTTTAAATAAATTGGGAGTAAACATATCTAAGTTTATCATATCTTCAACCAATATCTACTTTCAACAACTATCAAAACAACGGATCTCTTTTTTTCTCTACTTTCATATCTTTTAGTTACACCAAAAAAATAATTTTTTGAAAGTCATAATTTATTCGTACGCAAACTTCGTTTTTGTACTTTCACACTTTCGTACATTTCGTACAACCAATAAGGTCCTAACCAGAAGTTGTCACAGAAAACGTGTAGACTTCGGAGGTGGACATCATGGTGTGTAATGGTCCGGGTCGGATCGAACTTAGTCCGGGAGAGGAAGCGGGCCGGACCGGGCTGGCCCGAAAATAAGAAAGAAAAATCCAGCCCGGACCCATGACCCGGTCGGGGGCAGACCGAGCCGAACCAGACTGGATCCGGGCCGATTCATGGCTAGGTCTGGGCCAGCTCGATTTTTTCAAAACAAAAAAAAAATTTGAAATTCGAAAAATTCATTCTGAAATTATGAAAAGAAAAAAATTCGATATCATTATAATTGAAAGTTGTGATTTATTAATATCATTAATAGTTGAGATTTAAAAAATAGTTTAAAGTTGATATTTAAACAAATTGGAATAAATTGAACTAACCTAATAATTGAGATTTTTTTAAAAAATTTTAAAAATTTGAGAATGAAAAAATTGGAATACATTTATAATTAATATCATTATAATTTATATCTGCTATAACATTTATTTATAACTAACCAAATAATTGAAAGTTGAGATTTTATTTCCGTAAAATTTATAACATTCATATTGTTATTAATAACTCATATTAATATTACTGATACATATGAAGATCATAAATACATATTAAAAAAACGATACATTTTTTTCCAAAAAAGTACAACCTTAGTGAATATTCATACACTTTTTCAGATGTCTACGTAGAATCCACGTGCCACAATTAGGTTTCCATTGGAATCGTTTACCACAACGCAAACATTCAACAACTCCATCCGATAATATTATTTTCGTATTGTGCTCATTGTAGACTGCGCTAAAATGATGTCAAATTTCTGATCTACTTACGAGTTCAGGTCCCAGTTGCTGCGTTGGTTGAGGTTGTTGATCTTGCGGTCGCTGTAGCGGTTGATCATTTTTCATAATAGTAAATAGTATCTTCACACTGTAACTAGATTGCTTCTAAATATTCTACGAGGGGGAAAAAAATTTATTGTGGTTAATTTTCATGTCCTATTTATAGAAAATTTTAGATGCAAAATTACTCCTAATATTTCTAAAATATAGTTGTTATAAGGATATTTGACATAAAACAGCCAGTGAAACGGAGATATTTTGGTCAAAATACCCTCCAATGTTTAAAAAAAATTAATTTTTTTTTGGTCTAGACTGGATCTGAACCGGATCGACGGACCGGTCCGGACCGGGTTCCACAGGTTTAACCGGTTCAGATCGGTTCTTGAATCGGACCGAGCCGAGCCAAACTTTATGATCAAAAATTAAGATTCAGTCCGGATCCTTTAACTTGGTGGATCGAGTCGGACCGATCCGTTGACCAAATTCGGATCGGTCCAGATCGACGTTGACCAAATCGGTTTTCGGACCGTCCAGTACATTATACACCTCGAGGTGGACAGAATGGCCACCGGAAAAGTTGACTTTGGAGATAAATCATATGGAGCCAACCCCGGAGGGCAATAATCTCAATGTCCTATAATTGATTACCCACCATGGAGCCATAGGTCATGCATCACAAATGTCAGTCTATCTTGTACATCTCTTATCATTTTTATTTTATTTTATTTTATTTTTTATTTTTTATTTTTTTTGCTGTGGCTTTTTAGTCTATGAATGTAATGTACGTTTGGGTTTCGACAAGTACTGTGCCGATGCGACGCCTCAATAGGAATTCTGCAATGGAACTTTATTCGCATGAAGTAAAGTACATAGCTAGATGCAGGAAAGTAGTGTACTTGGTTTCCTTTCCTTTCCTTGTGTAAAGTCTGGGATCCGGCGTTCTGTAAACCGTTAGATGATATTGGTACATGTCTTATACAGTCCAAATAGTCGATCATACATAGATAGACGAGGAAGAGTTATAAGACTTTGGCTTGATTGCATATCATCGGTTGATCGAGTCACGAAAGTATATTATTATTTTTTTATTTAGTAGAAGTTAAAAATAGTGGACAAAAAAGATATAAAATATAGCATGTACAAAATCTCGTACGTTATGTCAGACATCTAAAAATATACATACATACATAAATACATACATACATACATACATACATACATACCGGTGTTTGGTTGTTCCTATATGAACTTAGAGTTAGTTGTTCAAATGATGTTTGAGAAATATTTTGTCGACGTTTTGGTGATTAAATTTTTTTTTGGTTAACTTGGTACTTAACTTTGTATTTTAGTTTAAATAGTGCACGAACTAGGTTCCGTTGATAATATTGAATAAAAATCGTTAAAAATGGACATGTGATGGTCAGTTGTTTTATTTTTGTCAAGTTTTTGTTGTTGGACTATAATTTTCAGATGAATATTGGTTGGTGTTAAAAAAAATTCTACATAAAAAATAACTTTGTCGAGTACAAAACTAATCCTGAAAATAAGGCATGTGATATCACATGTTCATTTTTTATTGTTTTCATCCAAAAGTACCAACGAAACCTAGTTCAGACACCGAACTCGAGTGGCTCTTGTGGTTACCGATGAGTGGTATAAGACCTTGCAGGGATAGTAGAAGATTAGTGGATCGAGCCACGGGGACGTATTATTCTTTCTATTTATACAATGATGGAAGTTTAGAGGCAGTGGGCCCAAAGGCATGCAATGCAGTGTGCACAAAGTCCTGAGCGTTACGTCGGATCCCGAGCATTATGTGTAACCAAAAAAGAGTTCAATCACCAAAACGACAACCATGACATTCCTCAGGTACTATTTGAATAATTAACTCATGAAATAATCATGCAACATTTGTTATTCCAATTGGGGACGTTTGGATGAATGTTTTATATTCCTATGAATTTATTTTGGTTAGGTTACATTAGGAATATGAAAAAAAAAAATTATTTAGTTTTTCATAAATACACTTTAATGTTTTTATTACCTAAATTTACATGTTTGTGATAGAAGTTAAAATTTTTAAAGTAAAATGATGATATTATTATTCAAACAAAAAATCCAAACGACATTTCTATAAAAACAAAACTATTTTAAGGAGAAGCTTGGGTTTTACTTTTCCATAACTATGAAAATATAAAGTCTCTCTTATTCTCTTCCAATTTTTTATTTTAGATATACCAAACAAACAAACAAAAAAATCTAAAATATATTCCTCCAAAACTTTAACCAAGCACTCCTTAGGTGTTGTAATCCGATATTTGATTTGCTGCAAGAAAAGCTGTATATGCGCATGGATAAATGTAATTGAACCACTTGCCTATGCAAGTACATAGGCTTTTCTGTTTGAGATGTTTATACCATGGAAAGAAAAAGAAAAAAATGATGGTGTGGCAGCTTTTTATTTGGAGCACTATTGGCACAACACTTTCTTCTCAGGAGCCCGGTTAGCAATCAACCGAATAAAATTCCTATTATCCGCACATTTTTTTTTTTTTTTATCTTTCAAAACATATAATACTTATGTACTTTTAAAATATTGGAATTAATATAAGAATATGTGAACTTTTAAACGTATTCCGTATAAATTATTGACAAATTTGACAAAAAAAAACATGGTGGCAATATGTTTAATTAATCAAATTTGACAACATGTTTAAAGTATGTGAAGTTTCTAACCTCGATATTTTCGTTTGACAAATATTTGATCAAAATTTTTAACATATTTTACTTGTACTGTGTCGATTTATACTCATATTTCTTTCGTTCTGAATTTGTTTCGTTTGTTAAATTGCTAACAAGGCTCAATAGCATGTTGGAGGACAATACAATTTACTCCATTATACTTTTTTTTTAAAATACACATTTTTTTTTGGAGGCAAGACGCTTCCTCTTCCTCTTCCTCTTCCTCTTCATGTCTCTTACTCTTTTAACCCTAAACTCCAAAGCTCTCAGAAAGATGGAAAAAACTAACAAACTTACACAATTAAGATAAAACTCCATCAAAGATCTTATTTTTGGCTCCAAATTTTCTTAAATCTATTTATTTTGTTTAGATTGTTAGGTTCCATGTGTAATTAGTATTTTGTTAAGCTATTCTTATAAAAGGTCCATTAATTCACTATTTTCGTAATTTCGAATTGAATCAATGGAGGTTTGAAGTTTCAGATCAATAACATAATATTTGGAAGAGGACTCCCAAAATTATGGTTTCCTGCTTCTTTTTAGTTTAGCTTCTAGACTTAATTATTTTCCATCCAGTAGGGGTTAGTTGACCCCACTTGACCCATCGTGTGTCTGCCATCCATATCGATGTGTATGTATTACAAACCTTCTCATATGGTTTGTCTTAGATCTTGAACTCTTAAACTAATATATTTAACTTTGAGATGTGTAAAAAAATCAGATTCAAACGCAAATATGTCTATTAAATTTTTTATATAATCGATTATAGTGACAATACTTTTTTTTGTATCTTTCAAAACATATAATACTTATGTACTTTTTAAATATTCGGATTAATATGAGAACATGTGAAGTTTTAAACGTATTCCGTACAAATTATTGACAAATTTGGCAAAAAAAAAAACATGGTGGCAATATGTTTAATCAACCAAATTTGACAACCTGTTTAAAGTATGTGAAGTTTCTAACCTCAATATTTTCGTTTGACGAATATTTGACCAAATGTTTTAACGTATTTTACTGGCACTATGTCGATTTATACTCGTACTTTTTTCGTTCCGATTTTTTTCGTTTGTCGAATTGCTAACAAGGCTCAGGTGTTGGGGTTCAGTCTGGATTTGGTGAATTTTGGAACCCAAATATTATCAAAGATTTGATTTGATATAATTTGAAAATCTACATTAAATGTAAGATTTGATTAGATTTTAAATTTGTATCAAATATTTAATTTGACCATATTTGGACGTCCATAATTGGTGTTGGGCTATTTTAGGTGGAATATGATTCTCATTTTAAGGTTTTCTATTTAAAAAATTCTATTATGACATTGTTCGCCATTAAATTCGAAAGTCTTTAAGAAAGAACTTGATTTAATAAACAAACTAAAGATAGTAAAGAGAGGAGTCCTAGATAGACAGTCTAAGTACAAATTTTGTGTTCTGGGGGGTAACGATGGAGGGTTAGGAATGTAGCAACTCTCTTTATTCCGTGGACGATCCGATGCGGAAACTCTTCTCTATTGCTCGAGTGTAGATTCACAGATAGTCAGCCCGCCTTTTGTTCAGGTGTGGTACCCTACTATTTATAGTCATCCTGGGCGCGCATATGTTGGGCCGCATGGATGCTGAAGGGTGCCACGTGTCCCTTCTTAGCATGATACAGTTGTAATCGTGAGCAGGTCGAGCTACCACGTGGACGTTTGTTGGAATTTTCTGTTGCTGAAGATCTAGGTGGTTCTTGTCTTTGTGGGCGTGACTTGGTCAGCTTGACATATAGTCCGCACTTGGTTGGAGAGAATCACTCTTGTCGTAACAGCAAGATTTGGTCTTCATGGTGTCTGAAATTCTTGTGGCCAGAGATGCATGGACCGCATGGAGTGTGGGATGCGTGGAGCCAGAGACGCATGGACCGCATGGAGTCTGGGACGCCTGGGGGAAGAGACGCATGGGACCGCATGGAGTCTGGGATGCATGAGGCCAGAGATGCACAGGACCGCGTGAGTCTGGGACGCATGGGACCAGAGACGCAGGGGACCGCATGGAGTCTGGGATTCATGGGGCCAGAGACGCACGGGACCGTATGGAGCCAGAGACGCATGGACCGCATGGAGTCGCATGAGACCGGGTGTGTTGTACACGCGGCACTGCACATCCTTCGAGAGTGAAGTTCTGTACTGACGTGAGACTTTTGTCGTTTAGTGTGTTCACGTCATTTGAGGAAGTCAGAATTTTTTTTTTGTCAGGATTCTGTGTCAGTGTCACGACCCGCACCCGATATAGGGGTACGAGAGCGTGGGTACGTCCAGCCTACGCCGCAGCATCGGCGGTAGAACGCTGTCTAGGTCATGTAACTATCTAATCAACCTCACATGAATATCCAACTCCATGAGGAGACATGGACATCACAGTATAATATGAATAACATACTCAATCACATAACTACAGCACGATAAGATCTCAAAGAACAAGTAAGATGCAACACAAGTCTAAATAGAAATAGTCTAACTCAACAACATATAATCCAAGTCTCAAATAAGTTTGTCGGAGACAAATCCGGTACCAAAATAGACAGTTAAGAAACTAACTAGATAACTAGTAATTCCGGCTAAACCTCCCGGAATCACAACTGAACTACCAAGTCCAAGACTGCAGCTACTCACCCCGTGGTCTATAAAGTGTCGGATACCGGTCCTCTAAGGCATAGTCTGGAAAAATGTTTCCAGTCAGGAAGGAGCAAAGTACATTTCTAATAGCAGTTCTATATCAATGATATAAGCTATGTAGCAGTGAAATAGATGAAAATATACAAGATGCATGTATATGTACGAGAGATATACAATAAAGGAAATACTGGAAATACTGTAAGAAAATACGGGAAGGAACAATATGTCAATGAGCAAGAATAATATGACTAAGTGTGTGAGTATTAGCTTTAACATATGATCGGCTTAGGAACTTGTACAGGAATAAGGGCCTGGCTAGTCATAGGTGCGGTGTATGACCAACACTAATATGTGAGCAAGTCTTGTACATGAAGGGTATGATCACATATCTACACTAAAGTACTCCCCACCCCCGACTGGTATAGTAGATCCAACCTTGGTACGCTATGGCACGGGATTTCCTAGGAAGGTAGCAAATCTCCCCGGAAATCAGTGTCTGTACATGCAAAAGATAACAAGAAAATAAGACTTGTACAAGCTACACCATGAACAAGGAATAACATCTCATGACGAGATCCGTATACACCAATCCGTGTAACCATCGTGTCAAGAACATGGATATTTATACTAGATACAATGAACATAGGGGATATCATAAAGAAGAAGCTAATCAGAGAATGTACTCGCCTTGGGTCCTTAGCTGGTAATACCAATGTCCAGTCCCAGAGTATCGTCTGGAGGACCGACAGTCCTATAGACATATAATAAAACAATACAACATTTGCATCAGTTGCTATACTAACACAACACAAATACATTGAACTCAGGGGCTATGCCAGGTATGACACTAGTCAACTAGGGTCAAGTGCGTCAAGTTGCACGGGCGTCGCGTCTGTGATTGCTTGGGCAAGACAGACGATCAAAATGGTACGGGGCTTGCCAGTACGTAAGTGTACGTGTGGCAGACTGCTAACAGTTCACAGGGTCATTGGTCATGTATAAATACGGGGTATCCGTAATTACACTCGGGTCATCTAGTACCTATATATATATTATACACATAATATATATATACCAATCAAATACGTACATTATATATGTAAGTGTATATCAATGATTTCACACAAAAATAGGTATAAGTGTATATATATCATATATATAAACTACGTATATATATACACCAAATACGTATTAATATAGAGAAATACACTACAAATGTATATTCGTATACCTATACGAATCCCACCTATACTACATTCTTGCATACACACATACACACATACTATACGAAAGTATACTAATACATACATGCTTATATATACACCAATACGTATTTATACTAAAATATATTTTTAATACTCGTATACACACATACACAAATACACATACACATATACGTATATATATATATATATATATATATATATATATATATATATATATATATATATATATATAATGAAGGAGGGAAGAGGGAGAGAAAACTCACGGTGGTGGTGGTGGTGCACAGCCGTCGGAGGGAGAAGTTGGAGGAGGAGCAACAGTCGGTTGGCTGGCCGGAGTTGCGGGTCGAGAGAGGTGGAGCTGCGGGTGATGTCACTGGTGGAGTATGATGATGATGGTGGTGGTTGTATGATGATGATGGTGGTTGTGGCAGTCGGGTTGGCCGTCGGGTGGTGGTGCGAGGGGGCTCCGGGGTCGGGGGAGTGTGACCGGAGCAGCAGGGAAGAGCGGGGGAGAGTCGGGGACGCTCGACCGGTGGGGAAGAAAGGAAGAAGAATGATGGTGGTTATGGCAGTCGGGTCGGCTGGAGAAGAGGGCCGGGTCGCGGGCTCAGTGATGATGGTTCCCCCCCTTTGAAAAATTTAAAAATACAAAGGAGAAGGGGAAGAAAGGAAGAAGAAGAAGAAGAAAAGAGAAGAAGAAAGGAAGAAAATTTCTTCCTACGTTGGAGAAGAGGGAGGAGTGAGGTGAGAGAAAAATGGGGGCTTCTCTATGTTTGGAGATTATGATTTTCTTGCGAAGAGGGGATGATGGGACATTAAATAGGGTGGTGTGTGTGTGAATGAAGGGTGATGATGCACCCATTGAATGGATGGTCAAGATTTTACATGGAGGAATCCTTCATGTGGGGATGAGGGTGGTTGACTAGTCAAATATTAGGGCTCCTCCATTGGTTTGAACCAATGGGGTGTTGACACCTAATGCAAATTTGCAAATTAGCCCCCTTAAATTTGGGTATTTGTACAGACACATAAAATAATAAAAATTAGGTGGGCGATTCAGTGTTTAGCATTTTGCAGGGTGAGGGGGCATTGTATGTTTGATATGGGCTTAAATAGTGGGGCATTGGAATTAAATTGGGATTAACGGAATTAGTCAAAAATGGTATCCCCAATTTAATTAGAAATAAATGCAAGCTGTGTTCTAAAATTAATTAGGAGTACATGGGGCCAAAATTAGGTCGGGTCACCAATATCATTAGTGAAGAAGACTCAGAACAGAATATTACCCTAATTTGGGTTGTACGAGAAATGGGTCAAGATTGCCTCCAATTTCGATTGGAACGCTAAACGATACAAAGTCAGAATTTATTTAGAATTTAAATAAACGCCCGCGACGAATAGTGTGCGGCTAAAATGAAGCACAAGAGAGCATAATTATGAGTTACAAAAATGACAGAATGGAAGGCGGGCATGTCTAGGGCAAGGTTGTAAAATTTGTTGGAAGGCAAAACCCAGGGTAGCGCTCCAAATGTCGAAACAATGGTAAGGTGCAACAATTAAATAAATTACGGTAATTAATTACTACCTCCAATAATTAAATTCTATTAAATATAAATTAATACATAATCCTATAATTCAGTCAGGTGTTCATCTAGTGGGCCTCTAGGTCAAATCTACCAGCTCAAACATTAATGAACACTATATATATATATATATATATATATATATATATATATATATATATATATATATATATAATATTTAAATGCACATCTCATGCAATTATTAAATTTAAATACACATATTGAGAAATTATTTAATATAAATACCATAATATTAATAGTATATAAAAAGTCAAAAATACTCCTATTTTTGGAATATGGTAGTGACAGTCAGAGACGATTCTGCTGACGGGACGTCATGTTAGGTCCTTCTGCGGCCAAGATGCTTTGGCTGATTGGGGACGCATGGATGTTGCCTTTGTTTGGGTCACAGGGTGACTCTGCGGCCTGATTTGAGCCTCCTTTTGGGGGGCACATGGTTGTTGGCTTGTTGGGCCACAGGGAGACTCTGCGGCCTGATCTCTTCTGAGTTTTTGTTTTGGAGTACAGGATTGCATGGATGCATATTTCTCATGCTTCTACATGACCCCCTTCAAAATTTTTAAACTGATAAGTTTGGAATACTTTGAATAAGAAGCATGAAGGAAGAAGCACTTTTGGCTGCATGGCTGGAAGGTTGCTTGGTCGTTGGATCGCATGGGCGTTGGGCCGCACGGGCAAGCACTTTCAGGCTATCAAATCGTCATTAATTGATGGATTTGTCTTGTTGTATATAAATTTTATGTGATATTTGGATATTGTACTAGAGGTAATATGAATGTAGTACAATATCGTAGTTCCCAAGGATATCTCACTAGAGATTGGTGTGCTGTCGTAGGCACCCAAAAATAAAACCTTTATTCTTGAAATAATATGTAGTAGTGGGAGTAAGGATCGTTCCCACGAAGAGTAATTAGTTTGATCTTTATGCTATGTGAAATAAGATGGGGGAGAGTTTTGGATCAAAGCAAATTAAAAAGAGCTAAAAACAATTAAAGTATTAAAACAATCAAAGAAAAAAAATGTTGGTCTCAGTCAACATCCACCATTGGAATCTTAAAATTGATCATTGATGCAAACATAAATTATCATACTTTGAATATTCACCGTTGGAAGTATTTTCTATCTCTCTTAGGCTTAGATAATTAGAAACAAGCGATCTAATTAGCTTTAATTACTAAATAATCCAAGTCAAGCGCTGAAGATTTAATCTAGTAATTTATTAAAGAACCAAGAGATCGATGAAGCAAAATAACACAAGCACAAGCGGTTGCATTTAATTTTGTCAAAAGTTTTTCTCCTAAGATCTAATAAAACAAAGCAGTTCATTAAATCTTGGTTGCTTCACAAATTAGAAAAATCAAACAATTACGGATTTGATGTCTAATTTAGTAGTAGATCGAAATGGATAATAGACTAGTAGGCCTCCTAGTAATTAAACCAAAACAATCATGAAAGTAGGCATAGAAAAACATTCAATACTCATAGCATAAATCAAACATATGAAATAATTTATATCTCACAAATTTATTGATTTCAAGGCTTCTGTTTCCTTCGACCAACAAGACTTTTAGCTCCGAATGTTCATGAAAACTTCAAAAGAATATTGGAGAAGAAGAAGAAGAGTTGTGTGTTGTTCTCCATTTTCTCCTGATCTCTACTCCTTTTATACACTCTAAATTAGTTGTTTGAAGATCACAGTATATTCCCACAAATCCTCTAAGAGTTACAACAACCCAAACAATAAAATAAAATCTTTGAACAAGTTGAAAAATGGTTAATTCAGCTCCATTTTTCGTGCATAGCATAGTTGACTTAACTTTAAGCCTGATTTAGTCCATGATGCAGTCAGAATCTCCGAAAACTCAAAGCAGTAAAATTTTACCTCTATCACTTAGCTTTCCGAATCAATTTAGATCAGCTCAATTGGACTTCGGATGAGCAAGTTATGACCATTTTTCTATAAGGTGTTAAAACTGTCCAGAATTAATAATTAGCTCTATTTTGCATTTAGTAACTCCAATTGCATCCTAGATCAAAATATAGAAATAATGAGTATCTTTAGACATCAAATAAGCATAAATGAGTATACATTAAGGAATAAAAATATGATATTTTATGTTCTCATCAAATACCCACACACTTAACCTTTGCTCGTCCTCGGGCGAAACTCTAATTTATTTTTCCAAAAAGAAATCAAGGTTGCAATGTCATAAATAAAAAATAACAAAGCTCTTCAAAACTCATAACATATCATGAACATATATTCTTAAACAACTTCTAATTACTTAGTAGGTATTTTTACTTGAAAATGGAGTAAACTAAATAGGTAGACCCTCACGGGAATAAACACTCAACTCTCATGTGTTTGAAGGTAAATATTTTACTCAAATTCAGTCCAGAAGAAATGATCTACCATAAGCTTGCATATCTTCTCATTCTCCACCACTGGGATCACATGCATAACATAAATCATAAGGACTTTTCATGGGTTGTAACGTGGCTTAGGATTAAGGTGGGATATATTTGGGAGTGTATCTCAAAAGCCATCAAAACTAGTGGAGCAAAAATGAATCAACTCAAGCTCAATATAAAACATGTAAAATCAATCACTCCATTTAACAACTTCTTCAATTTGGCTTTTAAAGCATTTAAACAATGTAAAACAACTTTCACCATTTCTTTTTTCTTTTTTCTTTTTTCTTTTTTTCTCTTCTTCTCTCTCTCTATTTTTTTTATTTTTTTATTTTAACAATATTGGAACTTAGAAAATTTGAGGATAAAAATATGTTCCATTTTGTTGGTTGTAACCAAACAACAAATTTAGACACTCCACACTTATTTTTTTCGTACACCCATACATATCATAATGATCAACAATGCTACACTAGCTTTGCGACTTGGATAAAGGTATAAATATTATAGGTTGAAAGCTTGTAATGTGGGTATACCAAGAAAAAGACAATAAAGCTCAAAGTGGTTCAAAAAAAAATTAATTAAAATATGGGCTATTTGGCTTATGTAACGCATAACAAAGATGGCCTTAATCATGTTCATGCATGCATGTGTTAATGTGACCTCGAAGAGAATCAAAGCAAGTTCTAGAGAAACAAATCAGTGGAAGAATATCTCTCATGAAAGAATAATGAGACTGATGTGTCAGTCTAAAGGCTCAAATCCTCACTGGCTTTTGTCTACCAAATTTAGATACTACCATTTTCAATAAAAAATAACTAGACTAATTAATTCTAAGTTGAAAAAAAATACTTATTCAATCATGTTATGAATTTTTCAAATTAGTTGAATCTTACTCATGACATACATAACCAAAAATTATTAAAAACCAAAAAAACAAAATTCTTTTATTTAAAAAAAATCTCTTTTTTTTTAGAAAAACACAAACGAAAATTTCTTAAAAAAAATTAAATCTCCTCCCCCACACTTAAAACAGACATTGTCCCCAATGTATTGTTAAATGCAAAGAAAAGGCAATAAAAATAAAATGCGAGAATAAAAATAAACTTTCCTTGGGTTGCCTCCCAAGCAGCGCCGTTGTTTAATATTGTCGTTGGCTCGACTCTATGCACACTTGATATAACTAGGCAGGGGTTTCACGTCTAGAATGCAAGCCTACAAAACATAAGGTAAAGGTCTTTTGTCATAAATTGGTAACGAAATATATGGAATGTTACCTGACTGTTGTCTTTTTGGAAGATCGTTCAACACTGCAACAGTTTTATGTAAGTTAGTACTGAAAGCTAACTTATGTTCTTTCTCAAAATTCTCACTAATGACAAATTTTACTCCATCTTTTCCATCAAGTTTAAAAACTTCTTTTGCATTAGGTACTAAATCGTCATTAGGAATGTCGTGTCTGCAACGATATTTTTCTCTTCGTCTTGTTTTGACGATGCACGTGCTTCTTTTTCTGGAATGTCAACCTCTATACCACTTCTCAAAATGATAGAACATGGAGTTTCTTTTGGATTTTCTATCGTTTGAGATGGTAATTTCTCTAAGCTTTGTGCCTATAGCTTATTAATTGCAGTTGTCATTTAGCTCATTTGATTATTCAAACTTTCGATACTAGCCCTCGTCTCTTGTTGAAATTGTAAGTTATTAATGGCAATAGACTTAACAATATCTTTTAAAGACATACCAAAATTAGAAGTTTGGCTCGGTTGTAGGTATTGTTGCTTATTTTTTTGGTAACTTGGGCAATTTTGAGTTGCAGGCTGATTTAATTGTGGACTCTCATAGGTAAAATTGGAATAATCTCTCCATCCCAAGAATAGGGATCATACTTCATTTGTGGTAGTCCAAAAAAATCACATGCCACATTTACTTGTTCATTGGGCTCCTCTTGAAGAGTTGGGCACATATCGGTTGGATATCCTGCTACTAGACAAATCCCACAAGCCTTTGTTGTTTTTATGTTACCTACAACCATCTGACGAAAAAGCGAAGTTAAACTAGAAATTTGTTGTTCTAGTAAAGAAATATTTACCTCATCAGCATGCCTAGATGGAAGATCTAGCCAAGTGCCAAATAGTTGAGAATTGGCCGCCATTTCATGTTATCGAACTTTTTTTTTTACTCTAATAAATAAAAAAATTATTTAATTGCAAGAACGAAATAGAGAACACTAAAAGCACAAAAATCAACTAAAATTACTCCCCGACAATGGCGGCGCCAAAATTTGGTGTGCTATCGTAGGCACCCAAAAATAAAACCTTTACTCTTGAAATAATATGTAGTAGTGAGAGTAAGGATCGTTCCCACGAAGAGTAATTAGTTTGATCTTTATGCTATGTGAAATAAGATGGGGGGGAGTTTTGGATCAAAGCAAATTAAAAAGAGCTAAAAACAATTAAAGTATTAAAACAATCAAAGGAAAAAAATGTTGGTCTCAGTCAACATCCACCATTGGAATCTTAAAATTGATCATTGATGCAAACATAAATTATCATACTTTGAATATTCACCGTTGGAAGTATTTCCTATCTCTCTTAGGCTTAGATAATTAGAAACAAGCGATCTAATTAGCTTTAATTACTAAATAATCCAAGACAAGCGCTGAAGATTTAATCTAGTAATTTATTAAAGAACCAAGAGATCGATGAAGCAAAACAACACAAGCACAAGCGGTTGCATTTAATTTTGTCAAAAGTTTTTCTCCTAAGATCTAATAAAATAAAGCAGTTCATTAAATCTTGGTTGCTTCAAAAATTAGAAAAATCAAACAATTACGAATTTGATGTCTAATTTAGCAGTAGATCGAAATGGATAATAGACTAGTAGGCCTCCTAGAAATTAAATAAAACAATCATGAAAGTAGGTATATAAAAATATTCAATACTCAAAGCATAAATCAAACATATAAAATAATTTATATCTCACAAATTTATTGATTCCAAGGCTTCTGTTTCCTTCGACCAACAAGACTTTTAGCTCTGCATGTTCATGAAAACTTCAAAAGAATATTGGAGAAGAAGAAGAAGAGTTGTGTGTTGTTCTCCATTTTCTCCTGATCTCTACCCCTTTTATACACTCTAAATTAGTTGTTTGAAGATCACAATATCTTTCCACAAATCCTCTAAGAGTTACAATAACCCAAACAATAAAATAAAATCTTTGAACAAGTTAGAAAATGGTTAATTCAGCTCCACTTTTCATGCATAACATAGTTGACTCAACTTCAAGCCTGATTTGGTCTATGATGTAATCAAAATCTCGGAAAACTAAAAACAAAAAAATTGTACCTCTATCACTTAGCTTTTCGAATCAATTTGGATTAGCTCAATTGGACTTCGGATTAGCAAGTTATGACCATTTTTCTACAAGGTGTCAAAACTGTCCAGAATTGATAATTAGCTCTATTTTGCATTTAGTGACTCCAATTGCATCCTAGATTAAAATATAGAAATAATGAGTATCTTTAGACATCAAATGAGCATAAAGGAGTATACATTAAGGAATAAAAATATAATATTTTATATTCTCATCACTTTAGGGGACTTATTACTTCTTGCGCACGAGAGTGCAAGTAATAAGTTCGAAGCGGTCCTTGCTAGAGGTGATATGTACGTGACAAGTTTGGTGGACTTAATACCATTGGCGTACTTAAATTTAAGCACGCTTGATAAGTTAAAAATGACGACTGATGATAGTCGTAGGGGAGAGGTTTTGTCACCACCCCATTTCCAGAGCCGGGTATTTTTTTTATTTTTAATTTAGTTAATTGTGCATTATTTATAATTAATTATATTTATATTTAATTAGTGATTGCTTTATTTTTTATTATTTTTATTTTGATTGTTTTAGGATTTTGGCTAGCCTGGACCCATGTCAGACCCTAGTGGACCCATGTCCGACCCAGCCCACACCCTTGTGAGAATTATTTTGGGGCTTAGAATATTTATTTTATTTTTAGAAAGTTAGTTGGAGAGATTTGGAACTAGTTTGAGTGCATTTGGAACCCGGAACCCAAAACCGAGTTTCGGGAGGGCATTTTGGTAATTTCCCAACTTGGCAACCCCTATTTACTATCCTTGGCCGACCATTTCAGCCCCTCCCAGACCGAACACAGCAGCTCCCACTCCCCCATTTTTCATTTTCCTTTTCTTCTTCACTTCTCCTTCTTCTCCACTTCTTCTTCTTCTCCTTCTTCCTCCAAAGTAAGTTTTCTTCCACTTTTCTTCTTCTTTCTTCCATTCCTTCTTCTCTAAGTTAACCCTAACCCTAGATCTTTCCCTAACCTAGGTGGGTAGAGCCTAGATTTTGTGTTGGAGCTTGGATTGGGAGCTTGGAAGCTTGGATTGGAGGATTTGGAGAGATTTGGAGATTTTGGCTTGGGATTCCAACTCCCAAGAGGTTAACCCTAAATTTCCTCTTGTAATTACTCTTTTATAGTGTAATTAATATTTTAGAACCTTCCTAGACCCGTAGGCTACCCGTGGGAGGAAGTTGGAACTAGTTGGGTAGTGTTTAGAGACTTTGACGTTAGGTTTTGTGTCAATTTCGGGTGAAATCCGAATTTGGCCCAATTTTGGGTGATGCCCTAGGTTAGATGGACCTAGGTAGACGTTGTCGGGTGTCGTGAGGGTGAGTGCGTGATTCCGTTTGGACACGGGAAGCCGCGTCGCGGAGAAACGGGCGTTTCGGGCGAAATTGGGGCTTTTCGTCGTCGCCGATTCTAAGTGCGTGTGCGTTTCCGCCACGGGCCTAGAATCGACGCGGGAGCACATTTTCTAGGATCTAGGCATCGTGTAGAGCGCGTGGGTAAATTTTAGGCCGATTCCGAGTTCGTTTGGTGTGCGTTTCAGGAGGTTTTCCGAGCCGCGCACCACGTGTTCGTCGAAATGACCGAACGGCCATTTCGACTTGGTTTTCTCGTTTTGGGCTTGTGCGCGCGTTGGGTTAGTATCGGGGAGTGTGTGCTAGAGGTTTCGAGTTATATTTTATATATTTTAGGGCGTTGGTGAGTGTCGGGGTCGTTGGGCGTGCGTAGGTGGGGCGTTGTGAGCGTTGTGTGTTGTGTTGTGTTAGTGTTTGTGTCTATATTTATATATTTATATATATATATTGTGTGTGTGTTTTTATATATATATTTATATATATATGTGTGGTTATGTGTTTGTGAGCGTGTGAGTGAGTGCTTGTGTGAGTGTGTAGGTGAGTGTGTGAGTGAGTGCTTGTGTGAGTGTGTAGGTGAGTGTGTGTGAGTGTGAGTGAGTGTTTATAGGTATATACATATGAGTTTATATATATGTATATATATTTGTATATATATGTATGAGTGTTTATGTGTGTGCTAGTGTGTGTGAGAGTGTGTGTGTGAGGGTGTGTGCTAGTGTGAGTGAGTGTGTGTGAGTGAGGATATATAGATATTAGTATATATGTTAGTGTGTGTGTGTGTGTAGATGTATAGATATATATATTAGTGTATATATATATATAGATATATGTGAGTATATGTAGATGTGTGTTTATATATATATAGAGTGTTATAGATATATATATGTATAGGCGTGTGTGTGTGTGTGTGTTTGTGATGGAGGGGGGGGGAGCCAGCAGAAAACTGCAGCAGCAGCAGCAGAAAACTGCAACAGCAGCAGCAAAAGCAGGTGCAGTAGCAGCAAAAGCAGTGGCAGCAGCAGCAAAAGCAGGTGCAGTAGCAGCAAAAGCAGTGGCAGCAGCAGCAGATAAGCACAGTAGCAGCAGCAGCTAGTATTCGCAGCGCTAGTAGCAGCAGCAAGCAGCGAGTTCAGTAGCAAGGAGAGTGGTTTAATAGATAGATAGATTAGTAGATTGATAGATATTATAGATTGTTAGATAGGTAGCTAGCTAGATTCATAGATAGATAGATGTTTCTATATAAATAGAATAGATAGATATATAACTAGCTAGATAGTTAGTTAGATTGATAGATTAAATAGATAGGTATTAGTTAGTTGATAGATAAATAGGTAAGTAGATAGATAAGTTGATAGATAGATAGATAGTTAACTAGATAGACTAATAGATAGATAGATAGGTAAATAACTAGTTAGATAGTTAAATTAGATACATAAGATAGATAGATATATCTATAGATGGATAGATAATAGTTAGATGGATAGATAGATAGCTAGGTATTAGGTATATATCTACCTAAGTGCATAGATATCTATATACATATAGTTATATCTATATCTATAGATATCTAGATAGGTATATATATATGCATTTTGAGTTGGGTAAGGTATATATGGGTAATCGGGTAAATGTGTGTGGATAAATATATACATAGGTATATACATACTTAGATATATATAAATATGATAGATATATATATTATCTAGCCTAGATTAATAACTAGGTATATATTCAATAGCTAGATAGCTAGTTAGAGGGGTTTTAGAGCGAAACCTCAATATCTTGAGATACCAAGGTATTTCAATACCTTAAGATAACTAAGGTATTGGGTTTCGAGCGGGGTTTTTGAGCAATAGCCTAGGATTTGTCTTGGAATGATTTTTATATGTTTATATATATATAATTACGTGTGCTAGCGTAGGTTTTAGCGGGTTTAGGCGGGGTGCGTAGCCTAGGTTGAGGTATCGGATACCGAGGGTATCCCGGTATCTCAAGGAGGCGAGTTTGTGAGTTTTCTAGCTTAATGACCTCGGTTTGACCTAGAATTTCAGGAGCACCCTAGTTTGACCCAGACTTGACCGTAGTTGACTCGGTTGACCGCCAAAGTCAACTTTTGACCTAGTTTTGACCTAGAGTTGACTTTTTGGACCCAGAGTTGACTTTTTGACCCAGATTTCACCGGTTTGACCCGTTTGACCTAGAACGACCCTAGAAGCCTATTTTTTAGTTATTTTATATCTGTTTAACTCATTAGAACCCTGTTTAACCTTGCTTTTCGCATTAGGTTCTTGCGACACCGGTTCGGATCGCCAGTTGCTCAGGACGTCAGGCGAGTACATTCTCTGATAGTTTTCATTATCTGATATTTATTATGATTCAGCTTCTAGTATAGTATCATCTGATTATTCTGGCACCACACGGGACACTGATTGATATTTCTGGATTCATTTACTTGCGACACGTACATTTCATGTTTCTGGCCTCTATTCTGGAATCACTACTGGCATCACCTACAGGCATCACTACAGGCATCATTCATGTACAGGCTGGACTCATCTTGATTTGCGTGTCGGGTCTTGGATCCACTTGTATTAGTCGGGGCGGGGAAATACTCGAGTAGACATGTAAACATTCCTATCTGGCATCATCAGGAATCACTCCCTCTGGTCTAATCTGGAATGATAGCAGCCGTGCACCCAGTGCGCGGTGAGCCGTACTTACCCCTAGCCGTTTACATGTCGAAACAAGTATTTCAAAGACACCGAGTTCATTCTTTATAGTCTGGACTCTCATGCATTTCTTGACTTGTCTCACTTACATGTATCTGGACTTGACTCACTACATGTTTTTCATGCTGGACTCACTACACGTTCATGTGCACGGACTTGATCTTAGCTTAGATTTCCTGTATATTGCAGTTACTACTATCTTGTTTCTGATATTCCTGCATCTTTACCTTTATGCACCAGTGATACATGTTTATTTCCTGTTTCATAATTACTTCTTTCTTCTTGCTACTTGCTATAACTGTTTTATAGTTTTTATCATTTAAATGGAACTGCTGTTAGAGATGTACTTGCTCCAGTCCTGACTGGACATATTTTTCAGAGTATCCGGAGGAGTGGTGTCCGACATTTTATGGACCTGAGCCTGTCGATGGTGCAGACAGGGACCCTCTAGTTTAGAGGTGATTTCCGGGTTGGTAGCCGGGATCACTGAGACCTTGTTGTTGTTTTTATTAGCTTTTAGCACCGGATTTGTCTCCGGTTTTGGATTGAGACCTTGTTTGTATATTATTTTGGATATTGTTGTATTATTATTTGATGTTGTGGTTGTTGTAGTAGTTGGAGGTGGTTAGACTTTTTAGTTGTTAGACTCTCTGTGTTATCTTATCGTGCTTAGATTCGTGATTGAGTACTTGAGATCATCATTTGATATTGCTCCTCCGTTTGGAGTTGAGATCTGGGCAGATTATATATATTGTTTGTGTGGTTGCCCTCCTTTTGGAGAGGTCATGCCCGATTTTTGTGTGAGATTATTATTTAGTTAGTTGACCTAGACAGCGTTCTACCGCCGATGCTGCGGCGTAGGCTGGACGTACCCACGACTCATGCCCGATTTTCCGGGTGCGGGTCGTGACAGGTTTGCTCAGAGGTCACTTGGATATGGCACACTCTTTGGAGATGATGTGAGGATTATAGCTCAGAGGTGACGTAGACGTGAACTGATCGATAGTCGTACCGAGAGGTTAGGTACAATTCTGGAATTTTCGTGGAAGGAGAAGGAAGCGTGCCAGAGGTAGTATGGACGTGGTTGTTCGCTTCCATTGAAAAAAATTTGCTGGAAGACTTTGGTGGACTTATTACTTTTTGCGCACTAGGGTGCAAGTGATAAGTTGAAAAATAATCCCTATAAGAGGTAATGTGGACGTGATAGGTTCTGTTGACCCATTACTTTTTGTGCACATTAGTGCCAGTAATAGATTTGGAACAAGCCCTGCCAGAGGTAATATGGACGTGGCAGTTTTTGTGGACTTAACACCACTGGTGTTTCTTGGTGAGTACGGGTGATAAGTAGGGATGACAATTAATATCAAAGATAATATGGACGTGATGATCGATAGCCAAGATTCAGAAAGTTTGTCCAGAGGTAATATGGATATGGCAAACTCAGCCGGGGAGAGATGTTAGGACGATAGTTCAGAGGTAATATGGACGTGAACCGATGTCCGAGAAACTCGTTGAGGAGCAATTTTTTGAGTGTGGTCTATCCGAACATGAAGATAGACCTAAGGATTGCTTCACTGGGGAGATTGGTGGGACGATAACTCAGAGGCAATATGAACATGGCTAGTGTCTAATGAGATTGGTTTTTGAGTGGTTACTGCGGGAGTGTGCAAGTGGACCTGAGGACTGCTCCACTGGAGAGATTTTGAGGATCCATCATCCGTTGCGTATCCAGGACTCCTGAATACCGATGATGGCTTTTACCAGAATTTGTAAGAAGAAAAAAATATTGCACATAGGCACTTGCTGGGGATGAAGAACTAAGAGTGTAGAGATGTACATATGGGTTATCCCGCTGGGGATGAGGGGAGTACAAGTCTAGTTTAGACATAGTACTTTTTTAGAAACTTGTCGTTGATAGACATCATGAGCAAGTCGTCATTGGGTTTCACTAGCCGGTAGGTGCCGTTGGAGAATAAGGACTCCACGATGAACGGGCCCTCTCATTTATGCTGGAATTTGCCGGCCATCTTGTGGGTCATAGCCATCGGCCTCCTTATGGTCAGGACGAGATCACCCACTTGGTAGGTCATCTTCTTCACCCATTTGTTGAAGGCTCCAGAGAGACGTGCTTGGTATAGCTCAATGCGCTGTTGAGCTAAGAGACATTTCTCGTCGAGTGCTTCTAACTCAATTAGCCGTCGGTGGTGGTTGTCGTCGACGACTAATTGGTTGGCGAGAGCTACTTGGAGTAAAGGAATTTGGATCTCGAGCGAAAGGACCGCTTCGCTTCCTTATACCAGAGAGAAATGCGTTTTGCCAGTAGCGGTCCAAAAAGTTGTACGGTAGGCCCAAAGACATTCACCCAGCTTCTCGTTCCAGTCACGTTTGTTGGAAGACATAAATTTCTTGAGGAGCTTTATGATGGTCTTGTTGAAGGCTTCTGCCAGACTATTTGCTGCTAGATTGTAGGCAGTTGACGCTATATTATGAATCTGATTTTTATCACAGAATCAATAGAATGCATGGCTTACAAACCGTGGACCATTGTCGTGAATGATCCTTCGTGGCAAACTGAAATGGTATATGACATGATGCTTGATGAAGCTGATCACATTGGACGTCTTGACTTTCGTGAGTGGTACGGCTTCCGCCCACTTGGAGAATTAGTCAGTGATGGCGAGGATGAACCAATGTCCCATGGATGAAGGTGGACTAATCAGTCCAATGATGTCCATACCCCAGGCTTCGAATAGCCAGGAAGCAACAATCGGGTGTAGAAACTCTGAGGGTTGGTGGATAAAGTCTACATGGATTTGGCACGCTTGGCACTTTCTTGCATAGTCGACGACATCCGCTACCATTGTGGACCAATAGTAACCCAAATGCCGAAGACGGTCCTGCAGCTTCGGACCGGGTTGGTTGGCACCGCAGATGCCATCATGGGCTTCCTGAAGCACCTTTTTGGCTTCTACATTTGATAGGCATCATAGCAGAAGACCGTCGTATGAGCGACGATATAACATTTTGGTAGCTGTGTCATAGTAGAACCGGAGGGAAAGTCTCCTGATAAACGTGGCTTCATTTGGATTCTCGGGAAAAATTTCATAAACCGTGTAGTCAATGAATGGAAGCTCCAGTCTTGCACATCAATGTGTACTTCCATCACGTAGCTCAGACATAGGCAGCAGTTATTTTTTTAGCAGACCAGCTCTTGACCGATCACCGTGATTAGCTGATGAGTGTCGCTTGGGGCTGCCAAGGAGGCAGTAAGGCCAACTAAGGGATCGGCCTCAATATTTTGCAACCGAGGGACGTGCTCTATGGAGAACATCTCGAAAGTTGCGATAATGTTAAGCGCCGCTTGGTTGTAGGGGATCAAGTCTTTGTTTCAGACTTTATACTCGCCCCGGACCTATTTGACTATTAGATAAGAATTACCGTAAGCCTCCAGGTATTCTACTCCAACTTGTTTAGCAAGTTGGAGCCCGATGATTAAGGCATTGTACTCTGCCACATTATTGGAGCACGGCACCATGAGAGAGTAGGCACGATTGATGATGAGGTCGTACGAAAAGATCAACACTATCCCGACCCCAGCGATGATGTCGCCTTTGGGCCCTGCTCTTAAAGCGCCGTCAAAGAACATTCGCCACACAGCTTCGTGTGAAGTGACGTTGGAGTCCGCCGCCTCGTCTAAAATCTCCTCATAGATCTTCGAGGTTTCTGACCCCGGGTGGGCTGCCAAAAATTCGGCCAGTGCTTGACCCTTGACGGCCTTTTGTGGGACAAACACAATATCATATGGAGATAATAGTATCGCCCAGGTAGCGGGAACTGAGTTCCTCTGCTTTGGTCATGAGGATCCTGAAGGGGTTGACTCGCGAGATTACATGAATGGTCTGTCCAGCCAAGTAATATGGAGTTTTTTGAATAGTGAATACTAGAGCAAGGTATTCCTTCTCAACGGTGGTGTAACTATGCTCCGCACCGATCATCATCCGGCTAAGGTAGTATATGGCCTGCTCGTGGCCTGCATCACTATTCTAGGCTAGCAGGGCATCGAGAGAGTGCTCTATCACGCGTACATAGAGCAGAAAGGGCTTTCCCATGACCAAGGCTACCAGCACATGAGGGTTTGATCGGTACTCCTTGATGTCGTCAAACGCCTGTTGGCATTTTTTATCCCAGACAAAGGAGACACCTTTCTTCATGAGCTGGGTGAACGGACGACAACATCCAGAGATCTTTGATATGAACCTCCAGATGTATGCCTCCCTTCCTTGAAGGCCGCGGAGTTCTCGGAGGTTCTTTGGCAGGTTCATATCCAGGATGGCCTTGGTCTTGTCAGGGTCAATGTGAATACCCCAGGAAGTGATAACGAAACCCAGGAATTTACTGCTGGAGACTATAATGCCCTGCTCCGTGTCGGCATTATGTATCAAGGTGAGTGGACAGAACTTCGTTCTCTGATTCTTGCACGCCTTAATAATGAATCTGAATTTTTGCTTGCTTGTTTTCATAAGAGAATGATAGAACATGCCTTGCATGTTTAATAAGAGAACTCACCTAGTTTGTCTTTGAAACGAACATGTCTACTTAACTAAGAGAATCCTGAAACGCCTGTCTAAGAGTATGTGTTTGCATGAACATGTCCCACTATCGCCTATGCTCCGAGAGAAACATATCGTGTGCCGGAATGTGTTCAAAGATAAGGCGGCTTGCCCGCAATAATGAAATATCGTCTGATGGTTCATCTCGTCTGCATCCTAGAGTTTATTTGATAGTGTTTCATACATTCACATCGGTCGGACAATGGCTATTGGTGGAAGGCAACCATGCGTCACGGCTGCTACAGAGATAGTGGAAAGCAACCATGTGTCACGGCTGCCAATAGTATCAGATAAATAAGTTATTGGTTAGCTGGATCAACCGCTGCCGATCCTGAGTTACTCGGGGACCGCACTGCATATAAGATAGTTTATTGTGTTGGCTTGGATAGAGGAATGCCCCTAAATATGCATTGGTGTCTAGATATACATTTGTCCCTAAAGTCTTTGAGTATAGCTCACGAGACACGCTGCGCACACCCTAAAATAGAACAATTGGCTTGTCTTGCTTATATCACATATGAAACTCTGTTTTTAAAGATATTTCCAAAATAAAGTAATATAACTCCGTTCTTCTGCTGCATGTAATGAATATAGGTAAAACTAGAAAGATCATTAGTAATATAATATTTTATAACATAATTACTTAGTGTTGGTTTTAGTGAATGCTTGCTTATGTTCAGTTGTTTATACTCACCAGTACTTATAAAAGTGCTGACCCACCAACAATTTACTTGCTTGCAGGTACTGGATCGTCCGAGGGAGCGATAAGCGTGACTCTTCTCGAAGACCCAGAAATTCTCGTTTTGATTTCCTCGAGCATGCTTTCGTATAGAGGAGCATAATGTATGGAATAATACTTTGTAAATAGAGAACCTAGTCCCTCGATTTGCCCCGAATACTCAGTTGGCTAAATGCAATGCATTGTAACAATGTCCCTTCGCTGCTTACTCGATTGAAGTGATGATAGCCAAATAAACTTTAACGATGATGCCTTGTCCGGGCGTAACCCCAGGCTCACGCGGCATCACGTCCCGGTATCAAACGGCCATACGCGCCCCATCGGGAGCACGAGGCGCGGTGATTCGCGTCTGGTGCGCCGAGGTACAGTAATTCGCGTCCGGTCAGGCGGGGGAAACGGTGGACCGGGCGGCCCTTGAGGTCGGGGCGTGACATAATGGTATCAAAGCAGATTCGATTCCTTGCCCAATCTGTTGATATAACTCTGAGATTTGCTCGATATGGTATTGCAATAGAGCGTTCCATATAATAAGTCCATAGATATCCTCAAAGTTGTGCAAATGTTTTCTAGACTTGACTTGATTGTTTCGATTGAGTAGGGTGAGGGATGAGGACTATCGCTGCTGCTCGGGATATCGAGAAGTTTATCCTTGATATTTCGAGGACGAAACTTTTTGTTGGTGGGTAAGTATGTAATATCCCGCTCCGCGTCGGCATTATGTATCACGCCCCAGTCCCAAAATACCTAGGAAAAGGACACGTAAGCATGCCAGTCGCATGTATATGGCAACTCCAATGTATGGAATCATAACACATGCGTACGCTGTACAATGAATAATAATTCACAAGCGGTAAAACTATCACAAGTCACAGGATATAATCTAAATCGCATCCACATAAATCCAATAGAAATAAATAACCAATATCTATGAAACTAGATCTCAATATAAAGTATCTAATGATGGTAGTCGGATGGAAACAAATCCACTACCGAACTAGAATATAGAATAAACAAGATAAATACAATATAAGAATATCAGTAACAATCACGGGCTCGAAGAGAAGACCTCCTCGAAGTATACGTAGCAAGTCCGGATCTGCGCTCCTGCGAATACTCATGAACATCTACACCTGGAGAGGGACCAGGTCCTCAGAGGGACATAACAAGATACATAGAAGCATGCCATAAAGTAAATACTGTGAAAACTCAAGGGTGAACTAACCAGCTAAGTGAAATGCACTTTGAAGACAACCTTGGTACGTATGGGTAGGTGAAAGGTATAAAGCATAGCGTCGAGCCAGAGGCTAAGTACCTGGCATTAGCTTTAAACTGGATGCCAGGAGTATATGCTGACTACATCATCGATGATGATAGCGCACAGCTAGTAACCTCTGCCGGATGTATCGACAAGCATATACGCCCATAACCGGGTAATACTGGCCCATAATCGGGTAATACTGGCCCATAACCGGGTAACACTGAGGCTCACGGCCCCGCAGTTTACTCTGAAACTACGGCAACCAAATGTCTGTCCCATACGCCTACTAATTGTCTTCTCCGTCCAATGATCTATGCATGTTGTATCCACAACACGCTGTAGCTACTACACCGAGACGAGTGCAAGTATCGGTGTCGTAACTCTGGCTCATAGTCTATCGTTAGAACAATAGTCCAACCTTACAACCAAACAAGGACAAGGATTGGACCTTCATACTACAATAGTCTATGCTCCGACTACTAATAACTGCTAAGTCTTCTGACATGCATCACCATTAGCAGTTATACCCTATCCGTCGCACGACCTACACGTACAGGTGGCCAACCGCATACGCAAGTCCGTGCCCTACATGAGACTCACAACATGTGTAAGAAATGTGTCAAGGCCTGGGGAGTCATACCGATAACTCCACAACTTTAGGTGTGTAAACCCCCTCGACCAGATTTCAGTATTTCTAGGATTATTTTAACAATTTAGGATTTATGGCAATATTTTAATTATTTTGCTTACATATCCTATTGACATGTGCACCTGTCCATCACCTAATTATTTGGAGCTTTACCTTGACTGTTATCCCCGAACGAAGTTCACATACCTGTCATAGACATGCTAGACTATTTTCCTGAATTTTGTGCAACTCCCAGATGTGCTAAAATGAGCCTCGTTTGAGACGCACAAATATCGTTACAATCGTCCGTATTTAATTCTTATTTAATTCTCTGCTCTTTACCCCTCTCTGTACCCCTAGGGATTTGAGGTCCAACATGCACCTGTTTTTCCCAAACAAAAATACGTTAATTTTCTACACTGAGTATACTACATTTAGTGTATTGACACCGTAGAAAAATTATGACCCTAACTGCCTCTAAATAATTAGAGAACACCGTGCGCAGTATTTATTAATTAATAAATACGATGACCCGTATCACCCAGAAACCAGGTCCAATCCCTGCCCAGACTCACCCCCATTCCCCCGGGACCCTCACATAGCTATTTCCCTCAATTCTGTAAATTTTAGAATTTTTAGGAATCGGGTGTTTTTCCAGACAATTTCGTAATTGCGTAATTTTCCAAAAATAGGACTATTACGCAATTTATGAAATTACAGGGACTTTTCTGCAAATTGCAGTACGAGGTGTCACCCCCTCATTGGCCGGTGAACCGACACCGTCCATTTGGAGTCGGGACTCACCCGAAAAGATCCCGGAAAGATCCCGAAAATATCCCGGTAATATCCCAAAATATCTCAAGATATTTTGTTATAATATTAATATTATTCTTTATAAAAAGAAAAGAAATAAAAATAAAAATAAAAAAAAGAAAAAAAAACCCTTTCCCCCCCCCCGACTCTGGCCGCAGCCACCCCCCCTCGGCCGGCGCCGAGCCTCGCCGCCGGAGCCCCCAGCCGCGGCGGAGCAGATCCCTCCCCGCTCCCTCTCTCCCTCCCCGCTCCCTCACTCCTCCTCCCTCCCCCCCTGTGCGTCCCACGGGCCGCCGGAGCAGCTCCGCCCTCCCCCGCGGCCGCCGCCTCTGCCAGCCTCGCCGCGCCCCGCCTCTCCAGCCCCGCCCTCTCCTCCCTCTTTCCCTCCCCAGCCCACAGTAGCCTCCCTCCGGCTGCCTCTGGTCGGCCAACGCCGCCTCTGGCCGCCGTGCTCGACGCCGCCGCCTCCGGCCAGCGCTACCTCAGCCCTCGCCGGCCTTCCCTGACATGCAGCCTCCTCCGACTCTCTCTCCGGCGAACCAGAACCTTAGCCCTAGGGTGGACAGCACCCCGTCACGTGTCGGACACGTGTCGGACACGAGAAACGTAGGTTTCTGGAGCCCTGTTCAGGTAACGATATCTCTCTCCTCGTAATTTCGATTTCAATTCCGTCAGTTGCGTCGTGTAGACTATGTAACCACCTCGGTGCCCGTACAAACCGCTCGGAGCATCGCGTCCTGTGGTGATCGCACACCGCGATCCAAATACAGGAAAAACAACGACCCGAATCACCCCGGAACTGGGTACGCCCCGCCAAACGGGACGACTTGGTCGCACGCGGTCTTTACCGAAACGTGCGCGATGTTAATACGGACGTGTAGGAATTCGGAGAAGTTGATTTGGATGTGCGTGCACATCGAAATCAACGCGTATTCGCCGACACCGCCCCGTATTCGTCAGTTCTGGAATACGCTGCAACTTTGTGTACACACGTCGGATCGAGACGAAACTTGCACCATCGGACTCGTAGCGATACGCTGGTCCTGTGAGCCAAGTTTGGTTCGATTCTGAGAACGTTGGCAAAATCCCGTATCGTAGGCCCCACCGGCTCCACTTGACGGGTGATTTTGTGACCGGCTCACCGGAATCCAATTCTGGAAGTTCCGTTGGGTTCGTATCGACGTTCTGGACTTGTGGACACTAAGTTTGGCGAATTTGGAGACCTTTGACCCTGACACGCTTTTCGGTGCAAAGTGGCCCACATGTGGACCCCGCTTTGACCGAAAACTGTTATTTTTGCCCCTGTGTCCAAATTGGACTTAAGGACAGGCGTTTCTAGCTATTTGATATTTTCTGAGACTGTTAGTGATATTTATTTTAGCATCCGGAGACTTTATTCTGAGGCCATAGTTCTGACACTTGGTATTTGATATCTGGACATTATATTTGCAGCTCTCCCGCCAGGCAAGTATACCTTGCCTTGTTGTACTATTTAAATTCAGTTATTGTTAGTCATATGTTTATTTATTTTAATATTATATAAATGTGCGCGTCCGAGCAGACTCGAGTGCAGTCAACGATGGCGTTGACGTTAGGACTTGTGTCTGACCTAGTGTCTAGTAGACCCACCTAAAGTTGTGAAGTTATTGATATAACTTCTGAGGCCTTGATACGTATCATTATACGTCACAGAGTGAGTACATATAGGGATGCGTGCCTCATGCACGACTGGCCATCGGTGTGAGCAACACGTGTAGCGGTATTTAGCTCAGTTGTTTATTTTATTGAGACTTGCATCATAGTAGGAGGTGTCCACGTCGTTTTTACGACTTGTACATCTATATTGGGCGGGAAAGACATCTAGTAGGCGTATGGGACACCCCCTTCATTGAGTCTTTATCCTTCGATCCATGCTCCTCGGAGATGGACGATTGCAGAGTTCCCTGCGTCGGGGGCATATGACACATATACTAGCCAGTCCCGACGATTGGTGAATTACGTCAGCATATGTCTAGCCACACATTCCCATGCGTACTGCAAGGTCTTTAAATTGCATTCACTTAGATGGTTAGCACACCCCATTTATTTATTCAGTATTTATATTATGGCATGTCATTTTTCTGTATCTTGCTATGTCCCTCTGAGGACCTGGTTCCCTGCCAGGTGTATATCTTCTTGAGTACTCGCAGGAGCACAGATCCGGACATGCTACTTATTTTCCGAGGAGGTCTTCTCTTCGAGCCTCGTGATTGTCAGATGTTGTTCTTATATGGTGTGTATTCTGGTTCCTTTTATATTTTATTTCGGCAGTAGATTTATTTTCATCTGACTGTCATTCTTAGATATCTGTATTGAGATCTAGTTACATGGTTATTGTTTATTCATATTTGACTTCTGTGGATGAGATTTAGATATTACCCTATGACTTGTGATTAGTTATACCACTGGTGAACTATTGTTCATTATACAGCGTACGCACGTATATATGGTTTCCATATATTGGAGTTGCCATATATACGGGCGGCTGGCATGGTTACGTATCCTAGTCCTACATATTTTGGGACTGGGTCGTGACATATTTTTAGTGGTGGCCCATGCAGGTCGAGAGCATATTGTCTCGGTTACGTTACTGTACCGAGCAAGCCTGCGTCTCAGAGCATATTGTCTCGGTTACGTTACTATACCGAGCAAGCCTGCACCTAGGATTAAGAGCATAGGATCTCATCCATAATTGACTATGACTTATCTTCCTTCCAGTCTGTCCTACTTACATAATTGCATCCTGCTTGATTCATGTCCTTCCCTAATAATTCCTTAAATATAGCCCCTGCTAGAATATAGGAATCCCTGTTGATGGGATGATAATTAGAGTAGTATTCCTATTAAGAACACAACTAGGGCATTGACATATCATTAAGTTCAGATTACTTAAGGAACCCTAGTCTTCCATATTCCCTAATGAACCCTAGTCTTCCCTACTACCTAATGAACCCTAGTATCACTACCTATAGATTAACTTATCCTTATCCCTTGGCGTATTTATGTATAACTTGAGAGTGGTATAAACACTACTAGGGCATTGACATATCATTAAGTTCAGATTACTTAAGGAACCCTAGTCTTCCTATTAAGAACACAACTAGGGCATTGACATATCATTAAGTTCAGATTACTTAAGGAACCCTAGTCTTCCATATTCCCTAATGAACCCTAGTCTTCCCTACTACCTAATGAACCCTAGTATCACTACCTATAGATTAACTTATCCTTATCCCTTGGCGTATTTATGTATAACTTGAGAGTGGTATAAACACTACTAGGATTAGTTAAAGAATTGACCATAGTGTTGACCCTAGCCTTGAGGAACCAATAGAAATCCAAGGTTGAACACTAGGACTGAAATCTCATCCTATATTAGATAAATCCAGTTTTACGCCAGAGACCCTTTACCCTTGTTGGCGTAAAACCAATTGACCATTGTTGGCGTAAGAATCAAACCACTGCCTAGTTGGCGTGAAAAGCCAAATGACTTTCTGATTGGCATAAAAACCAAAATTTTTGCAGAAGATTGTCTCCTTTACACCGCAGTTAGGACAACCACTACCCACGATCCCTTAGTCTTCCTTAACCTGCGTATGACACGTCAGGCAAAGCCACGTAGGTAACTGCCCTGCGTAACTTGATGATTTATGATTCATAGATAACCAGCGTAGAGTAACCTGTTTAGGCATAACATAAGAATAGGATGTTAGCGTATTTATTACAGCCTTAGCTTTCCCCAGCCACGACCCAATCTCGTGCATTAAAGGCAGAGATACGCCTCGAGCCCTGTGCAAAAAAAAAGGAACAGCTTTTGACAGGACATCTGATTTTGTCTCATCTCAAGCGTAGATGTCTAGTATCCATAAAGTCACTTAACGACAAACCTAGATCTCCGTGTAAATTTATCACCATAACTATCCCCTCGATCGTTGTACAAGTACTTTTGTCAGATGTCAGGATTCACTAACTTGACTGACAAACTCATGAGTTTCTCGTACAACTTTACGCTACAACGTATGCTAGACTTTACGCAAACCTTTTTGGCGAAACTTTACGCAGGCAGACTTTTATACAAACCTTACGCACGCAAATTTTATGCGTAGATTTTAGCGCAAAACCTTTACTCTCAGAATTTCACCCAGACTTTTACGCAGACTGTTACGCACATACTTTTTAAGCGGACAGCTCTGATATCCCTGCTTTACGCAGACAACCTCGAACCCTTGCTTTACGCGGACTTTCTTGAAATCTCTGTTTTAGGCAGACAACCTATAGTGTATATTAAGATTGTAGAACTTAGAAGGCCATACCTCTTTTAGGTCAACTAGAGACTTAGACAAGGAATTAGAGTAATAACTGTAGAGATTGTAGAGTCTTTGTCTTTTTGTGAATTTGAATTGTTTTGTAATTTCTCGTATCATAATCTAGCATACTTATATTTACTATACTACCTTGACTCATATTGCTATTATAGCCTAGTTTTGCAAGCTTATTCCTTATCGAGCTTATTCATGACACATGTGTTATTGGGGCCTGATCCACTTCACTAATACAATTGTCTATTCAGAATCAGTGTATTACGGTCTGATCAACCTTAGTGCATTTTGATTCGCCCTTCGCATAACTACTTTACGTGGATTGAGATATATAGTGATTAGTAGACAGATGTACTTGCCCTCTAGATATGTCTGAGCATATCGTATCAGCTACATGACTGTACTGATACGAGCATATGAATAGGAATTATCAAAATAATATTTCAATCCACAACTGCCTTGACAATTCCCCTCGAATTCTTTAAACGCCTTGATCCCCACACTTCTAATCTATTACCTTCCCCTTGAACTCTTGATTACTGTTTTTCGTCTTCCCTTATTTCGGAAAGACGAAACCTCATATTTAGTATAAATATGAAAGTGTATTGTTTTTGTAGCCATTTCTGTTTGTTTCTTGGGTAATTACCAAACCCTATTATTAGATTAGATTGCAGTTAAACTGTGCTATTTTTTTTAGAATGATCTTCGCTACCTACCTACATTCCTGGTACGTGCACCACTATGGCAGCATGAGATTTTTAAATTTTGCCTCGTAACTTGGGTCAAGTTCAGAACTCAAGTATTATGATAAAGAATGTATCATTTTGCTGTCAGGAGTCTAAATAGATTTTACCTGGATGAACAATTGATTGACTCCTGAAAGGATAGCAGCACCTATGACTAGGTTGACTTATTAGGATTAAGAATTCCTATGGACCAACGAGTGTCAAGCCGCTTTCGAGGAGTTGAAGAAGCGACTGACTACAACACCCGTATTGCCTATTCCATCCGGATCAGGCGGTTGTAATCTACAGATGCATCAGGAAAAAGTTTGGATGTGTATTAATACAGAATGGCAAGGTAATGGCATATGCATCTAGACAATTATGAGTACATGAGAAGAATTTGGAACTTGCAACCGTCGTAATTACTCTGAAGTTATGGAGACATTACTTATATGAGGAACAAGTGGAGATCTATACAGACCACAAAAGTCTCAAGTACATCTTCATGCAGAAGGACTTATATATGAGACAATCGTAAGATTGTACGGCATACCATTCAGCATTTTACCAGACAAGGATTCGCGTGACCAGAATTGGTGGTCAACCCCGTAGAGACAGTTAAGTAATACAAGGACACTGACGAGCAGTGTAAGACAGACAACAGTAGTAGGCGGACGTCATCATCGTCCCTTGGAATTCAAAGGGGACGATCATGTCATCTCGAGGATATCACCTAATAGAGATACCATTCAATTCGGAGGACGCAGCAAGTTTAGTCCAAGGAATGTTGGACCATTGACATGCTAGAAAGAGTGGAAGTAGTGGCAAATCAACTTGCGCTACTACCTTCACCTGAGAAAATACTTGATGTATTCCACGTGTCGCAACTTAAGCGATATGTGACAGACAGCAGTCATATTTTCAACTATTTGGAAATCACCATTAGGCCAAGCTTGTCATATCAAGAGCAACCCGTGGGAATCCTTGATCATCGAAAAAAAAAGTATTGAGAAATCAGTCTATTCCCTTGGTCCGCGTGACATGGAAGCATGGCGCGCCAGGAGAATCTACTTGGAAGCATGTGGACGACATGCGTAAATATTTTTCGAATCTATTCGTAAACCAAGATATAAATTACTTTGTGAAATTATATCTATTGCCATCTTTGAATTCTACCCCGGCTTAGTTTTAATTTCGAGGACGAAATTTTTATAAGTTGGGTAGATTGTAAACCCCCTCGACCAGATTTCAGTATTTCTAGGATTATTTTAACAATTTAGGATTTATGGCAATATTTTAATTATTTTGCTTACATATCCTATTGACATGTGCACCTATCCATCACCTAATTATTTGGAGCTTTACCTTGACTGTTATCCCCGAACGAAGTTCACATACCTGTCATAGACATGCTAGACTATTTTCCTGAATTTTGTGCAACTCCCAGATGTGCTAAAATGAGCCTCGTTTGAGACGCACAAATATCGTTACAATCGTCCGTATTTAATTCTTATTTAATTCTCTGCTCTTTACCCCTCTCTGTACCCCTAGGGATTTGAGGTCCAACATGCACCTGTTTTGCCCAAACAAAAATACGTTAATTTTCTACACTGAGTATACTACATTTAGTGTATTGACACCGTAGAAAAATTATGACCCTAACTGTCTCTAAATAATTAGAGAACACCGTGCGCAGTATTTATTAATTAATAAATATGATGACCCGTATCACCCAGAAACCAGGTCCAATCCCTGCCCAGACTCACCCCCATTCCCCCGGGACCCTCACATAGCTATTTCCCTCAATTCTGTGAATTTTAGAATTTTTAGGAATCGGGTATTTTTCCAGACAATTTCGTAATTGCGCAATTTCCTAAAAATAGGACTATTACGCAATTTATGAAATTACAGGGACTTTCCTGCAAATTGCAGTGCGAGGTGTCACCCCCTCATTGGCCGATGAACCGGCACCGTCCATTTGGAGTCGGGACTCACCCGAAAAGATCCCGGAAAGATCCCGAAAATATCCCGGTAATATCCCATAATATCTCAAGATATTTTGTTATAATATTAATATTATTCTTTATAAAAAGAAAAGAAATGAAAATAAAAATAAAAATCAGAAAAAAAAACCCTTCCCCCCCCCCGACTCTGGCCGCAGCCACCCCCCCCTCGGCCGGCGCCGAGCCCCGCCGCCGGAGCCCCCAGCCGCGGCGGAGCCGATCCCTCCCCGCTCCCTCTCTCCCTCCCCGCTCCCTCACTCCTCCTCCCTCCCCGCCTGTGCGTCCCGCGGGCCGCCGGAGCAGCTCCGCCCTCCCCCGCGGCGGCCGCCTCCGTCAGCCTCGCCGCGCCCCGCCTCGCCAGCGCCGCCCTCTCCTCCCTCTTTCCCTCCCCAGCCCACAGTAGCCTCCCTCCGGCTGCCTCTGGTCGGCCAACGCCGCCTCTGGCCGCCGTGCTCGACGCCGCCGCCTTCGGCCAGCGCCACCTCAGCCCTCGCCGGCCTTCCCTGACACGCAGCCTCCTCCGAATCTCTCTCCGGCGAACCAGAACCTTAGCCCTAGGGTGGACAGCACCCCGACACGTGTCGGACACGTGTCGGACACGAGAAACGCAGGTTTCTGGAGCCCTGTTCAGGTAACGATATCTCTCTCCTCATAATTTTGATTTCAATTCCGTCAGTTGCATCGTGTAGACTATGTAACCACCTCGGTGTCCGTGTAAACCGCTCGGAGCATCGCGTCCTGTGGTGATCGCACACCGCGATCCAAATACAGGAAAAACAATGACCCGAATCACCCCGGAACTGGGTACGCCCCGCCAAACGGGACGACTTGGTCGCACGCGGTCTTTATCGAAACGTGCGCGACGTTAATACGGACGTGTAGGAATTCGGAGAAGTTGATTTGGATGTGCGTGCACACCGGAATCAACGCGTATCCGCCGACACCGCCCCGTATCCGTCAGTTCTGGAACACGCTGCAACTTTGTGTACACACGTCGGATCGAGACGAAACTTGCACCATCGGACTCGTAGCGATACGCTGGTCCTGTGAGCCAAGTTTGGTTCGATTCTGAGAACGTTGGCAAAATCCCGTATCGTGGGCCCCACCGGCTCTACTTGACGGGTGATTTTGTGACCGGCTCACCGGAATCCAATTCTGGAAGTTCCGTTGGGTTCGTATCGACGTTCTGGACTTGTGGACACTAAGTTTGGCGAATTTGGAGACCTTTGACCCTGACACGCTTTTTGGTGCAAAGTGGCCCACATGTGGACCCCGCTTTGACCGGAAACTGTCATTTTTGCCCCTGTGTCCAAATTGGACTTAAGGACAGGCGTTTCTAGCTATTTGATATTTTTTGAGACTGTTAGTGATATTTATTTCAGCATCCGGAGACTTTATTCTGAGGCCATAGTTCTGACACTTGGTATTTGACATCTGGACATTATATTTGCAGCTCTTCCGCCAGGCAAGTATACCTTGCCTTGTTGTACTATTTAAATTTAGTTATTGTTAGTCATATGTTTATTTATTTTAATATTATATAAATGTGTGCGTCCGAGCAGACTCGGGTGCAGTCAACGATGGCGTTGACGTTAGGACTTGTGTCTGACCTAGTGTCTAGTAGACCCACCTAAAGTTGTGAAGTTATTGATATAACTTCTGAGGCCTTGACATGTATCATTACATGTCACAGAGTGAGTACATGTAGGGACGCGTGCCTCATGCGCGACTGGCCATCAGTGTGAGCAACACGTGTAGCGGTATTTAGCTCAGTTGTTTATTTTATTGAGACTTGCATCATAGTAGGAGGTGTCCACGTCGTTTTTACGACTTGTACATCTATATTGGACGGGGAAGACATCTAGTAGGCGTATGGGACACCCCCTTCATTGAGTCTTTATCCTTCGATCCATGCTCCTCGGAGATAGACGATTGCAGAGTTTCCTGCGTCGGGGGCATATGACACATATACTAGCCAGTCCCGACGATTGGTGAATTACGTCAGCATATGTCTAGCCACACATTCCCATGCGTACTGCAAGGTCTTTAAATTGCATTCACTTAGATGGTTAGCACACCCTATTTATTTATTCAATATTTACATTATGGCATATCATTTTTCTGTATCTTGCTATGTCCCTCTGAGGACCTGGTTCCCTGCCAGGTGTATATGTTCTTGAGTACTCGCAGGAGCACAGATCCGGACAGGCTACTTATTTTCCGAGGAGGTCTTCTCTTCGAGCCTCGTGATTGTCAGATGTTGTTCTTATATGGTGTGTATTCTGGTTCCTTTTATATTTTATTTCGGCAGTAGATTTATTTTCATCTGACTGTCATTCTTAGATATCTGTATTGAGATCTAGTTACATGGTTATTGTTTATTCATATTTGACTTCTGTGGATGAGATTTAGATATTACCCTATGACTTATGATTAGTTATACCACTGGTGAACTATTGTTCATTATACAGCGTACGCACGTATATATGGTTTCCATATATTGGAGTTGCCATATATACGGGCGGCTGGCATGGTTACGTATCCTAGTCCTACGTATTTTGGGACTGGGTCGTGACAAGGTGGGTCTATTAGACACTAGGTCAGACATAATTCCTAACGTCAACGACTTCTTTGACTGCACCCGAGTCTTCTCGGACGTGCACAGTTATATAATATAAACATGCAACTAATAATACAAAATTTAAACATGTCACGCCCCAGTCCCAAAATATATGGAACCAGGCCACGTGGCAATAGCCAGCTGACACGTCTCCGAGGATATCCCAATTTAATGGATCCACGAAGAGTGCTACACTGTCTTATAATACTAACATGTCCAATATCAGTCAATAACAGGTAATCTAATCTCATCCACAATATAAAGAGCAAGAAACACTAAATAAACTGCTGGTTGATAAATACCAGTCTCAAGATATCATAGTACAACCAGTGATGTCTGGTGGGAACAAACCCACTACTATGACGAAATAAAGTACTGAAATGAGATATAAAAGATAATGACTAGAGCATCAGCTGAGTGGATAAGGATGCCCTCCATCTAGGCTAAAGGCCTACCATGTCACGGAATAAAGTATTGGTCACAGAAACTCTGACGGTTGCACCTCCAACTCCTCAGCTGTAGCAAATCTCGTCTCCTGTCCCGGGCCGTATACGATGGGGTAGTAAGCTTCGTCTAAATCTGGAAAGGTACCAGGTCCTCAGAGGGACGTAACAAGATATAAGAAAACAACATGCCATATATGAATACTGAATAAAATAAATACAATAATAGTGTGCTAGCCATCTAAGTGAATGCAATATGAGGACAACGCTGGTGTGTATGGGTAGGTGTAGGCATAACGTCCACTCTCCGAATAGAGTAGCATCAGTACAGTATATCGTCCATAACGCTCCGAAGAACGTGGCATCAGTATAAGGGAAAATCATTGGATCCGAGGCTCCTCCGAACTACGGCTCCAATATGTGTACCCCATACGCCTACTAGTTGTCCTCCCCGACCAATGTAGATACGCAAGTCGACTACTCGACGTGCATACCTTGAATCTATATGCCAAGTCTCTAAATTATAACCTGAACTACGTACTAACCGTGATGTAGGTTACACGCAATAATAGCTAGTCGAGTGCGCAAATCCGTATCCCAATATGAATATATCACAGTGACCGTATAAGGTGTCAGGTCTCAGACAATAACAGGGTATCGTCTGATGGGTTGGGTCTGCTAAGAGCTAAGTCCATATATACTAATCATCGACGTATCCGTCGAATGCACCCGAGACAACTCGGACGCACACAGTTGTATAAACTACAAGCAACAAGAATACAATACAACAGATGCATATTTAAATTAAACAGTAAATATAACAAGGTATCTTGCCTGAGTCTTCAGGAGGTGAATGCCAAAAGCCTGCTCCTGCGATATCTCCTGGCTGATCCGATGATCCTGATCGACTTAACGTGGGGGGGGGGGGTCCGCTGGCTGGTCGACCGTCTTCTCCGGCGGGGGTGAACTCTGGTCGACGCGTGGATGGGATCGGTCTGCCTGCGTTCAGTCGGCTGTGATGACTGCTGCCGCGGATACAGCAGTCTGTCCCGGCGGCAGTGGGCTGGGACGACGTCGGTTGATGGTGTCGTGGGGTCCGGCGGGTAAGTTGGCGGGGTCTGGCGGTGTCAGGCAGAGCAGAGGGCATGGTTTGGAAGTCGGGGAAGGGACAGCAGTCTCGGGTGATCGGGTTCGAAGGGGTTGGTGATGACGGCCTGGTGTGGTGTGGTATTCCGGCCGCCTGGAGGGGTGGTCGGTGGTCCGGTGGGGCTGAGCGGGGATAGGTCTTGGCAGGGGATTCGGCTAGGGTTGAGAAGAGGATGGTGATATGATTTCTAGGGTTTGAGTGAATAGATGTATATTTATATGGGTGGTGGGGATGATGGGCTGGACTCGAGGGTTGGGCCTGTCCGGCTTGTTGGAATAGAAATGATCCACTCGAAAGCGCATGTGGGCTTGGTTTGGTTTTGCTTGAGGTAAATTGGCTTTAAGTTTGATTTAATTTAATAATTTGACTCGGTAATTCCTAATGCGTCAGAAACATAAGGAACTAGATTTGGATGGTACACATGAGTCATGGCCTAACAAGTTTGGTGTAGACTGATACCCTAATTTGGGTACGTGGGATTTGGGTTGCGGTTTCAACTCAGTAAAATAATTAATTAAATCCTATTTTTGACGAGGGGGTTTACAAAATAGTACAACAAGAAAAGTTATACTTGCCTGGCAAGAAGCTATATTGTCCCAATATTCGGCTCCGGAAGTCGCGTAGAATCTATCCAATATCCTCGGGGTCAGCGTGCACAGGCACGGGAACCGGGGGTAACTGTTACGGGTTGTCTGGCAAGGGTGACGGGTCCATGATGAACACGATGACGAGGGATGATGACGATGAGATGATTAGGTTAAGGTGATAATGATGATGATCGTTATGGTTAGGGTGGTGATTAGGTTAATGATTAGGGTAATAGTGGTGATGATTATGATGATGATTACGTGATGGTGATGACGATGGTAGGGTGATGGTGATGATATGGATAATGATGGGGATGATGGCGATGACGAGGATGATGATGTGGACGATGGTGATGACGAGGATGATGATATGGATAATGGTGATGACGAGGATGATGATAGGGATAATGGTGATTAGGGTTTGGAGATGAGGATGATATGGTAATGGTGGTGATGATGATGATGATGATGATGGGTGTTGATGATGATGATGCTGGTGATGGCTGTTGACCGGAGTCCGGCCAGGGGGAGGGGAGGTCCGGCCAGGGGAGGTGGTCGAGCAGGGAGGAGGAGGCTCAGGGGTGTTCATGGTCAAGGAGGAGGACAGGGAGGTGGAAGGGTGTCGAGGTCGAAGTCGTCGACGGGCTGTGCTGCTCGGTGACGAGGATGAACGGAGAGTGGGATCGTAGAAGAAGTGGTGAGTAGTGGAGGAGATGAAGTCGAGGGAGACTCAGACGAGGTGACTGGTGGTGGTCGTCGACGTGCAGCGGGGAGGCTGTTCGTCGAGTGTGCAGTCGGTTGGGAGCTCGACCGGAGGGAGAGGAGGAGGAGTAGATGGTGATGGGGGATGCTGTTCAGGCGAGGGGAAGGAGGTGATGGTGGTTGAGGGCTGCTCCGGCTTCTCAGGTGAAGCGCGGTTGACAGGCACGTCGGGATCCGGCGGAGTCGGGTTCACCAGAGGGAGGACAGGACGGAGGTCGAGCAGGGAGGAAAGAGTCGAGGAGGTGGTTCAGGCGGGTCGACTCGGCGGGGACAAGTCGGTGGGGGGCTGGACTGGCTCGGCGAAAGAGGGTCTACTCTGACGAGGTCAGGCGAGGGCTGCTCCGGTCTGCTGGCCGGGGAAGGGGGAGATGAACAGTAGGTTGGGGATGGGGTCGGCTGAAATAGGGTTGGGTTTTAGAGAAAAAGGAAAAAGCAAGGAAAAGGGAATATTTATATGCACATGGGGTTGGGTTGACCTAGGAATAGTTTGATTTGGTCAACATTCTCTTAGAATTGGGCTTGGGTTGTCATGTAGGTATTGTAATGGGCTAGGATTTGGTTTAATTAAAAAATAAATTTCTAGGATTAATTGAGGGCGATGTTGCGCGTTGCACATTCCAAAAATTATGAAAAAATTCCTATGAAGGGGAAAGTTGGATTTCTTCGTGTATTATCTAATGGTGTGGACACCTCAATGTACTTTTGCATAAAAGCGCCCAAAAATTAGAAAATTGCACAAAGATAGAAATTTAATTAAATTAATTAAAATTAGTGCGCACGAGGTTCTATAATTAATTAGAAGTACATGAAATTAAAATTAGGTGGGACACAAGTGTCATGGACATAGAGGGCTCAGAGTAAAATATTAACAAAATTTGGGTCGCACAAAACGGGTCAAGATTGTGTCGCCAATTTCGATTGGAACGCACAGAGGTACAAAGTTGAATTTATTTAGAATTAAATAATAACGTCTGCGATGAATGTTGTGCGACCAAAATATAGACAAGAAAGCATAATTATAAGTTACACTGAGGTCAGAATAGCAGACGGTCATGTCTAGGGTAAGAGTGTAAAATTTGTAGGTAAACAGTGGCTAGTGTAGTGCTCCAATTATCGAAGTAACGGTAAGGCGCGCTAAGTGACATAAATATTGCATAATTAAATAAAATAAAATGTTCTAATTCTAATTGGGTTCAAATTAGCCATAGTTTCTCTTGCTAAGCCAAGTAGGCCTAATTTTGGGTGAGGGGGTTACAATCTACCCAACTTAAAATAATTTTATCATCAAAATTAAAATAGGGTAGGGTTCTCTCTATCTAATCTCACTTGGTCACAATCTAAAAAAAGATTCTACTTAAGTTTAACAATGCAATTTCTACCCAACTTAGAATTTATCCATCTATCACATAAGGCTATGCATTTAAGAAACTATTCCTCAAATTATTTAATCATGTTATTCAATCCTCAAAACTTTAACACCCAAATTATATCATATGTGATATGCCCTAAATCAATTATAGAAGAGGGCCACCAAGTCATGTGATTAGCCTATGTGGTATATCTAGTACTATCAATGTATCAAACTTATACCAAGCACGAGGTTGCATCTTTCCGAAATAAGGGAAGACAAAAAAACAGTAATAAAGAGTTCAATGGGGGTAATAGAATAGAAGTATGGGAATCAAGGCGTTTAAAGAATTCAAAAGGAATTGTCAAGGCAGTTGTGGATTAAAATTCTATTTTGGTAATTCCTATTCACATGCTCGTATCAGTACAATTATATAACTGATACGATATGCTCAGACATATCTAGAGGGCAAGTACGTTCGTCTACTAGTCACTATATATCTCAATCCACGTAACGTAGTTATGCGAAGGGCGAGCCAAGCGCACTAAGGTTAGCTAGACCTTAATACACTGATTCTGAAATGTATTAGTATGTATACCCAATAATACATGTATCATGATCAAGCTCGATAGAAGAGTAAGCTTGCAAAACTAGGCTATAATAGCAGCATAAGTCAAGGTAGTTCATAAAATATATATACGCTGGATTATGATGAAAGAAGGTAAAGATATAATTCAAGTTCACAAAGAAAATAAGACTCTACAGTCCCTACAGTTGTCATACTAACTCCTTGTCTAAGTCGCTAGTCGACCAAATAGGGGCATGGACCTCTAAGTGTTACAGTCGAGATAAACACTATCGTCTTATGCTAGCATATAGTTGGTGTCATTCAATTACACTTCAATAATATGTCAAAAGCACTATGTGATACTATGTTGTGAGGCATACTACCCAACTTAAAATAATAAACTAATACTGTGACAGTCTTAAGGAAAATCTACAAAATAACCTTGTTCTTATAAATAAAGTATGAACTCTTATTGGGGTATATGTGGAAAAGATCTTGGTACTTATTAGGGTCACATATTGCATTATATAGGTAATGGTCACCTTAAGTCTTAATCATAGTGCTCATAGAACATGTGTCAATAGTAAGAACGGAAAAGTTACTGACCTTCATGGGGAAATAGGATATAACCTATATTGAGGTGGGGTACATGTTACGTGATTTAAACTAAGAATAATCAGATCACAATCTAAAGGACAACTCAAACTATCAAGTTCTAACTACCAAGCACATAATTCAAAGTTCAAGATTACAACTATAATCCTAGCAAACTATATATCCTTAACATAAGATAAAATTACTTGGCCTAAAATCAGAAGTGTCAGGTGGCACGATTTGAAAGATGAAAAAAAGAAGAACGTAATTTAGTCGTCAAACAATTAGCGAACGTTAAGGTTGCAGAGGAACAAGATATGAACTTAAAATATAGAGGGACTCTAGATAATATCATGGGTTTCTAAGGGGAGGGTGGTATGCTAATATCTGTGTTCGAGGTTTGATCGAGAAAAATGTTATATTTGTTCCTCTTGGCTTCCTAAAGTATTGTCTGCTAGTATCAGGACAAGAACTTAAATTTATAGCTCTATAATACTATTCCACTATAAAAGTTAAGTTTTGGTCCTAATATTCGACCTTGGATTTCTATGGTTTCTTCAATGCTAGGGTCAAACAATATAGTTAAATTTATAACTCACTCTAGTTGTGTCTATACTACTCTCAAGTCATCCCTAATTATCAAGGGATAATGGTCAATCATTCTACAGGTAAGGGCTGCTAGGGTTCATTAGGTAGTCTAAACTTAGTGATGTGCCAATGCCCTAGTTGTATTCTTAATAGGAATATTACCCTAATTATCATCCTATCAACAGGGATTTCTATATTCTAGGAGAAGGCTATACTCAAATAATATTAGGGAAGGACAAGATTCAAGCAGGATGCGATTATTCAAATGGAATGGATTGGAATAAAGATGAGTCATAGTCAAATGTGGATGAGATCCTATAATCTAATCCTATTTACAGGCTTGCTCGGTACAGTAACGTAACCGAGATAATATGCTCTCGACCTGCATGGGCCACCACAAAAATATGTCACGCCCCAGTCCCAAAATATGTAGGACTAGGACACATAAGCATGCCAGCCGCATGTATATGACAACTCTATTGTATGGAACCATAACACATGCATACGCTTTATAATGAATAATAATTCACAAGCGGTAAAACAATCACAAGTCACAGGGTATAATCTAAATCTCATCCACAGAACTCAAATAGAAATAAATAACCAATATCTATGAAACTAGATCTCAATATAAAGTATCTAATGATGGTAGTCGGATTGAAACAAATCCACTACCGAACTAGAATATAAAATAAACAAGATAAATACAATATAAGAATATCACTAACAATCACGGGCTCGAAGAGAAGACCTCCTCGAAGTATACGTAGCAAGTCCGGATCTGCGCCTGGAAAGGGACCAGGTCCTCAGAGCGACATAACAAGATACATAGAAGCATGCCATAAAGTAAATACTGTGAAAACTTAAGGGTAAACTAACCAACTAAGTGAAATGCACTTTGAAGACAACCTCGGTACGTATGTGTAGGTGAAAGGTATAAAGCATAGCGCTGAGCCAGAGGCTAAGTACCTGGCATTAGCTGTAAACTGGATGCCAGGAGTATATGCTGACTACATCACCGATTATGATAGCGCCCAGCTAGTAACCTCTGCCGGATGTATCGACAAGCATATACGCCCATAACCGGGTAACACCGGCCCATAACCGGGTAATACTGAGGCTCACGGCCTCGCAGTTTATTCTGAAACTACGACAACCAAATATTTGTCCCATACGCCTACTAATTGTCTTTCCCGCCCAATGATCTATGTATGTTGTATCCACAGCATGCTGTAGCTACTACACCAAGACGGAGTGCAAGTATCGGTGTCGTAACTCTGGCTCATAGTCTATCGTTAGAACAATAGTCCAACCTTACAACCAAACAAGGACAAGGATTGGACCTTCGTACTACAATAGTCTATGCTCCGACTACTAATAACTGCTAAGTCTTCTAACATGCATCACTATTAGCAGTTATACCCTATCCGTCGCACGACCTACACGTACAGGTGGCCAACCGCATACGCAAGTTCATGTCCTACATGAGACTCACAACACGTGTAAGAAATGTGTCAAGGCCTGGGGAGTCATACCGATAACTCTACAACTTTAGGTGGGTCTACTAGACACTAGGTCAGACACAAATCCTAACGTCAACGCCTTCGTTGACTGCACCCCGAGTCTTCTCGAACGCGCACAGTTATATAATATAAACATGCAACTAATAATATAGAATTTAAACAGTACAACAAGACAAGGTATACTTGCCTGGCAAGAAGCTATGTAGTCCCAATATCTGGCTTCGGAAGTCGAGTAGAATCTATCAAATATCTTTGAATCAGCCTGCACAGGCACGAGAATCGGGGGTGACTGCTGCGGGTTGTCTGGCAAGGGTGACGGGTCCATAATGAACACGATGACGAGGGATGATGACGATGAGATAATTAGGTTAAGGTGATAATGATGATGATCGTTATGGTTAGGGTGGTGATTAGGTCAATGATTATGGTGATAGTGGTGATGATTATGATGATGATTACGTGATGGTAATAACGATGATAGGGTGATGGTGATGATATGGATAATGATGGGGATGATAACGATGACAAGGATGATGATGTGGACGATAGTGATGACGAGGACGATGATGTAGATGATGGTGATGACGAGGATAATGATGTGGATGATGGTGATGACGAGGATGATGATGGGGATAATGGTGATTAGGGTTTGGAGAAAAGGATGATATGGTAATGGTGGTGATGATGATGATGATGGGTGTTGATGATAAAGATGCTGGTGATGGCTGCTGACCGAAGTCCGGCCAGGGGGAGGGGAGGTCCGGCCAGGGGAGATGGTTGAGCAGGGAGGAGAAGGCTCGGGGGTGTTCGTAGTCAAGAAGGAGGACAGGGAGGTGGAAGGGTGTCGAGGTCGAAGTCGTCGACGGGCTGTGCTGCTCGGTGACGAGGATGAACGGAGAGGGGGATCGTGGAAGAAGTGGTAAGTGGTGGAGGAGATGAAGTCGGGGGAGACTCAGACGAGGTGACTGGTGGTGGTCGTCGGCGTGCAGCGGGGAGGCAGTTCGTCGAGTGTGCAGTCGGTTGGGAGCTCGGCCGGAGGGAGAGGAGGAGACGAGGAGGAGTAGATGGTGATGGGGGATGCTGTTCAGGCGAGGGGGCGGAGGTGATGGTGGTTGAGGGCTGCTCCGACTTCTCAGGCGAAGAGCGGTGTACTCGAAGACTAGGGATGAGCACGCAAGACACCTGCGGATGGTGCTGCAGACCCTTTGAGACAACAAGTTGTACACCAAACTGAGTAAATATGAATTTTGGTTGGACAGTATCTCATTTTTGGGGCATATCATCTCCTCGGAAGGCATCTCAGTTGATCCGAAGAAGATAGAAGCAATTACACAGTGGAAACGTCCGGAGTCAGCTAGCGATATCCGAAGTTTCCTTGGTCTGGCAGGGTACTACCGCAGGTTTATACAAAATTTTGCTAGAATTGCTTCGCCCTTGACTCAACTCACACGGAAGGGTGCAAAGTTTACTTGGACGGACGACTGTGAAGCTTCGTTTACGGAGTTAAAGCAGCGCCTCGTCTCTGCCCCAATTCTCACTCTGCCGAACGGACCAGATGATTTCAAAATTTACAGTGATGCTTCGGGTAAAGGACTGGGATGTGTTCTGATGCAACGAGACAAAGTGATAGCCTATGCGTCTAGACAGCTAAAGCCTCACGAGCAGAACTACCCAACGCATGATCTCGAACTTGCCGCGGTAGTGTTTGCATTGAAGCTGTGGCGTGACTATCTGTAAACCCCAGAGATTTAGCTATTTTAATTTAATATAATATTTAAAATTATTATTTTTATTATTTATTTGGATTAAGTAAACAAAAGTATCCCTTAAAAATATTTTCCGTAACTTTAATTTTTAGGAGCACAACATTAGCCATTATCTCCAAACAAATTTTATATGCATAATCTAGACGAGCCCACCTTAATTTATGATTATCATATCCCACTCAAATATATCTCCTTGTGCTCTATTTTTAATGTAAAACATTCGGGTCAAAAACTTAATTTCTAGCACCTACAGTGCAATCGTTGACCATTCCAATTTAAATTGGAGATCCAATTTCGACCAATTCTTTCGACCTAATGTATGATCATGATCTATACCAGGTCTAAGATACACATGATACATGTATCCCACTCTATTGAACCTCTATGTGCTACATACCCTCAATAGTCACAAATGACCAATTTTTTAGTGAATCGGACCAACCTAGTCAAACTAAACCGCAACGACCCGAACCTGACCCAACTAGAAGTAGTTGGACTTAACCTAGGTTGACTAAGCTAGATTTGACCATCCATATTAAACATTATTTCAGTTTTAGACAGCCATGGATTTACTAAATCATTAGGATGGAATGTGAAAGGAAAGGGGTTATAACTTGTGACCTTTCCTTGCCCTATTAGTAACTCCAAACCCTTCCCCTCCCCACTAGGCTGTCCATAACCCCCCTCTCTTTAGCTCCCCCATTAGAACCACCTGAAGAAAACTTCTTCCTAACTCTCTTCCTCACATTTTCTATTCACAAACCATCTCCAAATTCCTTCTCTATCTCCCTCCACACCTCCATCCATCCAACCCTACCCAGGTTGAATCTTAATTCAGCAATACCCCCACCAATCCGGCCCTATCTCCCTCCTCAGTAAGTATCTTTCTCTCAAATTTTGTATTCTTCCTCCTCTACCTGTCCTTATCACTTTCTCTTCACAAACCTTCCATCAAAATTCATTCTAAGTTTCTCAAAGACAGCCCTCCATCAGAGGTGTCCAGACTGAATCCGAATTTAGTGTATCCTCTTCTTAGGCCACTCCACCACCTCCATAGCCTCCAAACCACCACTACAGAACCCAAATATCCTTTTCCTACATCTCCTTAACAAGTTTCATTTATAACTAAGCACCTAAATCATCCTACAACTTCCCCAAATACCCCTTACAAAACGAAGACACCCTGCTGAATTCGCCAGCAATAGCACCACTTAAACACCTTGTTGCCACCAATTCCAGCACTAAAACCCCTTCAACAACTACCCTATCTTCATCCTCTATCTCTCTCCTAATCTATCAAATCCTTAAAGTACTTGGATAAATGTTTTGAAGCCCCGGACAGTAGCTACGAGACAAAGTGTCCAAATCTGGACAGATTTGTGCAAGCAGTGCACAACCCTCTTTTGCCTTCCCATTTCACTTTGGTAAGAGCTCCAACTCCTCCTACTCAACCCTTTCTATATTTACTTCATATCCCTATTAAATTTCACTAACTTTGTATGATATTATACCAAGAATATTTATTACTTCTCATATCTAGACTTGAATGTTATTTATGCACTTGTTGTCCTATTCACTTTGCCATGATCTAAAACCCAAGCAACCACTTGCAAAATATAATTTTTACTCTAATTATCACTAAATTTGAGAATGTAGAAATTTTTTTTAGGGTGTTATATATAAATAAATGCATGGTTGAGACATGATTAAATATTGTGCAACTAGTAGTGCATTTTGCCTAGGTTTTGTGATAGCTAGTTTTATTGTTTATAAATACTATGTTGGAATATAGAAGATGTCATGCTAAGATTGTTCACTAGTTATAATAGTGCTTGCACACATGTTTCATGACAAATACAAGAAAGAAATGAGGTATATGCCATGATCTTATTATAAATACAGATTTGACTTGTTTATGTATACTTGATATTTTGTAGTAGAACGAGAGTTGTATATAGTTGGATGAACGGATATACTTGAGAAATATAGTATGTGATTGTTTGTGATGACCCTAACTTGACCTATTGTTAATGCTCATGTGCATGTTTTAATAGACAAAACTAACCCTAAGTTGGTTAACATAGTTTGACACTTAGTGAATACCAAGGTTGATGATATGTTGTATATGGAAATCTAGTGTGAGAACACCTAGTACCTATATGAACCTTTGTTATAACCATGTTTATGAGGCTTGATGATGTTATGTGACTAGTAGGCTTTGTGTTTACACACTTTCTTGGTCCTTGACTAGTGAACCTTAGCCAACCTACTTTGTTAGAACCCCAAATTATTTTAGACTCTAAATAATTGATGGCATTGTATAAGTGGTATCCTTGATTAAATTAGACCCTAATTGTCTAATGATTAATGACTGTAGAATATTTGTACTCTTGTGCATGCTTAGTGAACCATGTCATAGTAACTAATTTTATGATATTATATATTTAGGCTCTTGGGATCGCACAAGCGTGAATTCGAGAGCAGGTTCTTTGTATTATCAACTTGGAGTTACAGGCAAGTGAACCTTGCCAACTTGCAGTTCTGTTATTTATTACTTTGATTTAATTATAAAATTGTTGTACATGCTTAAACCTAGGGCCGTGTGACTTACTTAGCGTCCGATTAATAGTCGGGTGCCAACCCCGTACGCAGAGTTGGGTACGTCATCTAGAAATGGACATTCGTGACCCTTTACATTCTAGTACTTGTTTTCATCAAGTACATTATAACCCAGGATACTTGACACCATACATATGACAGAATCTTCCTGAGATATTCATGGTGATTCTGTGTAGGATGCAGGATTGACATAGACATTATATTTATAGAGATTATATGACTGGTTGTATTAGATATGATCTCACGTGACATGGACATGAGACGTTATGGACATGAGACGTATGGTTACATTGGGTGGGGAGAGACACATAGGCTACAGGCTGTTCTATATATATCTACTACTATTGTGAGGTTGTAGACTCTCGAGCAGAGCTAGACCCATTACTTGTTATTACTGCTACCGGCTCCCCGACACAGAGCTTGTAGCGGTCTCAGCCTGAGTACTAGTGATGCTCTTACTTGCATTTCACATAGATGGATACATAGTTACCCTATTTATTTTATTTACTCTTGTACTGCATTTATTTTGGCATGCTATTTCTTGTACCTTGTTACGTCCCTCTGAGGACCTGGTCCCTTGCCAGTTTTGCAGCATAGACCGTTGTGGAGCCTGCCTGGAGTTGCTGATGTGTGTTGCTTTGTCTTGCAGGAATTGGTGCCAGGTACTTATATCTTTTCTTCCGGATTCATGGTTATTATTCATATTATTTATTCATCTGCTGATATAGCCTAGTTTTATAGACTCATATTCCTTTCTCGAGTCTATTCGAGCTTATGTGTTACTGGCGGCCGACTTTAGCACATGTAGCTCATTCTTGTATATTCTGATGAATGTGGATTGAGGCATAGATATTTATATTTACTTGATTATATAGATAGTGACCATTTTAATACAACTTATACGTATTCGAGTCGGACCAGAGTCTGGTCGAATGTGTAGCTGGCATGTTATATATTCCTAGTCCTACGTATTTTGGGACTGGGACGTGACATATTTTTTTGGTGGCCCATGCAGGTCTTGATTAAATTGTTTCGGTTATTTTTCAATACCGAGCGAGCCTGTAATTAGGATTAATAGTATTAGTATCTCAATCCACAACTGATTTAAAAATTCTTTAGCATTTGATTATCGCCCTTGGACTTCATAATTGTACTCTTTTATTTCCCTCGACATCCTTAATATTATTTATCATCTCTCCATATTTCAGAGAGATGAATGTTCGTGCATGGTGTTTCCTCCAAAAGCAGATCCTTGTCAAGGCGGAAGAAGACATGCTAGATATAAATTTTTGAGAAGATGGTTACCGTTAATAGGATAGGTAGATAGGTTATTCCTATATGCTATAGCTAGTATAGATTGTTAGCATGAGAATTGAATATAGTATTAGAGGCCTAGAACTAATAAAACCTTACCCTTGCTTAAGGTAGCCGTAATTTGGAAGTATTAGAAGTTAGCAAGATGATTTAGAATACTTTATGGAATACATAGCTATATGCTTGGGATCAAATGTGGCTCATGATGGTGATACAAGAAATTATATTATGACCTTAAGAAATTGGAACCTTATGTAACATGCCATAGTGGTTAAATCTCTAGTTGTCTTGTGACTTTTAGTATCAAAATTAGATCTTATGACCCCTTAAATTATTGATGACTATAGGTCTGGACTAAATAGATATGTAGATTGCTAGACCTAATGTTTGAGTAATTAGATAACTCAAGTACTAAAGTATAGGTTTCAAAATTAAATTGGATGTATTTGATTAACTGGGTTGTCAGTGTTAATTGAATAAATGAGTACCACCCATTGACAATCTAGTATCTGTGATAGAGAAAATAGGTTGAAGGATGAGAGTTTTATGATATAGCCTTGAGTTAGATATAATAAATTGCCTATAATAGATGATAAGCTATAACAAGATGGTAACCATATAGTTTGGATGAAGGGTATACATGGAATGAACATGGAGAAAATCTCAGGTTCAAGGTGAAGAAGGTAGAATGGTAACAAGAAGAGTCACGAGAAGTACATGATCTTGAGCATTTTAAATTAAGAGAAAGATCTAGAAAGGACTGAAGATTTATCACTCGGCAGTTGCTTAGAAGATCTATACTACGAAGTAGAAAGTACTGGATCATGATTGACGAAGTTTATAATTGAAAACAAGATTAACATACTAAAAAGATACGAAGGTGAGTAGGAAACAAATGATAAGGGAAAGATAATATGGTCGCATAATCCAAAGAGAAGGGATTGTGATATGGACTTCAGGAATAATAATTTTAGCATTTATGAATTATAATGCTTAGAATTTTGAGAATTTAGTGCGAGTAAAAATTGTTAATCAGTCTCGAAGTGATACGAATTTTAAGGAATTAAACACAGGTTCAGAATCACATACTGACTTGTTAGTAATTCTGTAGAGGATTATCACAAGACCCTTAGATTATAGATTTACATATGGTAGAAAAGTGTAAATGGAAGATAGAAGTCTTATATGAATGATAGCTGAATATTGTGAATTTACACATAAACTTATTAGGGTCAGGGATTTAGATTTTTGACTAATAGGGTATGATCTTGCTGGACCTATCCTCAGTAGTAGGTGATGAGAACCTATTTTTAATTTACCATAGCCGATGGAATTTTGGATTTTAGAAATCTTATTCTTTTTATTGTATTGATTATATTTTTATCTAGGGTATTTAGAATGATTGAATAGATATTTATTACATAATTTCTATATATATATTTTGTACTACGTATTTGAATAGGGGCTTATGTCGTATTTTATTATATGTATTTCTCTTAGAAATCGTTGAGTTGAGATTCTAGACTATGTATGACTGACTGACTAGATTAGACTTATTGCTGCTAAGAGCAATCATAAGAATTTAGGATAGAGTATTTTATTGGGATACTATAGGTTGATGACGTTGTACCAAGGAAAGAATAAAAATATAATAACAGTCTTAGCTGTAGAATAAAGGATTTAGATACAACATAGGTAGTCTTGAATATTTTGTGCTTGTAAGATTTTAGTGCCTAACCCATGCACTCCTTTAAGAGTTAAGATATGGCATTATTTTTCTTGTAAATATTGAAAGATTTGAACTGGGTTTGTGTTGCGGCATCCTTGTGAAACCTAGGCCTATAGGTGGTAAATTTTTCTAAATGAAGATTAGCATGATAACAATAATGAGATAGTACATGGCGGTGAAAATATATTTTGAGGACCAACAGCCTTAGATGATTAAATTGTATGTATATGGAAGTTTTAAGGTTTTTAGAATGGGTATGAGTAAGTACCAAGATATATTTATATATTTAGAGATATGATGAGTTGTGGTTGGAGAGATAGATTTTGAATTTCGAGGACAAAATTTTTCTAAGGTGGATAGATTATAAACCCCCAGAGATTTAGCTATTTTAATTTAATATAATATTTAAAATTATTATTTTTATTATTAATTTGGATTAAGTAAACAAAAGTATCCCTTAAAAATATTTTCCGTAACTTTAATTTTTAGGAGCACAACATTAGCCATTATCTCCAAACAAATTTTATATGCATGATCTAGACGAGCCCACCTTAATTTATGATTATCATATCCCACTCAAATATATCTCCTTGTGCTCTATTTTTAATGTAAAACATTCGGGTCAAAAACTTAATTTCTAGCACCTACAGTGCAATCGTTGACCATTCCAATTTAAATTGGAGATCCAATTTCGACCAATTCTTTCGACCTAATGTATGATCATGATCTATACTAGGTCTAAGACACACATGATACATGTATCCCACTCTATTGAACCTCTATGTGCTACATACCCTCAATAGTCACAAATGACCAATTTCCTAGTGAATCGGACCAACCTAGTCAAACTAAACCGCAACGACCCGAACCTGACCCAACTAGAAGTAGTTGGACTTAACCTAGGTTGACTAAGCTAGATTTGACCATCCATATTAAACATCATTTCAGTTTTGGACAGCCATGGGTTTACTAAATCATTAGGATGGAATGTGAAAGGAAAGGGGTTATAACTTGTGACCTTTCCTTGCCCCATTAGTAACTCCAAATCCTTCCCCTCCCCACTAGGCTGTCCATAACCCCCCTCTCTTCACCTCCCCCATTAGAACCACCTGAAGAAAACTTCTTCCTAACTCTCTTTCTCACATTTTCTATTCACAAACCATCTCCAAATTTCTTCTCTATCTCCCTCCACACCTCCATCCATCCAACCCTACCCAGGTTGAATCTTAATTCAGCAATACCCCCACCAATCCAGCCCTATCTCCCTCCTCAGTAAGTATCTTTCTCTCAAATTTTGTATGCTTCTTCCTCTCCCTGTCCTTATAACTTTCTCTTCAAAAACCTTCCATCAAAATTTACTCTACATTTCTCAAAAACAGCCATCCATCAGAGGTGTCCAGACTAAATCCGAATTCAGTGTATCCTCTTCTCAGGCCACTCCACCACCTCCATAGCCTCCAAACCACCACTACAGAACCCAAATATCCTTTTTCTACATCTCCTTAACAATTTTCATTTATAACTAAGCACCTAAATCATCCTACAACTTCCCCAAATATCCCTTACAAAACGAAGACACCCTGCTGAATCCGCCAGCAATAGCACCACTTAAACACCTTGTTACCACCAATTCCAGCACTAAAACCCCTTCAACAACTACCCTATCTTCATCCTCTATCTCTCTCCTAATCTATCTAATCCTTAAAGTACTTGGATAAATGTTTTGAAGCCCCGGACAGTAGCTACGAGACGAAGTGTCCAAATCTGGACAGATTTGTGCAAGCAGTGCACAACCCTCTTTTGCCTTCCCATTTCACTTTGGTAAGAGCTCCAACTCCTCCTACTCAACCCTTTCTACATGTACTTCATATCCCTATTAAATTTCACTAACTTTGTATGATATTATACCAAGAATATTTATTACTTCTCATATCTAGACTTGAATGTTATTTATGCACTTGTTGTCCTATTCACTTTGCCATGATCTAAAACTCAAGCAACCACTTGCAAAATATAATTTTTACTCTAATTATCACTAAATTTCAGAATGTAGAAATTTTGTTTAGTTTGTTATATATAAATAAATGCATGGTTGAGACATGATTAAATATTGTGCAACTAGTAGTGCATTTTGCCTAGGTTTTGTGATAGCTAGTTTTATTGTTTATAAACACTATGTTGGAATATAGAAGATGTCATGCTAAGGTTGTTCACTAGTTATAATAGTGCTTGCACACATGTTTCATGACAAATACAAGAAAGAAATAAGGTATATGCCATGATCTTATTATAAATTCAGATTTGACTTGTTTCTGTATACTTGATATTTTGTAGTAGAACGAGAGTTGTATATAGTTGGGTGAACAGATATACTTGAGAAATATAGTATGTGATTGTTTGTGATGACCCTAACTTGACCTATTGTTAATGCTCATGTGCATGTTTTAATAGACAAAACTAACCCTAAGTTGGTTAACATAGTTTGACACTTAGTGAATACCAAGGTTGATGATATGTTGTATATGGAAATCTAGTGTGAGAATACCTAGTACCTATATGAACCTTTGTTATAACCATGTTTATGAGGCTTGATGATGTTATGTGACTAGTAGGCTTAGTGTTTACACACTTTCTTGGTCCTTGACTAGTGAACCTTAGCCAACCTACTTTGTTAGAACCCCAAATTATTTTAGACTCTAAATAATTTATGGCATTGTATAAGTGGTATCCTTGATTAAATTAGACCCTAATTGTCTAATGATTAATGACTGTAGAATAGTTGTACTCTTGTGCATGCTTAGTGAACCATATCATAGTAACTAATTTTATGATATTATATATTTAGGCTCTTGGGATCGCACAAGCGTGAATTCGAGAGCAGGTTCTTTGTATTATCAACTTGGAGTTACAGTCAAGTGAACCTTGCCAACTTGCAGTTCTGTTATTTATTACTTTGACTTAATTATAAAATTGTTGTACATGCTTAAACCTAGGGCCGTGTGACTTACTTAGCGTCCGATTAATAGTCGGGTGCCAACCCCGTACGCAGAGTTGGGTACGTCATCTAGAAATGGACATTCGTGACCCTTTACATTCTAGTACTTGTTTTTATCAAGTACATTATAACCCAGGACACTTGACCCCATACATATGACAGAATCTTCCTGAGATATTTATGGTGATTCTGTGTAGGATGCAGGATTGACATAGACATTATATTTATAGAGATTATATGACTGGTTGCATTAGATATGATCTCACGTGACATGGACATGAGACGTTATGGACATGAGACATGTGGTTACATTGGGTCGGGAGAGACACACAGGCTATAGGCTGTTCTATATATATCTACTACTATTGTGAGGTTGTAGACTCTCGAGCAGAGCTAGACCCATTACTTGTTATTACTGCTACCGGCTCCCCGACACAGAGCTTGTAGCGGTCTCAGCCTGAGTACTAGTGATGCTCTCACTTGTATTTCACATAGATGGATACATAGTTACCCTATTTATTTCATTTACTCTTATACTGCATTTATTTTGACATGCTATTTCTTGTACCTTGTTACGTCCCTCTGAGGACCTGGTCCCTTGCCAGTTTTGTAGCATAGACCGTTGTGGAGCCTGCCTGGAGTTGCTGATATGTGTTGCTTTGTCTTGTAGGAATTGGTGCCAGGTACTTATATCTTTTCTTCCGAATTCATGGTTATTATTCATATTATTTATTCATCTGCTGATATAGCCTAGTTTTATAGACTCATATTCCTTTCTCGAGTCTATTCGAGCTTATGTGTTACTGGCGGCCGACTTTAGCACATGTAGCTCATTCTTGTATATTCTGATCAATGTGGATTGAGGCATAGATATTTATATTTACTTGATTATATAGATAGTGACCATTTTAATACAGCTTATACGTATTCGAGTCGGACCAGAGTCTGGTCGAATGCGTAGCTGGCATGTTACGTATTCCTAGTCCTACGTATTTTGGGACTGGGGCGTGACACTATCTTTATGGTGTACCGTGTGAAATCTATACGGACCATAAGAGCTTGAAATATTTGTACACTCAAAAGGATTCGAATCTTCGGCAGCGGCGATGGCTTGAACTCCTAAGCGACTTCGATCTCACGATCAGATACACGCCTGGAAAGGGAAACGTAGTAGCTGACGCGTTGAGTCGAGTGTTTGTAGGGAGTTTGGTTATTGATGATAGGCTGCGCCGAGATCTTGAATCACTGGGCATTACACTAAAAAAAGATATAAAAAGTGGGCGCAAGTAGCTCAACTGCGCCTCGAACCCGACTTGTTACATAGAGTGAAGGCCGCTCAGAAGGATGACCCGTTCCTGCAAAAGATTCATGCCCTTATCTCAGCAGGGAAGGCGTCCGACTTTGCTGTAAGCACGGATGGGATGCTTTGAGTGAAGGAAAGACTATGCGTTCTGAACGACGCAGCCCTCAGAAAAGAGATACTCACTGAGGCCCATTATGCTAGTTATACTTCTCATCCGGGTAGCACAAAGATGTATCGAGATCTTCGCACGACGTTTTGGTGGCACGGCTTGAAACAGGATGTGGCGCAGTTTGTGTCGCATTGTATGGCTTGTCAACGAGTGAAGGCCGAACACCAGAAATCAGGCGGAGAGCTACAGAGCCTTGCTATTCCGGAGTGGAAATGGGATGATATAATGATGGATTTTATTGTTGGCCTGCCGAGGACGCAACGGGGACATGATGCAGTCTGGGTTATCGTCGATCGACTCACCAAGTTAGCTCACTTCCTACCCATCAAGTCTACTTGGAGTGCCGACCGCCTGGCTCAGATATATCTCAACGAAATCGTTCGACTCCACGACGTGCCCATAACCATAGTCTCCGATCGAGATGGTCGATTCATATCACGTTTCTGGGGAAGCCTGCAGTCAGCAATGGGGACGAAGTTGAAGTTTAGCTCCGCCTACCATCCACAGACCGACGGCCAAACCGAACGTGTCAACCAGATCCTCGAAGACATGCTGCGACTCTACGCCTTGGACACGAAGACTAGTTGGGACCTTCATCTACCTCTAGCCGAATTTGCTTACAATAATAGTTATCAATCAAGCATTCAAATGGCGCCGTATGAGGCGTTATACGGGCGAAAGTGTCGATCTCCGATCTGCTGGGACGAAGTTGGTGAACGGCAGATACTTGGCCCTGAGCTCGTGGAGCAGACTGTCCAGAAAGTTCGATTGATTCGGGATAGATTAAAGATAGCTCAAAGTCGTCAGAAGAGCTATGCGGATGTTCATCGGAGACCGCTAGAGTTTCAAGTAGGCGACCGGGTATTCCTCAAGGTCTCGCCCATGCGAGGGGTCAGCAGGTTCGGAGCGAAGGGAAAGCTAAGTCCGAGATTTGTGGGTCCGTTCGAAATACTCAAACGGATTACCACAGTTGCTTATCAGATCGCACTACCACCATCCCTATCCGACGTACATGATATATTCCATGTTTCTCAACTTAGAAAATATGTGTACGATCTAAGCCACGTGGTAGACCTCCAACAACTGAACCTTCAGCCCAACTTGACGTATGTAGAACAACCTGTACAAATTTTGGATAGAAAAGAAAAACTGCTTCGGACCCGTTCGGTTCCTCTAGTGCGCGTGCTTTGGCGGAATCACTCTGTCGAAGAATCTACTTGGGAGCTCGAATCAGATATGAGGGAAATGTTCCCCTCATTATTTCCTAGTAGTAGGTTCTATTCCTTAAGTTTCGGGACAAAACTTCCAATTAGTTGGGTAGGTTGTGGTGCCCCGTTCCCCCTATTCGGGGAGCGCGGCTAAGAAATACAAGACGGTATCGTTCGATCGGGATAGATTGAATCAAGAACTCATCCTCGTTATGGATTTGTCTCTTCGGAATCGATTCCCATATTCAGTGGACCGTGCCCCCGGGATTGACTTAGCGGCAGAGTCAGGAGGGACCTCTCCGCTGTATTCTTTTGTTGCCTAGTTTTCGCTGTCGCTTGTTGCTTTCGTGCCTTGAGTTGGTTTTCGGATTTGCTTGGGTTTTCTTGAACGGTTTCGATGGATTTTTATTGCTTTCGTTCGTAGGACTGCACTTCAATTCCGATAACTAAAAGAGAAGAAGAAGTACTGATCAGCTGTTCGTGGCAATACAGGTGATCCAGCAGTAGGCGTCGCTCGAGCGGACTCCTAAAGCACTTCTTTCCTTCTTCCTTCCAACTACTAAAGTGAGTGGCTACCAATCCGATTAGCTAGCCCTTCTTGCTAGTCTTCACATCTAAATCTTGTGTTCGTGCTTGCCCCGATCAAACGATACCAAGTAATAACTAAAAGACTTCAAGATAATAAATGGAATAGACTTGGGTAAAGTTATGCTTGTCAAATGAAACTTGTGAATGGTTACTTACTTACATGCTTGCTCGTTTGGAATGTTCATCATATGCATAAATATAAGTTAGAATGTATATTTCTTCTTAAAACTGTGCTATGTATAGAATTCATTTTCAATATAATAACTCAACAGGAAGACTATGCAAAAGTATATCTTGCCCTGTTATTGCCCTGTGCCTGATTTGCCTCAAAAAGCTAACTTAGTGTACTGCGTTGATCACGGACAACTTGTGCACAAGATCTTAGTTCCTGCGAACGGTCGCTGGGGCACTGGCACCGATCCGATCCGGATGGAACTCACGATAGTCGTCTGCTTCGGATGGAGTGGCTTGTGGGGCCTCCTGTCCTCTGCGCCGCACGTTATTCCGTCCTGAGACTAGCCCGTCCATTATGGCAACGTGCCAGTGATCCTCTCGTATATTTAAACCTGTTGCTACTAACTTGTATCTTCTTGGCAGGGAAGGCAAGGTAAGTATTATGCAGGTGGTTCAGACGGGCAGGTAATTGTCACCGAGCGATGGCGGGTTATTTCATTGATTTTCTATATCTACTTCTTGCTCTAAAATGAACTAAGGCAAGATAGAAACCCACAAAATATGCATGCTTCATTAAAACAACGTGTTGATTGGTATAGTTGGGTTAGCTTGCCTTCACCAGTACATTTCGATGTACTGACCCTCGTTGAAACAGGTTTCCCGCGCTAAGGAGAGCCGAGCGAGGAGCAGGAGACAAACCCCCAATCCAGTCCAGCTGTAGGCACGCCTCGACCGTGCCAACCTTTTAAAGAAGCATTTTGAAGAAGCTAGCCACCAAGCAAACATGCAACTTCATGGCAAAGCAGTCGTTCTGACACAATGTCTTATATTTTGAGTTTAGTAAAGGATGTAATGTACAGGACCGCTATCTCATTTTGTGTCAACACTTTTGTAAGCCCGTAGAGGCAATCCTTATGACTCAGTTCAAGGAGTTTGTAATAGATGTTCATATTATCAATAAAAGAGAACTTTTCCATGTTCTAATATGTGTTTCAATTATCTGCGTACTCTGAATATGTGCTCGCTATGCAAAAATAAAATACCTAGCCTTGTGCGGTGCGCAACCTAGGCCCGCACGGCGGTCACGCCCGGGGGACGACTATCGATTCTACGGGATCGGGGCGTGACACCGGGCTCGGCGAAAGAGGGGCTATGTAAACCCCCTCGACCAGATTTCAGTATTTCTAGGATTATTTTAACAATTTAGGATTTATGGCAATATTTTAATTATTTTGCTTACATATCCTATTGACTTGTGCACCTGTCCATCACCGAATTATTTGGAGCTTTACCTTGACTGTTATCCCCGAACGAAGTTCACATACCTGTCATAGACATGCTAGACTATTTTCCTGAATTTTGTGCACTCCCAGATGCTTTATTTTGAGCCTCGTTTGTGACGCACAAATATCGTTACAATCGTCCGTATTTATTTTCTATTTAATTTCCTCCTCTTTACCCACCTCTGTACCAATAGAGATTTGAGGCCCGATATGCACCTGTTTTGCCCAAACAAAAATACGATAATTTTCTACACTGAGTATACTCCATTTAGTGTATTGACACCGTAGAAAAATTATGACCCTACCTGCCTCTAAATAATTAGAGAACACCGTGCGCAATATTTATTAATTAATAAATACGGTGACCCGTATCACCCAGAAACCAGGTCCAACCCCTTCCCAGACTCACCCCCATTCCCCCAGGGCCCTCACATAGCCATTTCCCTCAATTCTGTGAATTTTAGAATTTTCAGGAATCGGGTATTTTCCAGACAATTTCGTAATTGCACAAATTTCCAAAATAGGGCCTTTACGCAATTTATGAAATTACAGGGACTTTCCTGCAAATTGCAGTGCGAGGTGTCACCCTTTCATTGGCCGGTGAACCTGCACCGTCCATTTGGAGACGGGACCCACCCGAAAAGATCCCGAAAATATCTCGAAAATATCCTGTAAAATATCTTTAGATATTTTACTTATAATATTAATAAAATTCTTTTATAAAAGAAAAGAAAAGAAAAGAGAAATAAAATCCTAAAAACCTACCCCCCCCAGCCCGCAGCCGATCCCCCCCCGGCCGGCGGCGAGCCCCCCCCTCGCCGGTGTCACCCCGCGACCGCCGCCCGCGACGGAGCCGACCCCTCCCCCCCCCCCGCTCAGGTCCCTCTCTCTCTTTCTCCCCAGCTCCTCCTCCTCTCTCCTCCGGCCCCATCCCAGTTCGCCACCACCGCCATCATCACCGTCGCCATCTCCTCTACTCCGCCACTCGCCACCCCCCCGGCCGCCCTTCCTCCTCCAGCTCCCATCTCCACCGCCACCCCCATCTCAGCCTGCCGCCATCACCATCCTCCACCACCAGCACCAACGCCACCACCACCTCCTCTTTCCCTGACACCCGGCCTCGCCCAGCCGACTCCTCCACGACTCCTCCACCCCCACGACCCCCCCTGACCTGCTCCTCATCCTTCTCCTCTCACCACCACCCTCCACCACCATCATCGTCACCATCACCTCCCTCCCCGACCCGACATTCCCCCCCTCTGCTCGACTCTGCCCCATCCTCCACCACATCCTCCACCTCCTCGGCCACTCCCCCGTCCGGCCAGCACCCAGCCACCCTCCGCCTGACGACTCCCCAGCTCCCCCCGATCTCCTCCCTGACTTCCTCCCCCACGGTCCCGAGCAGCACCTCAAACCACCATGTCCACCACCCATCACCACCACTTGTCTTCCTCCGGCGACGCCCTGAGCCGTCACGGCGAAGCCTCGGCGAGTCCCCGCTGAACTCTGACCGGACACAGTGACCAGGACACAGTACAGCAGCTGGACACGGACCGGACACGTCCAGGACACAAATCCTGTGTCAAGACGACTCACGAGGATACGAAGAATTCGGTTTCTGGAGCCCTGTTCAGGTATCGTTTTCTCCCTCCTCGTACTTCGGTTTTCAATTCTATCAGTTATGACACGTAGGCTATGTGACCCTCTCGGTGCCCGTGCAACCCGCTCGGTGCATCGCGTCCTGTAGCGATCGCGGCACGCGATCCAAAAATAGGAAAAACAATGACCCGATTTACCCCGAAACTGGGTACGCTCCGCCAAACGGGACGACTTGGTCGCACGCGGTCTTTACCGAAACATGCACGACATTGATACGGACGTGTAGGAATTCGGAAAAGTTGATTTGGATGTGCGTGCACACCGGAATCAACGCGTATCCGCCGACACCGCCCCGTATCCGTCAGTTCTGGAACACGCTGCAACTTTGTGTATATACGTCGGATTGAAACGAAACTTGCGCCATTGGACTCATAGCAATACGCTGGTCCTGTGAGCCAAGTTTGGTTCGATTCTGAGAACGTTGACAAAATCCCGTATCGTGGGCCCCACAGGCTCCACTTGACGGGCGATTTTGTGACCAGCTCATCGGAATCCGATTCTGGAAGTTTCGTTGGGTTCGTATCGACGTTCTGGACTTGTGGACACTAAGTTTGGCGAATTTGGAGACCTTTGACCCTGATACGTGTTTCGGTGCAAAGTGGGCCCACATGTGGATCCCGCTTTAACCGAAAACTGTCATTTTTGCCCCTGTGTCCAAATTGGACTTAAGGACAGGTGTTTCTAGCTATTTGATATTTTCTGAGACTGTTAGTGATGTTTATTTCAGTATCCGGAGATATTTATTCTGAGGTCATAGTTCTGACTTTTGGCATTTGACATCTGGACATTATATTTGCAGCTCTCCTGCCAGGCAAGTATACCTTGCCTTGTTGTACTATTTAAATTCAGTTATTGCTAGTTACATGTTTATTTATTTTAATATTATATAAATGTGCGCGTCCGAGCAGACTCGGGTGCAGTCAACGAAGGCGTTGACGTTAGGACTTGTGTCTGACCTAGTGTCTAGTAGACCCACCAAAAATTATGAAGTTATTGATATAACTTCCCAGGCCTTGACACGTATCATTACACGTCACCGAGTGAGTACATGTAGGGACGCGTGCCTCATGCGCGACTGGCCATCAGTGTGAGCAACACGTGTAGAGGTATTTAGCTCAGTTGTTTATTTTATTGAGACTTGCATCATAGTAGGAGGTGTCCACGTCGTTTTTATGACTTGTACATCTATATTGGGCGAAAAAGACATCTAGTAGGCGTATGAGACACCCCCTCCACTGATATATACTCAAGTTACCATGCTCTTCGGAGATGGAGATTACGGTATATATAGCGAGTTACCATGCTGCTCGGAGATGGGTATTGGTTTTCTTGTTCCCATTACCATGCTCCGAGGAGGATGGGGTATTATCCTTCGTTCCATGCTCTGCAGGGATGGACGATTGCAGAGTTACCCGTGTGATCGGGGGCATATGATACATATACTAGCCAGTCATAACGATTGGTGAGTTACGTCAGCATATCTCTAGCCTACACTTTCCCATGCGTACTACAAGGTCTTTAAATTGCATTCACTTAGATGGTTAGCACACCCCTTTATTTATTCAGTATTTACTTTATGGCATGTCATTTTTATGTATCTTGCTATGTCTCTCTGAGGACCTGGTCCCCTGCCAGGTGTATATTTTCTTGGGTATTCGCAGGAGCACAGATCCGGACATGTTACGTTTATCCCGAGGAGGTCTTCTCTTCGAGCCTCGTGATTGTCAGATGTTGTTCTTATATGGTGTGTATCTGGTTCCTTTTTATATTCTATTTCGGCAGTAGATTTGATTTCATCTGACTGTCATTCTTAGATATCTGTATTGAGATCTATTTGCATGGTTATTGGTTATCTTTATGTGATTTCTGTGGATGAGATTTAGATATAACCTTGTGACTTGTAATTAGTTTTACCACTTATGAATTATTGTTCATTATACAGCATACGCACGTATATATGGTTTCCATATATTGGAGTTGCCATATATACGGTCCAGCTGGCATGGTTACGTGACCTAGTCCTACGTATTCTGGGACTGGGGCGTGACATGTTTTTAGTGGTGGCCCATGCAGGTCGAGAGCATATTGTCTCGGTTACGTTACTGTACCGAGCAAGCCTGCACCTAGGATTATAATATAGAATCTCATCCATAATTGACTATGACTTATCTTCTTTCCAGTCTGTCCTACTTACATAATTGCATCCTGCTTGATTCATGTGTTTCCCTGATAATTTCTTGAGTATAGTCCTGCTAGAATATAGAAATTCCTGTTGATAGGATGATGATTAGGGTAGTATTCCTATTAAGAACCCAACTAGGGCATTGGCATATCATTAAGTTCGGATTACTTAGTGAACCCTAGCCTTCCTGACTTCCTAAATAAATCTTAGTCTTCCTTATTACCTAAATAAACCCTAGCATCACTTACCTATAGATTAACTTACCCTTATCCCTTGACGTATTTATGCATGACTTGAGAGTGGTATAAATACTACTAGGATTAGTTAGAAAATTGACCATAGTGTTGACCCTAGTCTTGAGAAACCACTAGAAATCCAAGGTTGAATACTAGGACTGGAACCTCATCCTATGATTGGATAAACCAGAGTTTTACGCCAGAGACCCTTTACCCTTGTTGGCGTAAAAGCCAAATGACTTTCCTGATTGGCGTAAAAACCAAATTATGTAGAAGCTTGTCCCCTTTACGCCGCCCTTAGTCTTCCTTGTCCTGCGTATGACGCATCATGCCAGCCACGTAGGTAACTGCCCTGCGTAAACCTGATGATTTCTGACTATTAGATAACCAGCGTAGAGTAACCTGATTAGGCGAAAAATATAAGGATAGGATTTAAGAGTATTTGTTACAGCCTTAGCTTTCCCCAGACACGACCAAATCCTGCGCAGAGATACGCCTCGAGCCCTGTGCAAAAAGAAACAGCTTTTGACAGGACATCTATTTTTGTCTCATCTCAAGCGTAGATGACTGGTATCCAATAAGTAACTAACGACAATCTGGATCTCCGTGTAAACCATCATCATAACCATCCCCTCGATCGTTGTACAAGTACTTTTGTCAGATGTCAGGATTCATTAACTTGACTGACAAACTCATGAATTTCTTGTACAACTTCATGCTACAGCGTATGCTAGACTTTTTACGCCGGCAGATTTTTACGCAACCCTTAGGCAAAACTTTACGCAGGCAGACTTTTATACAAACCTTGCGTACGCTAATTTTAGGCGCAAAATTTTAGCGCAAAACTTTTACGCTCAGACTTTCACCCAGACTTTTACGCGCAGATTTCTACGCACAGACTTTTTACGCGAACAGCTCTGAAGCTCTACCTTACGCTTCTCTGTTTTACGCGGATAACTCTGAAGCCTATTTTACGCCGATAGTTTGAATCCTTGACTTACGCCAAACTACTTTGGATCCCTACCTTGCGCTAGACAATTTGAAATTTTGTTTTATGCAAACAGTTTCAGATTTCTACCTTACCCCAAATTATCTTACCTCTGCATTACGCAGACAACCTCGAATCCCTACTTTATGCAGACTTCCTGGAATCTCTGTTTTAGGCGGACAACCTATAGTGTATAGTTAGATTGTAGAACTTAGAAGGCCATACCTCTTTTGGGTCAACTAGCGTCTTAGACAAGAAATTAGATTAATAACTGTAGAGATTGTAGAGTCTTGTATTTATGTGAATTTGAATTGTTTGAAATTTCTCATATCATAATCTAGCGCACTTATATTTACCGTACTACCTTGACTTATGCCGCTATTATAGCCTAGTTTCGCAAGCTTATTCTTTATCAAGCTTGTTCTTGAGAGATGTATTATTGGAGTACTACACTAATACATTTCAGAATCAGTGTATTACGGTCTGATCAACCATAGTGCACTTGGTTCGACCTTCGCATAACTATTTTACGTGGATTGAGATATATAATGATTAGTAGATAGATGTACTTGCCCGTTAGATATGCCTGAGCATATCGTATCAGCAACATAACTGTGCTGATCCGAATATGTGAATAGGGATTACCAAAATAACATCTCAAATCCACAACTGCTTTGATAATTTCCGTTGAATTCTTTAAACGCCTTGATCCTCACACTACTAATCTATTACCTCCCCATTGAACTCTTGATTATTGTTTACCGTCTTCCCTTATTTCGGAAAGACGAAACCTCGTGCCTCGTATAAATACGATAAGGGAGATGAACAGTAGGTTGGGGATGGGGTCGGCTGAAATAGGGTTGGGTTTTAGAGAAAAAGGAAAAAACAAGGAAAAGGGAATATTTATATGCACATGGGGTTGGGTTGACCTAGGAATAGTTTGACTTGGTCAACATTCTCTTAGAATTGGGCTTGGGTTGTCATGTAGGTATTGCAATGGGCTAGGATTTGGTTTAATTAAAAAAAAAATTCTAGGATTAATTGAGGGCGATGTTGCGCGCTGCACATTCCGAAAATTATGGAAAATTTTCTATGAAGAAAAAAGTTAGATTTCTTCATGTATTGTCCAATAGTGTGGACACCTCAATGCACTTTTACATAAAAGTGCCCCAAAATTGGAAAATTGTACAAAGACAGAAATTGGATTAAATTAATTAAAATTAGTGCGCATGAGTTTCTATAATTAATTAGAAGTACATGGGATTAAAATTAGGTGGGATACAAGTGTCATGGACATAGAGGGCTCAGAGTAGAATATTAACGAAATTCGGGTCGCACAAAACAGGTAAAGATTGTGTCTTCAATTTTGATTGGAACACACAGGGGTACAAAGTTGAATTTATTTAGAATTAAATAATAATGTCTACGATGAATGTTGTACAACTAAAATATAGCACAAGAAAGCATAATTATAAGTTACACCAAGGTCAGAATAGCAGACGGTCATGTCTAGGGTAAGAGTATAAAATTTGTAGGTAGACTGTGGCTAGTGTAGTGCTCCAATTATCGAAGCAATGGTAAGGCGCGCTAAGTGATATAAATATTGCATAATAAAATAAAATAAAATATTCTAATTCTATTTGGGTTCAAACTAGCCCTAGTTTCTCTTCCTAAGCCAAGTAGGCCTTAATAATGAATATGAGTTTTTGCTTGCTTATTTTTATAAGAATGATAGAATATGCCTTGCATGTTTAATAAGAGAACTCACCTAGCTTGTCTTTGAAACGAACATGTCTGCTTAACTAAGAGAATCCTGAAATACCTGTCTAAGAGTATGTGTTTGCATGAACATGTTTCATTATTGCCTATGCTCCGAGAGAACCATATCGTGTGCCTGAATGTGTTCAAAGATAAGGCGGCTTGCCCAAATTTTTTACTATCGCATACGTCGGCTACCCAGTCGGGATGTTGTTCCTCGCAGATAAAGCCACTTACTATCAGCTTGTTGACTTCAGCTTTGATGGAATTTATTATATCTGGCCGAAACCGTATTTGTTATTGCTTGACTGGTTTAGCGTTCAGCAAATATTGAGTTTGTGGACCGTAATTTGAGGATCCAGCCCTGACATGTCTTCATAACTCCAGGCAAAGACATCAATGTATTCCCCGACGAGATGTAGCAGGAATTTCTGATATTCTTCGGATAGACTTTTGCTGATGAAGATAGGTTTGGGGGAGGATTCGTCTCCCAGATTGACTTGTACGACTTCGTCCTTGGTAGGAGGTTCTCGTTGTTCGAACTGCATCTCCCACTGTGCGTCTAGGCGTCGGGACCTTGGTTCGACTTCAAGGAGTTCTTGTGGATTTTCGTCGTCTTCCTCAGGGTTAGCTGACACCCTGTTGGCAGACAATGTTTGCTTGAGTATCTTCCCGATACTGACATCGGAGTCCCAAGCGAAAGATTGCAAAGAGTGAGATTGAACCTCATCTTCTTTATCTGAACCTTCGGGAGTTGTGGGAGGCGTTACGTACCCTAAGCCATGCTTGGTCTTATGGTAGTAGTCCTCGGACTTGCCTACGGGAGCAGGTAGATGCAGTGGAAACCTTCGGCCCTTGCCATAATTTAAACTCTGATTATTTTTAAGGTCATAACCCATATTCTGGATGATAAGTATGGCTTGATCGCTGAACCGGTAGAGTTATATTTTGCCGATGTCAAATTTTGGCTCTTATTCCTCTGGAGTGAAGGATCGAGGGCATTCAACCCTGCCGAAGATGATAGGTTTGTCTTCCCTCCTCCTTGCTGGAACCATAAAGTAGGAACCTTGACTAGTGAGGATCTGGTTTACTACGTAGGTGGTAGTCACCTGTGTTTATAGGTGTAAGCCTAGGCTGTGCTCTATAGAGTACAATATGTTGATATGTGTACGCTCAGAATAGTTCAAAGATAACCCTTTATTGATAAAATAAGGTATCTCTTTCGGAGGAATCATATCATCGAGGGAAAGGACGTTGGCCTGAGCGGCCACATATTCTTCCAGTTCATCATCCTCATGGGCTACCCCCAGCGCGGTTACAGGCGTTGGTGGCTTCCTGTGTAGTTTTACCACCAGAGGCTCGAAGGCTGCAACCGTGGCCGGGTCTTCTTTTGGAGGTCTGCGAAGACGAACGATCATAGGTTCTGAAGGAGCAGATGGTACAGGATCCTTCTTCTGCAGTCGATTTGGCCTATGAAGGCGAATGACTAGAGGTTTGGAAGGAGCAGATGGTGAGGGGTCCTTCCTCTACGGTCGATTTGGCCTATGAAGGTGAACAACCAGATGTTCGAACGAAGCAGATGGTGGGTGGTCCTTTCTCTGCGGTCGATTTAGCTATAAAGGCGAATGACCAGAGGTTCAGACGTTGTGGAAGGTGCCAGAGATTCTGGTGCCTTCCTATTCAACTTGACGACGAGGGGAGTGGCTACGTCGGGAGTGCAAGCCTTGAGACGGGTTATCATGGGCTCCTCCGGTGTTGACGTAACCTCGGCCTCATTACCACCTTTGTCTCGGTGGATTTGCTTATAGTGGAGGGCGTCAGAGTAGTACGTCTCGACTCTCTTAAATGGGTCGATGTCTGCAAAATCTGTTTTGATATTGCCATGATCGTCGACGTACTTTAAGCATTGGTGCAGGGTTGACGACACGATCATATATTGGTGTATCTAGGGGCGTCCGAGCTAGACGTTGTAGGATACATCTACGTCAATGACTTAGCATGTGACCTCTATTTTCAGGTTGTCGATATGGCACTTCAGGCGAATCTTGCCCAGAGGGTAGCTTCTTCCTGCGTTGAAGCCACTAATGGTAGTATTGGTGGCTGCCAGACGATATACTGGGATGCCCAATGTCTGAAGCAGACTCCGCGGGATGATGGTGATTGATGAACCAGGATCGATGTGCATCCAGTCCACCTTAATGGCACTGATGTACCCTGTGTAATACATGGGACGATCATGTCGGTTCTTCTTTAGCAACATATCCTGTTGCGAGAATGTGATATTGGGTATTGCCTCCATGATACTATTGTAGTAGGGCAAGCAACCGGATCTTCAGCTGGTGGCTTGACTTGTGGTAGATAGGTGTCGATATTTTGTAAGGCCTCACTCAGGGCGGATCGAGTATCTCTGGAAAGCCGCAGAAGCTCAAATAACAACAATTTTGCTGGGGTATTGGCGAGTTGAGCCAAGACGTCAAAGTTATAGGGCTTTTCCAATTTCTGAGCCATTTCCTTACGCAAAGTCTTGTCGAAGCGTCCCTCTTTTTGTTTGGACTTGTCCGCTGGTGGGGGTAGAGATGGACCCGGATCAGACGCGATAGGTGTAGTAGTTGGAGGTGCATTGATGTTAGGAGCTTCGTAATCTTGCTGGTAAGGCCCGACATGGTTGTCCCTGCACAAGCCTCCTCAGCGGTGGAAGAAACCATGCGGTCGTGTTTTAGTCTTGACGGCAGAAGGAGCCGCTTGCTACGTCAAGTCTGGGACCAGATCTGGGTGGATCCACATAATCTCGCTCTGGGGGGTAGTAAGAGGTGTCAACCCGGCTGCTTGGTCGCGAGCTAGGGGAAGATTCACTACATCCATTGTTGCCCTTGGGATCGGTGTGACTTCGTCTTGGGCTTCTGTTGGTAGAAAGTTGCCGAACTGGAGGGACACCATTTTACCGACAACCGTTACATCATTGAAATACAGGGGGGGCCTTAGTATTGATCAGCCGTTGGATGTACCACTTCAAGGTGTAGCACTACTACGTCGGGTGGTGAACGTACCGGTGGAAGTGACAGTACTTTGGGTTGTTTATCTCCTCCGCTTCAGGCTGACGTTTGACGTCGGGGAGACAAATTTTTCCTCCCTGCATCAGCATGTTGAAGATGGGATTGTCATCACCGTCTTCAAAAGAATAGGTCTCCTTTAATTTTGGAGCCTCTGTCTACTTTTGATCAGGCTTCTTGGTCACATTAGTGACCATGGCTTGCTTCCCTTTCGCATCGCGGTTGCTGTTAACGCTATTGCTGGTACGCTTGCCCTTTTCTTCAGTAGTAGTGCAGGGCATCCTTGAGCTTCTTTTTAGCGTTGATAACACTTACAATGAACGCCGTCCAATCTTTGAACTGGCTATCGCGCATCCAGAGGCTGACCGCCGGAAGCATGTTTTTCTGGTATATCTCCATTAGTGTGGCCTCGGGATTGCCAGGGGGCAACCTTAGCGCCATTTTTTGGAACTGCTCGATGTAATTTTGTATCAGTTTCCTTTCTCCCTGGGTGACATCCATTAAAGAGGATATCGTCATATCATTTTCCGCCTCATAGAATCTGTTGAGGAACAGACGCTTGAGGTCAACGAATGATGATATACAATTATCTTTGAGACTGCATAACCAGCCGAAAGCTACCCCCGCTAATGCCTCGACGAAGAGACTGGTAAGGGTAGCATCACTGCGGGATAGGTATCCCGTTATAATCTTGAAGTAACTCATGAACCAGCGAGGGGAAGACTTGTCGTCAAATGTGTTTATATTAAAGGGCTTGTATCTGGGCGGATACGGTACGTCCCTCTATTCTATCGGGTATGGTTGCCGCACCCCGAGATCGCGGAGTGAGTCCCTATTGCCCATAGAGTCTAGGCGAGCCCGGAGTTCGCGAACCTCATTTATTGCTTCCTTGTCCTCGTATCCTACAGAGGGTGCAGACAGGCCAGGAAGGTGAGGATTACTACCCGCATATGGGGAGTTTGTGTTTGAATCTCCGTTGGTCCCTGAGTCCAAGTTTGCTTGTCCAGGGGTTCTTACTGGTTGAGAATCCATATTTGCTTTGATTTCTAACATTGTTTGGGTTAAGACTTGCATTGATTAACCAATCGTCTACATCATGGCCTTGAGGGTCTCGAGGCGCTGGAGGTCGCTGGGACCCTCATGGTTGCCCCCGGCTATGTATACCGTCCTCACGTGGGGAGAGATTGATGGAGCAGTGGATGTTGTACTTTCTATCTCAGACCCCTGGCAAGAGTAGTCATCAGGAAAAGCTGGCAGCGTCGTCTCTTCCTCGGACTCGAAAGGAATACTACCCCCAGCGTAGGAGGCTACATTAACCTGGCGAGGGGAGCTTCCCCCAGGAATCTCGGAGTCCGTTCCTTGGGAATCGTTGTCTCTTCAGAACGCGGGGTTGTTGCGTAAGTAGAGGGGAATACTACCCACAACTTGGGACACCCTCATGGGTTCTCAGGAAGAACTACCCCCAGTAGCTGACAGTTTCTTCCTGGAGCAGGTACCCTAGAAAATGTATTCCACAAGTCCAGTTGTTAGCCCTCCTGGTAGTCGCCTTCTCAACGCACTATCAGAGGGCAATGGACTGGAGGTACTTGACTTCTGTCCTCTCTTGGTGGCGGGAAGCTTCCGATTTGAGTAGCATAAGGCGGAGGGCATCTCCTCCTCCTCTGGTACTTCCACCAGATCTTCGAGTTGTTGTCGGATGGTTGTTGTCTAGTGCAGTCGCTGGAAGGCCGACTGCCTACTTGTGGATGTTCCCATTTTGTTGCAGCAGCAATTGATAATGATCTTGGCACAGTGATGTCCTGGAAATTATATTTTACTGGCCAAAGTTATTTCTCGACTTGCGCTTGTGATTAATTATATTACGCAAGTCAAGCAAGGGTTGTTCCAATTTTGTACTCTTTTTGTGGGCCCAGAAGGACCGAGCGCACGGGTGCGTAGGTGTTGTGCTTGCTCCTTGATCCGGGGTTCGTACAAGAACTTTACTCGAATCGACAACATGAGACTTTTGAGACCTACGCAGTCAATTTACCGCTGCGGGCTGGACGCACGAGCCGATCTTGTATAGTTTCCCATCCGGGGCCTGTGTAATGGTTAACGGTGCATATTGATGGTCAGCTAATTGGACAGTTGCTTGAGCTTGATGAGCTCGCACTGCCCTAGGCTTCTTTGATTTACCACCTGCAGGCGTAGAGTACAAAGAGTCCAGGTTTATATTTTCGCCATTCTCAGGGAGCGACATAGGATCTGCGCCGCATAAGATACGGTCAAAAATAGATGTTCTGTTGCTGTTGGGGCCGCATGCGACCGTCTGCCTGCGTTTGTGAGCTGGTGCCGCATGGTCAGTCTTATGCGGCTTCCTTTTTTACCTCATAGAAGCTGCCGCAACCCTAGAACGTCTTGTATCGTTGTATTTTCCTCTGCCAAAGTCTGGGTGCCGAGCAGTTTCTGCGTCAGACGGGGTTGTCGCATGGACGTGGACATCCTGGGTGTTCGCCGGACGACCATCATCATCATCAGAGCTAAAGGCGGGAAGCGTGTGCTTCGCAGTTAGGCGAGGCACAACAGCCTTTGCTACCCACGTCTTGCGGGTCTTCTTGGGCTTGGCTAGCCTTGGTGAAGGACTAACACTTCCTTACGAGAGCATTTTCTCGAACGCTTGTTGTTTGTAGCGAACTACCAGCATCTTTTACGTTGAGCCAAGCTTGGCTGCATTGGATTGCATCACCAACTTCTCATCAGAGGAGAAGGTAGTCCCCAGCAGAGTCGCAACTTTGTTCGCCATTAAATTCGAAAGTCTTTAAGAAACAACTTTATTTAATAAACAAACTAAAGAGAGTACAGAGAGGAGTCATAGATAGACAGTCTAAGTATAAATTTTGTGTTATGGGGGGTAACGATGGAGGGTTAGGAGTCTAGCAACTCTCTTTACTCTATGGACAATCCGATACAGAATCTCTTCTCTCTTGCTCGAGTGTAGATTCGTAGATAGCCAGCCCACCTTTTGTTCGGGTATGGTACCCTAATATTTATAGTCATCCTGGGCATGCATATGTTGGGCCGCATGGATGCTGGAGGTGTCATGCCCTAGTCCCAAAATATCGAGGGACTGGACGCGTGATAATGGCCAGTAGTACGCACCGATGGACAAACCCAATTTAATGGATCCATCGGGGCACACTTAAGCTGTATTACAACAGTCAGGGTTTACTATTCTCATCCACAGAATAAAGATAGCAATATCAAAAGAAATATTAAACACAACCAGTCAAAGTAAATAAAATCGGGGAACAACCCGATATTAAGTCTGTTACAATGTTCTCATAAACAGGAAATAAAGAGTTTAATTAAACAGGAAAGAAAGTCTATTTGCCATAAAGACTGAGCATGGAAGAAGCAGTTGTTCAGGAGAAGTCCTCAGTGATCACCTCGTCCTCAGGTTCCGGTACTGCTCCGAGAAGTGCTCCTGTTCCGTACACCTCAGGGTAGATCTCGTCTGCTAAATCTGGGGACATAATCCATTCCAGGTCCTCAGGGGACATAGCAAGGTACAGAAAACATAAGCCAAAATAATGCAGTACAGAAATAAAGGAAATAATAGGGTAAATAAATAACCAGCTAAGTGATAATGCAAGTGAGAGTTTTAGTCATACTCAGGCTGAGACTACTACAGGATCAGTGTCAAAGAAACCATAGCAGTATTTTCTCGAAGGGCCAGAACTTGCGCCAAAGCTCTGTATCAGAGACTAAGACACCTCCAGATGACATTAATTATAATATAATCAGCCTTGATATGGTAATACTCTCCCCACCCAATAAAATCTCACGTAACAGTTCACAATGTTCATGTTACGCAAGATCAAAACTAATACAATAAGTCATTTATTAAGATCTAAGAAAATAATGTTCAAGTCATGAAATCTGTATCCTATACAGAACCACCTTGAATAGTCAGGAAAATTCTGTATCATGATTTGTGTCAGGTGTCCTGGGTATAATGTACTTGATAGGGCAAGTACAAGAAATATAAATGTCACGATATCCATCTCTAGTTGACATTGCATAACCCCGCGTACGGTGTTGGCACCCGACTATAATCGAACGCTAAGCAAGTCACATGGCCCTAGCGTTGAGCAAGTATAATAATCACAGAAAATGAAAAAAGAGAACAAAATGAATCAATAAGCTGCAATTTATGGCAAGGTACACTTGCCTGGGTTTTCGGCTCCAATTGTTGCTCTGGCTTCAGCGAGATTTGCAGGCAGTACTCCGGTTGCTGAAATAGACATCACCATCAGATCCAAAAAATATTAATCAGCTAGAAATGCCTGTCCTTGAGTCCAATTTGGAGACAAGGTCAAAAATAACATTTTCGGGTTAAAGCGGGATCCACATGTGGGCCGCTTTGCACCAAAAAATACGTCAGGGTCAAAGGTCTCCAAAATAGTCCAACTTAGTGTCAACAGGTCAGGAACGATGATACGAACCCAACGGAACTTCCAGAATTGGATTCCGATGAGCCGTTCTCAAAATCGCCCGTCGAGTGGAGCCTATGGGGCCCACAACACGCGATTTTGTCAATGTTCTCAGAATCGAACCAAACTTGGCTCACAGGACCAGCGTATAACTACGATTCCGATGGCGCAAGTTTCGTCTCGATCCGACGTGTGTATACTAAGTTACAATAAGAACCAGAAAGTACGGATACGGGGCGTTGTCCGCGGATACGCACTGATTTCGGTGTGCACGCACATCCGAATCAGCTTCTGCGAAATCCCACACGTCCGTATCAACGATGCGCACGTATCTGTGAAGACCGCACGCGACCAAGTCGTCCCGTTTGGTGGGGCGCACTCAGTTCCGGGGTGAAACAGGGTGTTGGTTTTCCTGTTTTTGTATCGCGGTTCACGATCACCACAGGACGCAATGCATCGAGCGGGTTACACGGGCACCGATGGGGTCATGCAGGCTACGCGATGCAACTGACGGAATCAAAATCAAAGCTACGAGGAGAGAGATATGAGTACCTGAATATGGCTCGAAAATAGCATATCCTTCGTGTCCGACTCGTGTCCGACACGTGTCCTGTGTCCGCACCGCGTCTAGGGTTAGGGTTGTGTTCGTGTCCTGTCTAGGGCATCTGAACGCTGAGGTGTCGCCGGAGTCGACTGGCCTCGACGGGGCGAGCTGCTCGGCTGAGTCGGCGGCGTACGGGAGGCGACGGCGCACCGGAGGAGGCTGGCGGTCGTCGTGGCTAACTGCGGCTGCTGAGGGGGAAAGGAGGAAGATGAGAGGGCGGCGCCGGTGTTGTGCGGCACGGCGGCCGGATCTGGGGCGGAGGGAAGCCGAGGGCAGCGGGGCGACGTTGGCGCTGCGGGGTCTGTGGAGGACAGGGGGGCAGTGGGAGGCGGAGCTGCCGGTGGCGGAGAGGGAATCGAGGGGGAGGATGAAGGCGGACGGTGGGTTTTTTATAGGCCGGCGGGGAGAGGGAGAGACGGACGGTGAGGGGGAGAGGAAGAGGAGAGGCTGGCGAGCATTTCGGCGGCGAGGCGGCGCGGGGAGGCGAGCGGCGGCGGGTGCGTAACGGTCGGAGGGGAGGCCAACGGTCGGATCAGGCGTTTGGGAGAGGAGAGGGCTAACGGGTGCGGGTTTGGGTCCGGGTCGGGTGGCAGGGATCCGACCCGATCCGCTATGCTAGGGCACGGGTCGGGTTTCGGGTTAATGGGTCGGGTCTTGGTTGGACCCGGATCCGACCCGCTAATAATTGGTTTAATTAAATAAACCCGGTTCAGAAATTGGTTTGGTTTGGTTTATTTTAAATAAACCCGGTTTATTTTGGTTTAATTAATTAATTAGTTTTTAGGGCTTTAAAAATCCATCCGGGGTCCAATAAATTCTCGAAAAATTACCCTATGTCTAGTTTTTCAGTTTACACCATAAAATATTATTTTTATAATATTTTAATATTATTTAATAACAATTAAAAATTATTTAATAATTAAAATACCTGAATTTAATTACAAAAAATTTCAGAAAATTATGAAAAATCAAAATTTAAAAATTCTTGAAAATCATGGGGATTACAATCTACCCCCTAAGAGGATTGCGTCCTCGCAATCAAAGAATAACCGGTCAACAGAGATGACACGGTTGCAAAATTTATTCGAATATGAAAATCAAGGGGGTATAAACACATAGGGAAAGTCATTTCTCTAAGCAATGGAATTTTCCTAAGAAATGGAAGTTATGCAATTTTCCAAATATGGGAAATCTAAGAAATTACAGTCTTTAGAAAACCAGGTTATCTTTCAAAAGCATATCAGGTTAACATTTATAAAACATTCTAAATTATTTGCAAGTTCAAAATTACTAAGTGATCACTAGGTTATCTATTATTAACAAGTTAAATTATCAGGTTAAGTCTAGGGTCACGAACCAGCAGGCACGAACTACAGAAATGCTAGAAACGGAACTACAAAACTTACTCGCATTAGCTACGCCATGGTTCTGTACGTCTCCCACAGTCATCGCGAAAACTTGGCCACGTTTCGGAGGTGGTGCCCTCTGTTGTTGCTGGACTTGCTGGTAGGGTGCTGCTTGAAGTGCCAAGGGTGGCCTTGGTTGATGTCCTCCTGGTGCTGGTAGAGCTTGTTGGTTTGCCCTTGGTGCTCCTTCCCCACGTTAAGTGCAATCCCTTACCGAATGCTGACGGAATCCGCATGCTAAACACAGTCCTAATCTGCATCGACATTCCTTGGCAAGATGGCCTGCTTTGCCACAGTAATGACAAGTAGAAAGGACTATCACTTGTGGTGTAGCTGCTTTCTGCTGTTGGTGAGGTCTCTTTGCAGCTTCTTCTTGTGGTGCTTTGGATGTTGCTGATGGGGAAGGCCGCTTCAGACTAGTCTCTCTCCTGGTGACGCGCTTCATGCGTCGGGCTGCAGCAAGGACGTCCGAGTACGAAGTTGGTGCGACGGATCCGATTAGTTTCTGTAGCTCGAAGTTGAGTCTGTCAAAAAACTTCTTGGCCTTCTCTTCTTCTGTCGGGATCAATGTTGGGGCGAAGCGACTTAGACGAATGAACTCGGCATTATACTCTTCCACCTTCATAGCTTCCTGAGTGAGACGATTGAACTTGTCCCAAAGTTCTGATCGAGCGATAGCCGGTATGTACATATCCTGAAAGAGTCTGGAGAACTCTTCCCAAGTAACTCGGTCTGGTCCGAGCTGTCTCTCTTCAGATAGCCACCAGTGATGAGCATTGCCCGTCAATTGCAATCTGACGGCAGTCATCCAACGTTCCCTTGGTAGCTCAGCTGCTTCTAATTGATGTTGTATGTTGGTGAGCCACTTATGAACTTCTGTGGGCTCCTCCTTGCCTGAGAAGGTATGGGGCTTCAGTTGGCGGAAATCAGTGATAGAGCCCGTCGATTGTCGTCTAGATGGTAGGTTGGCCTGCTCCAGTGCATTTACTAGACTGTTCCTCAAGTAATCAGCCTCGCGACGTTGGGCCTCATGTTGGACTTGTTGCTGGGCTTGCATCATTGCGTAGATCAGTTGGAATATCTGTTGCCCGTCAATCGGCTGCCCTTGAGGGAATACAGGCATCGGTGGAATGAACTGCGGAGGCAGCGGAATGTCATCACGCCGAAATCTAGAAGCTTGCGGATATGCTTGGCTGCTTCGGTGAGTAGAGGTATCTCCACTCAATAGCGTCACTTCATCTTCTCCATATGTGACTTCAGCACCTATTGGTGTTCTTGCTGGAGTTCCGTCGTTTACTTGTGAATCCATTACTCTGCATCAAAAATAAACTATAAGAGGCGCACAGGAGTCAAGGCAAGATGCAAGTCAAAAATTAGTTCGAATACGATATAGATATCAAAAACGATTCAAGCAAGTGGATTAGATCCTAAAAGCTTATCCTATTCTTATTGCAGGCCTGTTCGGTCCCTAAGTTGAAACCGAACAATTTAGTCGTTGACCTGCATGGGCCACCACAAAAACCATGTCATGCCCTAGTCCCAAAATATTGAGGGACTGGACGCGTGATAATGGCCAGCAGTACGCACTGATGGACAAACCCAATTTAATGGATCCATCGGGGCATACATAAGCTGTATTACAACAGTCAGGGTTTACTATTCTCATCCACAGAATAAAGATAGCAATATCAAAAGAAATATTAAACACAACCAGTCAAAGTAAATAAAATCGGGGAACAACCCGATATTAAGTCTGTTACAATGTTCTCATAAACAGAAAATAAAGAGTTTAATTAAACAGGAAAGAAAGTCTATTTGCCATAAAGACTGAGCATGGAAGAAGCAGTTATTCAGGAGAAGTCCTCAGCGATCACCTCGTCCTCAGGTTCCGGTACTGCTCCGAGAAGTGCTCCTGTTCCGTACACCTCAGGGTAGATCTCGTCTGCTAAATATGGGGACATAATCCATTCCAGGTCCTCAGGGGACATAGCAAGGTACAGAAAACACAAGCCAAAATAATGCAGTACAGAAATAAAGGAAATAATAGGGTAAATAAATAACCAGCTAAGTGATAATGCAAGTGAGAGTTTTAGTCATACTCAGGCTGAGACTACTACAGGATTAGTGTCAAAGAAACCATAGCAGTATTTTCTCGAAGGGCCAGAACTTGCGCCAAAGCTCTGTATCAGAGACTAAGACACCTCCAGATGACATTAATTATAATATAATCAGCCTTGATATGGTAATACTCTCCCCACCCAATAAAATCTCACGTAACAGTTCACAATGTTCATGTTACGCAAGATCAAAACTAATACAATAAGTCATTTATTAAGATCTAAGAAAATAATGTTCAAGTCATGAAATCTGTATCCTATACAGAACCACCTTGAATAGTCAGGAAGATTCTGTATCATGATTTGTGTCAGGTGTCCTGGGTATAATGTACTTGATAGGGCAAGTACAAGAAATATAAATGTCACGATATCCATCTCTAGTTGACATTGCACAACCCTGCGTACGATGTTGGCACCCGACTATAATCGGACGCTAAGCAAGTCACACGGCCCTAGGGTTGAGCAAGTACAATAATCACAGAAAATGAAGCAAGAGAACAAAATGAATCAATAAGCTGCAATTTATGGCAAGGTACACTTGCCTGGGTTTTCGGCTCCAATTGTTGCTCTGGCTTCAGCGTGATGTGCAGACAGTACTCCGGTTGCTGAAATAGACATCACCATCAGATCCAGAAAATATTAATCAGCTAGAAATGCCTGTCCTTGAGTCCAATTTGGAGACAAGGTCAAAAATAACATTTTCGGGTTAAAGCGGGGTCCACATGTGGGCCGCTTTGCACCGAAAAATACGTCAGGGTCAAAGGTCTCCAAAATAGTCTAACTTATTGTCAACAGGTCAGGAACGATGATACGAACCCAACGGAACTTCCAGAATTGGATTTCGATGAGCCGTTCTCAAAATCGCCCGTCGAGTGGAGCCTATGGGGCCCACAACACGCAATTTTGTCAACGTTCTCAGAATCGAACCAAACATGGTTCACAGGACCAGCGTATTACTACGAGTCCGATGGCACAAGTTTTGTCTCGATCCGACATGTGTACACTAAGTTACAACGAGAACCAGAAAGTACGGATACGGGACGTTGTTCGCGGATACGCACTGATTCCGGTGTGCACGCACATCCGAATCAGCTTCTGCGAAATCCTGCACGTCCGTATCAACGATGCGCACGTATCTCTGAAGACCGCACGTGACCAAGTCGTCCCGTTTGGCGGAGCGCACTCAGTTTTGGGGTGAAACATGGCATTGGTTTTCCTGTTTTTGGATCGCGGTTCACGATCACCACAGGACGCAATGCACCGAGCGGGTTGCACGGGCACCGATGGGGTCATACAGGCTACGCGATGCAACTGACGGAATCAAAATCAAAGCTACGAGGAGAGTGTCACTACCACATTCTGAAAACAGGGGTATTTTCGAATTTTTACAATATTTAATATTACTGTTATTTATAATTAATTAATTGCATAATAGTATATTTGATTTAAATAATTATTATGTGTGATGTGTAATTAAATATGTAATTATATGCAGTGTTAATTATTTTATTTTAGCTAGCAGACTAGACCTAGAAGCCCAGTAGACGAACCCCTGTCCGAATTAGAGAGTTCTGGATTTTATTATTTTCTCTAGAATTTAATTCTTAGAGTTTGTAATTAATTACTGTATTTTATTTAATATTTTTGCGCTTTGCCTTTGCTTCGATATTTGGAGCACTATCCAGACTTTGTCTTCCAACAAATTTTACCATCTTGCCCTAGACATGCCCGCCTTCAATTTCGCTATTTTTGCAACTCATAATTATGCTTCCTGTACATTATTTCTGGCCGCACAAAAGTCGTCGCGGACGTTTATTTTTAAATTCCTATTTTTGTATCGTTGTGCGTTCCAATCGAAAATTGGAGGCCATCTTGACCTATTTTTCGTGCGGCCCAAATTAGGGTAATATTCTGTTCTGAGTCTTCTTCAATATTGGTATTGATGACTTGATCTGATTTTGACCCCAAGTACTCATAATTAATTGTTGAACCCAACTTATATTTTATTTCTATTTAAATTGAGGATACCATTTTATCTGATTTTAAAATCCCAATAAATTCCAGTGCCCTGCAAATTCAGCCCATAACCATTTTACAGCGCCCCCTGACCCTACAAAATATCGGACCCCGAATCGCCTGCCCAATTTTCGTCATTTCATGTGTTTGTGCAATTTCCCAAATTTAAGGGGGCCAAATTACAAATTGGCATTTTGTGGCCTCACCCAATTATTTTAATCAATGAGGGAGCCTATTAATTTTAATTAGGAACCCTCATCCCCCGTGAATAATTTTCTCATGTTCAATCCTAACCATTCATTTGAAATTGACCCATCACAACCCTCCATCACACCCTCTCTCATCCTATTTAATGATATGTCTACATCAAACCCTAATCCCTATGCAACCTAGAAAACACCACCTCACTAGCCTCCAAAATTCCTCAAGCCACCTCTCTCTCATACGTATGTAGTTTTTCTTCTTCTTCCTTTCTTCTTCTCTTTCCTTCTTCTTCTTCTTATTCCTTCTTCTTCCTTTTCTCTTTCATTTAATTCAAATAATTAAGGGGGGATACTGTTCATCAACTTTTTCCCCCCATATACTGTTCTCCCCCGGCAGCCGAAACTCCCTGTTCCGGCGGCTCCCTCCGGCGCCGGTGCTGTTCTCCTCCGGCGGCCAGACCAACCCCTCTCGATCTCCCTCATCTCCTCCTCCTCGTAGCCCGACTGCTCCGGTCCGGCGGTCCCCGACTGCTCTCCCTCTACTCTCGTTCACCACACTCCGGCGGCCGGCTGTGCTCTCCCATTCTCCGGCGCTGTACAGAAGTCCGGCGACCCCCGGCTCCCGCTGCTCCCCTCTGCCATTCCAACTCCTCCCATCCCCCATCACCTTCACTCCCTATGACCGGCGACTGAGCCCGATCCCCTCCGTCACCATCCCCCTTTTTGCCTCGACTCCGGCCCTGTGCTCCGGCCGGCAACCACCCATCCATCCATCCATCCGTTCACCCCGCTACACTGCTGTACACCACCACCATTACCACCAACCCCTCGCCGCTGCTCCTCAGTACCCCGGCGACCCGCGGCAGAGTCCGGCGACCGTTGCTCCCCCTCTGCTGCTCCGGTCCGGCTGTTCTCCGGCCGTATTCCGGCGGCCCCCTCACTGTAAGGTTTCTTTCTCCTTCTCCTCTCTCTCTTTGTATATATATATATGTATATTTTTATATATATATATATATGTATATATATATATATACACGTATGGGTATATATATATAATATGTATATGTATTTGTAAGTATTTATTTAATGTATGTGTAGGTATGTGAGTAGTATTATTAGATGTAAAATAGTACATATAATTTTGGTATACGTTTAAATATATAATTCGTATACTTAATATATTTAAATGTAAATTGGAAATACGTGTATAAATGTATATTTTGTAAACGTATGTATTTAAAATATATATGTATAGTAATTATTTTTATTTAATTGTATGAGTATAGTATGCATTCAAATAAATTGTATAATTAAGGATGTATTAATGTATATGTATTGTAGGTAATTATTTAATGTGAATAATGGTATATTAATCAATGTATTGTATATGTAATATATTCATGTATATATGACCAATGTATATTTGTATATATATTAATAAATATGTATAGTATATCTATATATTTAATATATGAATGCAATATGTACAAGTATATTTTTAAATAAATGTTAACATATAAATAAGTATATCAATTATTTTATTAAATTGTAATTGAGTATGTATCAAATTAATATTTTTATGAATAGCCTTTATTTAATTAAATTATGTTAAAATGTATATTATTTATTTATTAGAAATTACTGTATACTGTAATGGTAATGGATACAAATATGTATTTTTGTACTTATAAATCATATTTTGGGTATACATAAACAAAAGTATCATATATATATATATTTGGGATATAAAATGTATATACAAACGTATTTGATATATGTTAATATATAAATGTACTAATTTTGGAAAAATGTGCAATTATAGCAAGTAATTTATATTGGTATATATTTTAGATATTTCCTGAGTTATGTTTATATATATATATATACAAGTATTATTTTATTATGTTATATGCAAGTATTATTTATTCTTAAAGTATATAGTTATACATATATCTATTATTAATATTGATGGAAATTATATGTAATTAATTAATAAGATGTTTATTTAAATATGTAGTCCTACTAGATGACCCTAGTTGACTAGTGCCCTGTCTGACATGGCCCTGAGGCCAGTGTTATAGACTGTGTGTTAGCGTAGCATCTGATACAAGTGTTATAATTGTGTTATGTGTTATAGGACTGTTGGTTTTACCCAGGGGATACTCTGGAACAGGACATCCATAAATACCAGCTAGGGACCAAGGCAAGTACATTCTCTGATAATTTCCAATTCTTGATAAATTCTATAAGTTCAAAAATCATGAAATGTTACATCTGAATCTTTGTCACTGTGCTACACGGACTAGTATAGCTTGGATTTACAGTCATGAGATGTTACCATTATTATCGTATTGACATTGTACACGACATGTATATTTAGACACTGTACATGATAGACTTGACTTGCTCGTGTATCGTGACGTGTCATGGTTGGATCCACAGTACTAGTTGGGGGTGGGGAAGTAGTTAGTAAGAAATGTGATCATAACCTCTTATTGTAGTATATAAAATTGTAAGTGTTGATCATGCTCTTCACCCATGATTAGCCAGGCCCTGTAGCTACTGTACATGTTCCCAAGCCGATCACATTTCGAAACTACTATTTCAAACACCTAGAATAGATTACAGTTCTCTATTTTTAATCATATACTACATCACCCGTATATGATACTGTACCTTGTTCTTCCATTTTTATACATGCACTGACTGTATCATATTGCCTATTGCCTGTCTCTTTACATTGCCTGTCTCTCTTAAACTGTCATTACATCTTCTTCTCAGTAGCTAGCATAACATGTTTTATTGTATTATAGACATTATCAATTAATGGAACTGTTATTTGAGATTGTGCTTTGCTCCTTCCTGACTGGAAATATTTTTCCAGACTATGCCTTAGTGGACCGCTGTCCGACACTTTATGGACTATGGTGAGTAGCTGCAGACTTGGTAGTAGTTGTGTTTCCAGGAGGTCTAGCTGGAAATTATTATTCATAGTTAGTTCTTTTAACAGTCTATTTGGTACCGGATTTGTCTCCGACATTTTGATGATTCTTGGATATTGTTAAGTTAAGTTATTACTTGTGGACTTGTGTTGTGTTTAATTTCAGTTTTATTATTCGAAATCTTATCGTGCTGTAATCCTGTGATTGAGTATATGTTCATCTATTTGTGTCATCCGTGCCTCCTAATAGAGATTGGATATTTGCGTGACATTAGTTAGAGAGTATCAATACCTAGACAGCGTTCTACCGCCGATGCTGCGGCGTAGGCTGGACGTACCCACGCCCTCGTGCCCCTAAACCGGGTGCGGGTCGTGACACATTTTTAGTGGTGGCCCATGCAGGTCAGACTTCGCGAGTTGTGCGATATCGTAGTAGTGTGACATCCTTGTTATACTACTGCGTGCCTGCTATAGGACATAGGACATAGGATACTAGGACGAGAGCAAATACTCAATCATAATTTCTTGAGAGATTCCTGGGATGACCCCTGAGAATCTTGTTGAAACTTCCAATTTAAATTCATTTCCTTGTTCTGTCCATTCTCACTTGTTGATATTGAATTTGATTGTGTTGATTTGTTATTAAATTAGGATTTTGGTTTCACTTGATTTGATTGTTGTTGATTAGGTATTTAAATTAGGATTTTGCTTCATTATAGAGTTGATTTCATATTAAGAGGAAGTTATAGACTGATTTATGGTATTATTATCTGATAACACATGTCAATGAGGACAGTGAAAATGATTAACATTAGAGCTATTAGACTACAGAAGGTGGATTCAAATTTTAATTTGAGGATTGAAAATGAATTTCAAATTTTAAGAATTTTGAGGGGATGAGATATTATGTTGTTAAAATCTTATTTTGAAGATTTCAATGAATTGCAAAAACTTTGAAATTGAGGAGTGAAATATGGTTATTAAAATTTTATTTTGAGGAATTCAGATTCAATTCAATGAACCTAGACAAGTCTGTAAGAATTTTGTGTGATTAAGTTTCATTTTAGTATTTAAATAATTAACCTTGAGGAAGTGTATACATTTTACTTTAAATTTTATTCGAGGAGTTATTTTTGAGGAAAATTTATTTGAGGGTAAGATTTTATAGTGGGAGATATATTATAATATAAGTAGGTGAGATGCATGTGTAAGGATTTGTTGGCTTGAGCATGATTGAGATTCACTGCAAACTGACTTGGGTGATCATCAAGGGTTGTATTAGAAGGTGCAGTAGTTAGTATGATGTGTTGCAACTGTTATGCACTTGAGTGATAAGGATAACTAGCATCAACTGTTGCATGTAGGTAAGGAAGCTAGCAGTAAGTGTTTGTGATAGAACTGTGATACCTAAGGGATAGAGGTATCAGACCCTAGATGCACTTTGACCCGTGCACTCACAACTAGGGTTTATCTCCAATCTATCTTTATCTTGAATGATTGCTTCCTTAGAACTGTACTGTCCTTTCTTGATGATATCGCATTTTGCCTTAATTGATTCCTTGGGATCTGTCTTCAGGATGTCGCCGCAGACAAGGTCAATGAGAGCGGGAACACCAGTTTTAGAGGGGTCTGCCACCTCTCCACCTGATGGACAGACATCCGTAGTTCCTCCTACATCTCCGATGCACGTAGGTGATCCTCCTCCTCCACCTGTTAAGAGGATAGCCGCAGCTGTGACGGACAACCTTCCTCCTCCATCAACTCCGATTCCCGGAGGTTTGCCCATTGACGGAACTCAGATGTTTACCTTGATCCAAGGCATGGTAGATGCCCAGAGAGTAATGGCAGACGCTCAGCGAGTTCAAGCTGAGGCTCAGAAGGTGCAAGCAGAAGCGTACCAGGCACAAACCGAGCTGATGAAAGAAAACATGGAGAATGCTCACCAGGTGACTCTCCAAGCTTTGGAGAAAGTAGCACAGTACCAGCAGTTTCCTGGCCAGCAACAGCAGAGATCAGGCACTATAGTGGATTTCAAAAGGATGATGCCTCGAGAGTTCAAAGGCACCGAAGGAATACTCTACGCTGACGACTGGCTAGAGGATATAGAGAGAAGCCTGCGATTGACTCAGATTCCGGAGGACTTGAAGATAGAAGCCGCTGGCAGTCAGATGTTCGATATCGCACTCACGTGGTATCGCACAGAACCGAGAATTACTGCACAAGGACTTACTTGGGAGACCTTCAAGGAACTCTTCAAGGAGAAGTTCTTTCCCGACGTGGCATTGGGAACCTTGGAAAGCCAATTTCATGACTTAGTTCAAGGGAACATGTCGGTCGACGAGTACGCTGCAGAATTCTGTAGATTGAGCCGTTTTGCATCATCTATGATTCGGGACCCAGGAGATCGAGCCCGGAAATTTGGAAAGGGGCTGACAAGAGAGATTAAGTCGCGCACTTCTGGTCGTCGTACCGCTACCTTTGAGGCTATCTTGATGGATGCTCAGATTGCAGAAGAGGATCTGGATCTCAGGCCTAAGAGGAGCCACAATACTTTTGGAGATACGAATGATAGCGCAGGACCAGCCAAGCATCCCCGTATTCAGCACCAACAGGAGTACCAAGTACCATTTCATATTCAGCAACAACCATGGACATTTCAGCATCCACCGCAGTACCTAGCACCAGTTCCTATCCAGCGACAGCCCTGGGCATTTCAGTATCAACAGCAGTACCCGGCACCAGTTCCTGTACAGCAGGATCAACGAACTTGTCACTTCTGTAAGAAGCCAGGTCACCTTTGGGAGAGCTGTAGAACGAGGCTAGGACTTTGTTTGCACTGTGGCGCTGCGGGACATCGAGTAAGGGATTGTCTTCGAGTCCCTCATCTTCTCAGCCAACACGCAGCTTCAGACTATAGAGATCCAGTTAGGCTACCTGTAGAACCGCATGTTGCTCAGCACCCGCAAAGGGAACCACCCCAGCAGGGTGAGCATTTGCGATGACGGTCGAGGAGACCGATACTGCAGGTAATGTGTTAACAAGTTCTGTTCTTTCCTTCATTCTGTTCCTATCTACTTGATTAATTGATTGATCCCTTGGTACAATAATTGTATGCATGATTTCTTGTTAGAATGTAGTTAGTAGTACACCCTGATACATGGACTGCAACATCTTAACAAATGAGACCATAACCATGTATGTTCCCCCTAGATTGTATGTGGTATGACTATAGGTAGAATTTTCTTAAACCGTGATTATTGGTGTTGACTGTAGTGAAGATTCATGAAGGAGTTATGACTTGACAAGAGGAACCAGATGATTAAAATTTGAGGATAATTATTTGAATTAAATAAATGGTTAAGAAATTAACACGGCATAATTGGTGGTAAAGTAATTCCAAGAAAGATTACGACATGTTTAAGTTGGTTATTAATTTGGAAATTTGGGAGATTATCAATGTATTTATTTAATTGCAAGTTATGAATTTTAGAACTTCATATTTGGATGTAACATTTGGAGAATCCTCAAATATCATATTGTTGAGTTCTTGAGGAGTGGATATTAAATTCCGGGTATTGAATTATTAACTCAAACTTTCAAGGAAATTTGGACAAATGGACTTTGATTTTATTCCGAGGAATGAAATAATTACAGAAATTTTATTTGTGAAAAGACATTGCAGATTATAACCTGATTTCATGGTTAATGGATTTAAATTTTGAGGGAATAATAGTGTGTATGATTTAAACACTAGTATGAGGATGTTAAATTTCGAGGACGAAATTCTTTTAAGGAGGGTAGACTTGTCACTACCACATTCTGAAAACAGGGGTATTTTCGAATTTTTACAATATTTAATATTACTGTTATTTATAATTAATTAATTGCATAATAGTATATTTGATTTAAATAATTATTATGTGTGATGTGTAATTAAATATGTAATTATATGCAGTGTTAATTATTTTATTTTAGCTAGCAGACTAGACCTAGAAGCCCAGTAGACGAACCCCTGTCCGAATTAGAGAGTTCTGGATTTTATTATTTTCTCTAGAATTTAATTCTTAGAGTTTGTAATTAATTACTGTATTTTATTTAATATTTTTGCGCTTTGCCTTTGCTTCGATATTTGGAGCACTATCCAGACTTTGTCTTCCAACAAATTTTACCATCTTGCCCTAGACATGCCCGCCTTCAATTTCGCTATTTTTGCAACTCATAATTATGCTTCCTGTACATTATTTCTGGCCGCACAAAAGTCGTCGCGGACGTTTATTTTTAAATTCCTATTTTTGTATCGTTGTGCGTTCCAATCGAAAATTGGAGGCCATCTTGACCTATTTTTCGTGCGGCCCAAATTAGGGTAATATTCTGTTCTGAGTCTTCTTCAATATTGGTATTGATGACTTGATCTGATTTTGACCCCAAGTACTCCTAATTAATTGTTGAACCCAACTTATATTTTATTTCTATTTAAATTGAGATACCATTTTATCTGATTTTAAAATCCCAATAAATTCCAGTGCCCTGCAAATTCAGCCCATAACCATCTTACAGTGCCCCCTGACCCTACAAAATATCGGACCCCGAATCGCCTGCCCAATTTTCGTCATTTCATGTGTTTGTGCAATTTCCCAAATTTAAGGGGGCCAAATTACAAATTGGCATTTTGTGGCCTCACCCAATTATTTTAATCAATGAGGGAGCCTATTAATTTTAATTAGGAACCCTCATCCCCCGTGAATAATTTTCTCATGTTCAATCCTAACCATTCATTTGAAATTGACCCATCACAACCCTCCATCACACCCTCTCTCATCCTATTTAATGATATGTCTACATCAAACCCTAATCCCTATGCAACCTAGAAAACACCACCTCACTAGCCTCCAAAATTCCTCAAGCCACCTCTCTCTCATACGTATGTAGTTTTTCTTCTTCTTCCTTTCTTCTTCTCTTTCCTTCTTCTTCTTCTTATTCCTTCTTCTTCCTTTTCTCTTTCATTTAATTCAAATAATTAAGGGGGGATACTGTTCATCAACTTTTTCCCCCCATATACTGTTCTCCCCCGGCAGCCGAAACTCCCTGTTCCGGCGGCTCCCTCCGGCGCCGGTGCTGTTCTCCTCCGGCGGCCAGACCAACCCCTCTCGATCTCCCTCATCTCCTCCTCCTCGTAGCCCGACTGCTCCGGTCCGGCGGTCCCCGACTGCTCTCCCTCTACTCTCGTTCACCACACTCCGGCGGCCGGCTGTGCTCTCCCATTCTCCGGCGCTGTACAGAAGTCCGGCGACCCCCGGCTCCCGCTGCTCCCCTCTGCCATTCCAACTCCTCCCATCCCCCATCACCTTCACTCCCTATGACCGGCGACTGAGCCCGATCCCCTCCGTCACCATCCCCCTTTTTGCCTCGACTCCGGCCCTGTGCTCCGGCCGGCAACCACCCATCCATCCATCCATCCGTTCACCCCGCTACACTGCTGTACACCACCACCATTACCACCAACCCCTCGCCGCTGCTCCTCAGTACCCCGGCGACCCGCGGCAGAGTCCGGCGACCGTTGCTCCCCCTCTGCTGCTCCGGTCCGGCTGTTCTCCGGCCGTATTCCGGCGGCCCCCTCACTGTAAGGTTTCTTTCTCCTTCTCCTCTCTCTCTTTGTATATATATATATATGTATATTTTTATATATATATATATATATACACGTATGGGTATATATATATAATATGTATATGTATTTGTAAGTGTTTATTTAATGTATGTGTAGGTATGTGAGTAGTATTATTAGATGTAAAATAGTACATATAATTTTGGTATACGTTTAAATATATAATTCGTATACTTAATATATTTAAATATAAATTGGAAATACGTGTATAAATGTATATTTTGTAAACGTATGTATTTAAAATATATATGTATAGTAATTATTTTTATTTAATTGTATGAGTATAGTATGCATTCAAATAAATTGTATAATTAAGGATGTATTAATGTATATGTATTGTAGGTAATTATTTAATGTGAATAATGGTATATTAATCAATGTATTGTATATGTAATATATTCATGTATATATGACCAATGTATATTTGTATATATATTAATAAATATGTATAGTATATCTATATATTTAATATATGAATGCAATATGTACAAGTATATTTTTAAATAAATGTTAACATATAAATAAGTATATCAATTATTTTATTAAATTGTAATTGAGTATGTATCAAATTAATATTTTTATGAATAGCCTTTATTTAATTAAATTATGTTAAAATGTATATTATTTATTTATTAGAAATTACTGTATACTGTAATGGTAATGGATACAAATATGTATTTTTGTACTTATAAATCATATTTTGGGTATACATAAACAAAAGTATCATATATATATATATATATTTGGGATATAAAATGTATATACAAACGTATTTGATATATGTTAATATATAAATGTACTAATTTTGGAAAAATGTGCAATTATAGCAAGTAATTTATATTGGTATATATTTTAGATATTTCCTGAGTTATGTTTATATATATATATACAAGTATTATTTTATTATGTTATATGCAAGTATTATTTATTCTTAAAGTATATAGTTATACATATATCTATTATTAATATTGATGGAAATTATATGTAATTAATTAATAAGATGTTTATTTAAATATGTAGTCCTACTAGATGACCCTAGTTGACTAGTGCCCTGTCTGACATGGCCCTGAGGCCAGTGTTATAGACTGTGTGTTAGCGTAGCATCTGATACAAGTGTTATAATTGTGTTATGTGTTATAGGACTGTTGGTTTTACCCAGGGGATACTCTGGAACAGGACATCCATAAATACCAGCTAGGGACCAAGGCAAGTACATTCTCTGATAATTTCCAATTCTTGATAAATTCTATAAGTTCAAAAATCATGAAATGTTACATCTGAATCTTTGTCACTGTGCTACACGGACTAGTATAGCTTGGATTTACAGTCATGAGATGTTACCATTATTATCGTATTGACATTGTACACGACATGTATATTTAGACACTGTACATGATAGACTTGACTTGCTCGTGTATCGTGACGTGTCATGGTTGGATCCACAGTACTAGTTGGGGGCGGGGAAGTAGTTAGTAAGAAATATGATCATAACCTCTTATTGTAGTATATAAAATTGTAAGTGTTGATCATGCTCTTCACCCATGATTAGCCAGGCCCTGTAGCTACTGTACATGTTCCCAAGCCGATCACATTTCGAAACTACTATTTCAAACACCTAGAATAGATTACAGTTCTCTATTTTTAATCATATACTACATCACCCGTATATGATACTGTACCTTGTTCTTCCATTTTTATACATGCACTGACTGTATCATATTGCCTATTGCCTGTCTCTTTACATTGCCTGTCTCTCTTAAACTGTCATTACATCTTCTTCTCAGTAGCTAGCATAACATGTTTTATTGTATTATAGACATTATCAATTAATGGAACTGTTATTTGAGATTGTGCTTTGCTCCTTCCTGACTGGAAATATTTTTCCAGACTATGCCTTAGTGGACCGCTGTCCGACACTTTATGGACTATGGTGAGTAGCTGCAGACTTGGTAGTAGTTGTGTTTCCAGGAGGTCTAGCTGGAAATTATTATTCATAGTTAGTTCTTTTAACAGTCTATTTGGTACCGGATTTGTCTCCGGCATTTTGATGATTCTTGGATATTGTTAAGTTAAGTTATTACTTGTGGACTTGTGTTGTGTTTAATTTCAGTTTTATTATTCGAAATCTTATCGTGCTGTAATCCTGTGATTGAGTATATGTTCATCTATTTGTGTCATCCGTGCCTCCTAATGGAGATTGGATATTTGCGTGACATTAGTTAGAGAGTATCAATACCTAGACAGCGTTCTACCGCCGATGCTGCGGCGTAGGCTGGACGTACCCACGCCCTCGTGCCCCTAAACCGGGTGCGGGTCGTGACAGAGAGAGATATGAGTACCTGAACAGGGCTCGAAAATAGCGTATCCTTCGTGTCCGACTCGTGTCCGACACGTGTCCTTTGTCCGCACCGCGTCTAGGGTTAGGGTTGTGTCCGTGTCCTGTCTAGGGCATCTGAACGCTGAGGTGTCACCGGAATCGACTGGCCTCGACGGGGCGAGCTGCTCGGCTGAGTCGGCGGCGTACGGGAGACGACGGTGCACCGGAGGAGGCTGGCGGTCGTCGTGGCTAACTGCGGCTGCTGAGGGGGAAAGGAGGAAGAGGAGAGGGCGGCGCCGGTGCTGTGCGGCACGGCGGCCGGATCTGGGGCGGAGGGAAGCCGAGGGCAGCGGGGCGGCGTTGGCTCTGCGGGGTCTGTGGAGGACAGCGGGGCAGTGGAAGGCGGAGCTGCCGGTGGCGGAGAGGGAATCGAGGGGGAGGATGAAGGCGGACGGTGGGTTTTTTATAGGCCGGCGGGGAGAGGGAGAGGCGGACGGTGAGGGGGAGAGGAAGAGGAGAGGCTGGCGAGCGTTTCGGCGGCGAGGCGGCACGGGGAGGCAAGCGGCGGCGGGTGCGTAACGGCCGGAGGGGAGGCCAACGGTCGGATCAGGCATTTGGGAGAGGAGAGGGCTAACGGGTGCGGGTTTGGGTCCGAGTCGGGTGGCAGGGATCCGACCCGATCCGCTATGCTAGGTTACTGGTCGGGTTTCGGGTTAATGGATATGGTCTGGGTTGGACCCGGATCCGACCCGCTAATAATTGGTTTAATTAAATAAACCCGGTTCAGAAATTGGTTTGGTTTGGTTTATTTTAAATAAACCCGGTTTATTTTGGTTTAATTAATTAATTAGTTTTTAGGGCTTTAAAAATCCATCCGGGGTCCAATAAATTCCCGAAAAATTATTCTATGTCTAGTTTTTCATTTTACACCATAAAATATTATTTTCATAATATTTTAATATTATTTATTAAAAATTAAAAATTATTTAATAATTAAAACACCTGAATTTAATTATAGAAAATTCCCAGAAAATTTTAGAAAATTGTAAAAAATCCAAATTTAAAAATTCTTGAAAATCAGGGGGAATACAATCTACTCCCCTTAAGAGGATTGCGTCCTCGCAATCAAAAAATAACCGGTCAACAGAGATGACACGGTTGCAAAATTTATTCGAATCTGAAAATCAAGGTGGTTTAAACACATAGGGAAAGTTATTTCTCTAAGCAATGGAATTTTCCTAAGAAATGGAAGTTATGCAATTTTCCAAATGTGGGAAATCTAGGAAAATATAGTCTTTAGAAAACCTGGTTATCTTTCAAGAGCATATCAGGTTTACATTTATAAAACATTCTAAATTATTTGCAAGTTTAAAATTACTAAGTGATCACTAGGTTATCTATTATTAACAAGTTAAATTATTAGGTTAAGTCTAGGGTCACGAACCAGCAGGCATGAACTACAGAAATGCTAGAAACGGAACTACAAAACTTACACGCATTATGTCACGACCCGCACCCAGATAATTCAGGCACCGGTTCGCGAGTACGTCCAGCCTACGCCGCAGTGTCGGCGGTAGTACGCTGTCTAGGTCATATTCACAGGTAATTTAAAATCTAGCTCATTCACAAGAATAAATAGGCAAGGATAATAACAGGAAATAGGAATGCTAAGATTTCATATGACAAATTTTGTGACATCCAAATCCACAGTTTAATACAGAACCAGAAGATAAATCGGGGACAAACCCGAGTACTATGCTGAAAGAAAAAAATACTAGCTAACTGGCTAACTACTCTTCAAAAGTAGTCTCCTGAGTAGGAACAGGCTCCTCAATAGTATCATCTGCTACGTCATATGGGCCATAAAAGGTGGGGGCATAGCCCTCATCATCGTCTAAATGTCAACGGATCCAGTCAGGAAAGGAGCAAAGTACCAATACACAACAAAGCTTACACTAAATAATTATGACAAGTAGTAAAAACTGACTAAGTATCACGATAACAATTATACATAATAAGTAGTAAATTTAACTAATGTGTTAAGTACTATAAATCAGGGATATAAGTAAAACAGGATCATAATGAGACAAGAAAATGGAACTGCAACAAGACAAAAGAAACTATGTGTGTGTGAAATTGTGTATTTAGAATACATAGTTGGCATGTAGGGGGTTATAAGGCTAATAAGGCACGTCATAGACGGCTAGCAGTCAGGAACAATCGAGTATAAGGCTGATGGTACAGTCGCGTACTCAACAGCTAGCAGTCAGGACATGAGGGAAAGGGTAAACTATATGCCTCCTAGTATTCTCCCTCCCGACACGAAAATCGAGACATAAAATCCAAATTCTAACACTAAGTGTAATCATCCAATGGTGCTAGTAGAGCAAGGAACTAATTATCATAATATAAAGAATAAACTTGAAGTGCAGGTACTTGCCTGATGTTTGGATTCCAACTACGGTTCTATCCTCGAAAAATTTCCAGATATGCCTCCGGATGCTGAAACAAACATCACCATTAGATCCAAAAAATATTAAACAGCTAGAAATGCCTGTCCTTGAGTCCAATTTGGAGACAAGGGCAAAAATGACAATTTTGGGTCAAAACGGGGTCCACATGTGGGCCTGCTTTGCACCAAAAAATGTGTGTAATCCCCCTGATTTTCAAGAATTTTAAATTTTTGGAATTTTTACATTTTTCTGGAATTTCTGGAATTTTCTGAGAATTTTCTCTAATTAAATTCAGGTTCTTTAATTATTAGAGGATTTTAAATGTTAATAAATAATTTTAAAATACTATGAAAATAATATTTTATGGTGTAAAATAGAAAACCAGACATAGGGTAATTTTCTGGGAATTTATTGGACCCCGGATGAATTTTAAAAGCCCTAAATACTAATTTAATTATTAAACCCAAATAAATCGGGTTTATTTAACTGAACCAAACCAAATAAAACCAAGCCGGCCGGTCCAGTTAAACCAAACCGCCCCTAGGCCTAACGGGTCGAATTCGGGTTCAATCCGACCCGGCCCGCATAACCCGACCCGCCTATTGATTCGGATCGGGCCGGATCCGTAGACCCGACCCGACCCGTCAATGACCCGACCCGCACCTCATTCTCTCCCCGAACTGTTCCCCGACCTTACGGCTTCCGCTCCGCCGCCGGAAACGCCCGCCGCCGGCGGCGACGCATCCCCTCCGCTCCCGTAACGTCCGCCTCCGCCTCTTCTCCTCCCTCACCGGCAACCCCCGGCCGTCCCTCTTCCCTAACCCACCTATAAAACCGAGCCCGGCCACCTCAGTTTCCTTCCCCTCTCCCTAAACCCCGACGCCGGACCTTCCTTCCGCCGCACCTCGTCCAGCATCACCTGGCGCCTCCGCCGCACCTCCAGAACCCCGACGCCGACTCCAGAACCACCCTCTCCCCTCTCCACCACTTCCTCGCAGAATCCCTTCACCCCGCCGGACCCCTAGCCGACGCCTCCCCGGACCTCCACAACCCCCGCCCGCTCGTGATCCGGCCGACCCAAGCCGCTGCCCCGCCTGAGCCGCCTCCCTCCGGCGACACTCCACCAGTGAACTCCGATGAGCCCATCCATCTCCGACGGACACAGGAGCAGTGTACCCTAAACCCTAGTTTCTGTGTCGTGTCGGACACTGTGTCCAGGACACAGGACACAACTCGAGACGCGGAGAATTCGGTTTTCTGGAACCCAGTTCAGGTATCCGTAACTTTTTGCTCGTAGCTCAGAATTTGATTCCGTAAATTGTATTGCGTAGCCTGTATGACCCTCTCGATGCCCGGATAAACCGCTCGGGGCATCGCATCCTGTGGTGATCGTACACCGCGATCCAAAAACAGAAAAAACTAAGCCCTGTTTTACCCCGGAATCGAGTACGCCCCGCCAAACGGGACGACTTGGTCACGTGCGGTCTTCACCGATATGTGCGCGTCGTTGATACGGACATGCGGGATTTTGCAGAAGCTGATTCGGATGTGCGTGCACACCGAAATCAGTGCGTATCCGCGGACAACGTCCCGTATCCATACTTTCTGATTCTCGCTGTAACTTAGTGTACACACGTCGGATCGAGACGAAACTTGCACCATCGGACTCGTAGCAATACGCTGGTCCTGTGGGTCAAGTTTGGTCCGATTCTGAGAAAGTTGACAAAATCGTGTGTTGTGGGCCCCACAGGCTCCACCCGACGGGCGATTTTGAGAACGGCTCATCGGAATCCAATTCTGAAAGTTCCGTTGGGTTCGTATCATCGTTCCTGACCTGTTGACACTAAGTTGGACTATTTTTGAGACCTTTGACCCTGACGTGTTTTTTGGTGCAAAGCGGCCCACATTTGGACCCCGCCTTGACCCGAAAATGATGTTTTTGTCCTTGTCTCCAAATTGGACTCAAGGACAGGCATTTCTAGCTGATTAATATTTTCTGGATCTGTTGGTGATGTTTGTTTCAGCAACCGGAGTACTGCCTGGAAATCCAGCCGAAGCTCGAGCTATAATTGAAACAGGAAACCCAGGCAAGTGTACCTTGCCATAAATGCAGTTATTGATTCATTTTGATTCTCTTGCCTTAAATTTTGTGACTGTTGTACTTGCCCTATCCAGTACTTTATACCCAGGACACTTGACACAAAGCATGATATAGAATCTTTCTGATTATTCAAGGAGGATCTGTATAGGATATAGATTTCATAACTTGAGCTTTATTTCTTAGATCTTAATAAAGGACTGATTGCATTAGTTTAATCTTGCGTAAACATGAACATTGAGAACTGTGACGTGAGATTTCATTGGGTGGGGAGAGTATTACCATATCAAGGCTGATTATATTATATATATCTGGTTATCTGGAAGTGTCCTAGTCTCTGACACAGAGCTTTGGCACCTGTACTGGCCCTTCGAGAAAACACTGCTATGGTTTCTTGTCACTGATCCTGTAGTAGTCTCAGCCTAAGTATGAATAATAACTCTCACTTGCATGATCACTTAGCTAGTTTAATTATGTACCCAGAATTGTTTGATAGCAACATCGGCATGCCACTGTCTTAGACTTATTAATTTCTGATGCTACTCTTGAGTTTAACATCTTGGTTGACTTGCATGTTCATTCACTGTATTATGGCTCGTATTCTTCTGTACCTTGTTACGTCCCTCTGAGGACCTGGTTTTGTTCTCCAGTTATAGCAGACGAGATCTACCCTGAGGTGTACGGAACAGGGGCACAACTCGGAGCAGTACCTGAACCTGACGACGAGGTGATCGCTGAGGACTTCTCCTGAACAACTGCTTATTCCATGCTCATTGTCTATGGCTAATAAACTCTTTAAATTCCTGTTGAAATGAACTCTTGTAAACAGACTTAATATCGGATTGTTCTCCGATTTTATTTACTTTATCTGGTTGTAGTTAATATTTCTTCTGTTGATGTACTGTAAACCCCCTAAATTTTCAAATTATTAAATCTTGGATTTTTCTCAATTTTCTGGAATTTTCTGGGAATTTTCTGTAATTAAAATCAAGGTTTTTAATTAATAAATGATTTTTTATTTACAATAAATAATATTAAAATATCATAAAAATAATATTTTTGGGTGTAAAATGAAAAATTGGACTTAGGGTAATTTTTTTGGATTTTTCTGGGCCTCAGACATATTTTTAAATGCCTGAAAACTAATTTATTAATTATTTAAATTAATTATCTATTTATTTATTTATTTATTTATTATTTTATTTTATTTTATTTTTCTGCGTGCCGCACAGGCCCATTGGGCCGCGGCCCGGCCCGCTAGCCCAGCCCAGCCCCCTTTCGGGTCGGGTCGGGTTCAGCCGAACCCGACCCGCCGCAGCCCGACCCGCCCGCGCGCTCGGCCCCCCCCCACGTCCCGCGTCCCACGCCGACCGCCGCGCGCAGCGCCGCGCATCCCGCGCCCCGCCCGCCGCGCTCCCCGCGCCCACGTCGCCCTCGCCCCCGCCGTGCTCGGCCTTCCCCAACCGCCACCGCCCTATTTAAACCCTCCCCTCTCTTCCTCCTCCGCCTCACACCCTAACTCCGGCCTCCCCTCTCCGCCAAGCTCCGCCCTGCTACGCCGCCAGCGCCACCCGCCGCCCGCCGCAGCACAGCACAGCAGCAGCAGCAGCCGCAGCCGCCGCTGCCGGCCGCCCCGAGCCGCCGCCGACCCGCCGTCAGTCGGCCTCGCTCCGGCGAACAACCCCCCGCCCTCGTCGGCCGTCCAGCCGCCTCCCTCCGCCGCGTGCCGCCATGAGCTCAAAACCCTAACCCTAATCTCTGTTCCTGTGTCGGACACGGGACACAGTGTCCGACACGACTCGGACACGACGCGACCCTGATTTTCAGGTCCCCTTCAGGTATGTGTAACTTTCGCCTCGTAGCTCCTTTTTCGATTCCGCAAATTGCGTTGTGAAGCCTGTATGACCCTCTCGGTGTCCGGACAAACTGTTCGGGGCGCCGCGTCCTGTGGTGATCGCACACCGCGATCCAAAAACAGGAAAAACCAGACCCTGTTTCACCCCGGAACTGAGTACGCCCCGCCAAACGGGACGACTTGGTCGCGCACGATCTTCACAGATACGTGCGCAGCGTCGATACGGACGTGTAAGTTTTCGCGGAAGCTGATTCGGGTGTGCGTGCACACCGGAATCAACGCGTATCCGCGGACATCGCCCCGTATCCGCAATTTCTGTGATTCACCCTAACTTCTTGTACGCTCGTCGGATTGAGACGAAACTTGCGCCATCGGACTCGTAGCGATACGCTGGTCCTGTGGGTCAAGTTTGGTTCGATTCTGAGAACGTTGACGAAATCGCGTGTCGTGGGCCCCACAGGCCCCGCTCGACGGGCGATTTCGTGATCGGCTCATAGAAATTCAAATCTGAAAGTTCCGTTGGGATCGTTTCAGCGTTCCTGACCTGTTGACACTAAGTTTGGTGAATTTGGAGACCATTGACCCGGACACGTTTTTCGGTGCAAAGCGGGCCCACCGGCGGACCCCGTTTTGACCCGAAACTGCCGTTTTTGCCCTTGTCTCCAAATTGGACCCAAGGACAGGCGTTTCTAGCTATTTGACATCTTCTGAGCATGATGGTAATGTCTATTTCAGCTTTTGGACTCATCTGTGGAAATTTCTTCCTAGAACCAAATTAATCAGATCCAAACAACAGGCAAGTACCTGCACTTCAAGTTAATCTTTATATTGTGATAATTAAATTCCCTGCTCTACTAGTACTCTTGCTGATTACACGTAGTGTTAGAATACTATATTTCGTGTCTTGAATATTGGAATTCATGTCTTGTTTTTTATGTCGGGTGGGAGAATACTGAAAGGCATGTAGTTTACCCTTCCCCTTGCCGTGAATAATAGCTGTTGGTACACGACTGTCCATCAGCCGGATCTCGATTATTCGTGACTAATAGCCGTTCATGACGGCCGAATTAGCCTTATAATCCCTTGCATGCCAACTAAGTATTCTAAAAACAAACACAAGTTTCATACAGATAACTTCAGGTCATGTTATATTCTTGCTGACTGTTGTAGTTTCATTTCCTGCTCATTTACTCCTGTTTTCTCATATTCCTGTTTATAGTTTTGACTCTGAGATATTAACATTCCCTTATGCAATTTCCTTAACATGATATTCAATGTTTAATTATCATAAATATTTAGTTTAACATTGTTGTGCACTGTGTACTTTGCTCCTTTCCTGACTGGATCTGTTGATTTAGGCGATGATGAGGATCTTGCCCCTACTTATTATGGTCCTTATGAGGGTACAGATGATACCTATGAGGAGCCAGAACCCACTCAGGAGACCCCTGCTGCAGAGTAGCTAGTAGTAGCTATCTTTTATTCTGTTTCTTATCTTATTTAATCGGGTTTGTCCCCGATTTCATTTTGGAATTCCTGTATTAAACATTTGAATCTGTTGTCACATTTATTTTCAATTGCAATCTTAAGTTTCATTTCTCATTATTATCTTGCCTATGTTAATTGTGAATGAGTTAGACTAGTTTAGATGGATTGACCTAGACAGCGTACTACCGCCGACTCTGCGGCGTAGGCTGGACGTACCCACGTACTCGTGCCCGAACTTCCGGGTGCGGGTCGTGACACGTTTTTATGGTGGCCCATGCAGGTCCTATCCTAAAATAGGGTAATACCCTAGGACAGGGTATGGAATAAAATTGAGGATTCTAGGAAAAGCTCATTCACAGTATAGCGTCCTTATTTCAATTCTTGATATCATTGCTGCTCAATTTTTTTTTTCTATCGCCTTTGATTTCCAAGTATTCTATTCTGATCTTCCTATCCCTTAATCTTTCAGAATGGTCCAGACCAGGAACACGGTAGGAGGCACATCAGAACCAGCTGAACAGAATGTGCCCGAGACTCTTGCACTCCCGCCGCCTCCATCTGTTCCGGCAGTTACTCTTGATGGGGCACAACTACTTGGAGTATTCCAGGGATTGGTGGAATCCCAGAAAGAACAGACTGCACTCCTGCGGACCAGCCTCTCAGAAGCTATTAAGTCCCAGGAGTCGCCACTCAAGAGGCCAGGAAGTGCCAAAGACTTCAAGAACCTTAGGCCTCTGGAATTCTATGGAACTGAGGGCATTCTCTATGCCGATGAGTGGATAGAGAATGTCGAGAGACTCCTGAAGACTGTCCGGGTCCCTGATGACCTCAAAGTGGAGTCCGCAAGCCTGCAACTGTTCGACATTGCTCGAACCTGGTTCAGAGACGAACCCCAACTATCTGCTCCCGACATCACCTGGAAAGACTTCAAGAGGCTATTCAAGGAGAAATTCTACCCCGAAGTGGCTCGGGAAGCTCTCGAAAGCCAATTCGAGAGACTGGAACAAGGTAACATGACTGTTGATGAATATACTGCTGAATTTAGCAGGTTAAGCCACTTTGCGGAGTACATGGTTCGTACCCCGTAGGACAGAGCCCGTAGATTCAAGAAGGGGCTATCTCCGGATATCCGCCTTGCTGTCACCACCAGCCGAGCTCGCACCTATGAGGAGATCTTGAGCGTGGCTCAAGGCGTCGAGAGAGATATGGGGCACAAACTGAAACGAGAAAGAGATACCGGGAATGCGGGACCCAACAAACGTCCTTTTCAACAACAACAACAGCAGAGGGCCCCGCAGCAAACTTAGCGTCCTCTCCCTCGAGCTCCAGCACCCCAGGCTCAAGGTCAGAACCAGCGAGCTCCCCCTTGCAACTATTGCCAAAAACCAGGCCACACTTGGCAAGACTGTAGAAAGAGGCTAGGTGCCTGTCTCTATTGTGGCTCCCCAGCACATCAATTGAGGGACTGTCCTGCTGCTCCAGGACGCCCCGCTGCACCAAAGGCTCCAGTCCAGGCCAGGCCCCCAGCAGCACAACAGAGGGGACCCCCGCTTCCAACACAGCAACAACGCTTTGCTCAGCACCAGCAGCAACAGAGGGGTGCACCGCAGCAAGGTCGTGCTTATGCAATGACTCTGGAAGAAGCTGAGGCCACAACAGACGTGATCACAGGTTCCGTGCTTATAAATTCAATACCAGCTATTACTTTATTTGACTCTGGAGCTTCTCATTCATTCATGTCAGTAGATTTCCTTATGAAGCATAACTTAATCACTAAACCCCTTAGAAATTGTTATAAGATCATTACCGGTGGAGGAATCATCCCGGTTAGTGATGCCTGTAACAATTGTCCTATTACATTATGTGGAAGAGAACTGTATGCTAGACTACTTGTAATACCAGTGCCCAGTTTTGACATTATACTGGGTATGGATTGGTTAAGTCAACATCATGCCACCATAGACTGTCACAGAGGTAGTGTAATCTTCAGGCCCCCTGACAAGCCAGAATTTGAATTTGCTAGAGGTTCTAGAGAAATGGGTAATAACATAATTTGTGGAGCCCTAGTAACAGAAGAATTGCCACCTATCATCTCTGAATACCTTGATGTCTTCCCTGAGGATCTCCCAGGCTTACCCCCAGACCGAGAAGTTGAATTCTCCATTGACTTAGTGCCAGGAGCAGCACCAGTATCTCAGAACCCCTACAGAATCAACAAGAATGAGATAATAGAACTAAATGAACAAATCAAAGAGCTAGAAGACAAAGGTTTCATTAGGTCTAGTGTCTCACCTTGGGGAGCTCCAGTACTATTTGTGCCCAAGAAGGACGGAACATCCAGAATGTGTATTGACTATAGGGCCTTGAATGCCTTAACAATTAAGAATAAGTATCCTCTGCCCAGGATAGATGACTTATTTGATCAGTTGAGTGGAGCTCGGGTATTTTCAAAGATTGATTTAAGGTCTGGTTACCACCAAGTAAGGGTGAGAAAGGAAGACATCCCTAAAACTGCTTTCAATACCCGGAACGGACACTACGAATTCTTAGTAATGCCGTTCGGGTTGACGAATGCTCCAGCAGTTTTTATGAACCTAATGAACAGAGTTTTCCAGCCATACCTAGACAAATTTGTAGTGGTCTTTATTGACGATATTTTGATCTACTCCAAGACCCCCGAAGAACATGAAGAACATTTGAGGTTAGCATTGGAGACTTTGAGGAAGGAAAAGCTTTATGGAAAATTGTCTAAATGTGATTTCTTCCTAGACAAAGTAGAATTCTTGGGACATGTTGTGACTGGGGATGGAATAGCAGTAGATCCTAAGAAGATAGCTGCAGTAGAATCCTGGCCCACTCCAGACTCTGTAGCCGAGATTAGAAGTTTCCTGGGACTAGCTGGCTACTATCGAAAGTTTGTGAAGGACTTTGCTAGAATTGCGGAGCCCATGACAAAATTAACAAGAAAGGATGAAGAGTTCACTTGGACTGATGAATGTCAGCGTGCCTTTGAGAAATTGAAGAAAAGACTGACTACTGCCCCTATTCTGACCTTACCTTCTGGAACCGGAGGTTTCGCTATTTATAGTGATGCTTCTGGAAAAGGTCTAGGTTGTGTATTGGAGCAGAATAAGAAAGTAATAGCCTATGCCTCTAGACAGCTTCGACCCCATGAAAAGAATTATCCAACTCATGATTTAGAATTGGCAGCTGTCATTTTTGCTCTTAAACTTTGGAAGCATTATCTTTATGGAGAAAGGGTGGAAATATTTACAGACCATAAAAGTCTAAAATATATTTTCACTCAGAAAGAGCTAAACATGAGGCAAAGAAGGTGGCTGGAACTAATGAAAGACTTTGATATCACTCTTCAATATCACCCTGGGAAGGCAAATGTAGTTGCTGATGCTCTAAGCAGGTATCCTATGGCGATGTACTTGACTATGGACAGACACCTGCTGGAGGACTTGGAAAGTTTAGGTATTGAAGTAATTATCCCAGGAAAAGAAGGCCAAATGATGAACTTGCAGATTCAGTCTACTCTAATGGACAAGATCAAGGAGACTCAGTTTCAGGACGAAGGCCTGCGAAGCCTTCGAGGTCAAGTGCAAGCTGGACTAGTAGAAGAATTCAGAATTCATGAAGATGGATCGCTGAGGCATGGCGATAGATTATGTGTACCTCAAGGAGACATAAGAGAAGAAATTATGCAAGAGGCGCACAGATCGCAGTACTCTATACATTCAGGAGCCAACAAGATGTACAAGGACCTGAGGACGCATGTTTGGTGGCATGGCATGAAAAGAGAAGTAGCCAGGTTCGTATCTCGTTGTTTAGTGTGCCAGCAGGTCAAGGCAGAAAGACAAAGACCTGGAGGATTGCTCCAACCCCTACCCATTCCGGAGTGGAAGTGGGAACATATTACAATGGATTTTGTTTCCGGACTTCCGAGGACACCTAGTGGAAAGGATGCAATCTGGGTGATAGTAGATAGACTGACCAAGTCTGCATATTTTCTACCTTTCAAAGTAGGGCTATCTACAGAAAAGCTGGCAGATTTATATATCAGGCATATTGTCAGGCTGCATGGAGTTCCAGTAAGCATTGTCTCCGACCGAGATTCAAGATTCACCTCTCACTTCTGGAAGAGCTTACAGGCCAGCTTGGGGACGCAACTCAAATTTAGCACAGCTTATCATCCCCAAACCGATGGACAATCGGAACGTACAATCCAGACACTTGAAGATATGCTCCGTACATGTGTTCTGGATTTTGGAGGATCCTGGGAGGACTACCTACATCTGGTGGAGTTCTCTTATAATAACAGTTATCAAGCCAGCATCGAGATGACTCCATTTGAAGCTCTGTATGGACGAAGATGTCGTACCCCGCTATCATGGGACGACGTTGGAGAAAGAGCCTTGCTGGGACCAGAGATGGTGATCGATTCAGCTGAGAAGGTAAAGCAAATAAGGGACAGACTTCGAGTGGCTCAAGACAGGCAACGACATTGGGCAAATAGCCACCGAAGGCCCTTGGAATTTGAGGTAATTAAATTTATGAAATTCAAGTCAATTTAAATATTTTGCCTATGGAACTAAGACTTGATTATGACTTTGTTAAAGGTTGGAGAGCTGGTATTCTTAAAGATTTCCCCGACACGTGGCACCATTAGGTTCGGAAGGAGTGGAAAACTCAGCCCAAGATTTATTGGACCTTTTGGCATTCAGGAGAAAATCGGAGAAGTGGCATACCGACTGGCATTGCCACCCTCTCTGGATGGAGTACATAACGTCTTCCACGTGTCGCAGCTGAGAAAGTACGTGTCAGACCCCAGCCACATTTTGGATCACTCAGAGCTCGAAGTAGGCCCAAGTCTGACTTACCAGGAGCAACCCGTGGAGATACTGGATCGCTCGGAGAAAGTCCTACGGAACCAGGTTATCTCACTGGTTCGCGTAGCTTGGAAGCACCATTCTCCCGGCGAATCCACCTGGAAGCGAGAAGACGAGATTAGAGAGCGATACCCCTATCTTTTTGAACCCTGAGGTGTATTTTATTTCTCGGCCTTTCTTTTCGTGCCTTGTTATCCTTAAATTTCGAGGACGAAATTTTTGTAAGTTGGGTAAGTTGTAAACCCCCTAAATTTTCAAATTATTAAATCTTGGATTTTTCCCAATTTTCTGGAATTTTCTAGGAATTTTCTGTAATTAAAATCAAGGTTTTTAATTAATAAATGATTTTTTATTTGCAATAAATAATATGAAAATATCATAAAAATAATATTTTTGGGTGTAAAATGAAAAATTGGACTTAGGGTAATTTTTTTAGATTTTTCTGGGCCTCAGACATATTTTTAAATGCCTGAAAACTAATTTATTAATTATTTAAATTAATTATCTATTTATTTATTTATTATTTTATTTTATTTTATTTTTCTGCTGGCCGCCCAGGCCCATTGGGCCGCGGCCCGGCCCGCTAGCCCAGCCCAGCCCCCTTTCGGGTCGGGTCGGGTTCAGCCGAACCCGACCCGCCGCAGCCCGACCCGCCCACGCGCTCGGCCCCCCCCCCCACGTCCCGCGTCCCACGCCGACCGCCGCGCGCAGCGCCGCGTGTCCCGCGCCACGCCCTCCGCGCTCCCCGCGCCCACGTCGCCCTCGCCCCCGCCGTGCTCGGCCTTCCCCAACCGCCACCGCCCTATTTAAACCCTCCCCTCTCTTCCTCCTCCGCCTCACACCCTAACTCCGGCCTCCCCTCTCCGCCAAGCTCCGCCCTGCTACGCCGCCAGCGCCACCCGCCGCCCGCCGCAGCTCCTTCCCCTTCTCTCCTCCCTCGGCGCCGCCGCCGTCGACAGAAACCGCAGCAGCAGCACAGCACAGCAGCAGCCGCAGCCGCCGCTGCCGGCCGCCCCGAGCCGCCGCCGACCCGCCGTCAGTCGGCCTCGCTCCGGCGAACAACCCCCCGCCCTCGCCGGCCGTCCAGCCGCCTCCCTCCGCCGCGTGCCGCCATCAGCTCGAAACCCTAACCCTAATCTCTGTTCCTGTGTCGGACACGGGACACAGTGTCCGACACGACTCGGACACGACGCGACCCTGATTTTCAGGTCCCCTTCAGGTATGTGTAACTTTCGCCTCGTAGCTCCTTTTTCGATTCTGCAAATTGCGTTGTGAAGCCTGTATGACCCTCTCGGTGTCCGGACAAACTGTTCGGGGCACCGCATCCTGTGGTGATCGCACACCGCGATCCAAAAATAGGAAAAACCAGACCCTGTTTCACCCCGGAACTGAGTACGCCCCGCCAAACGGGATGACTTGGTCGCGCACGATCTTCACAGATACGTGCGCAGCGTCGATACGGACGTGTGAGTTTTTGCGGAAGCTGATTCGGGTGTGCGTGCACACCGGAATCAACGCGTATCCGCGGACATCGCCCCGTATCCGCAATTTCTGTGATTCACCCTAACTTCTTGTACGCTCGTCGGATCGAGACGAAACTTGCGCCATCGGACTCGTAGCGATACGTTGGTCCTGTGGGTCAAGTTTGGTTCGATTCTGAGAACGTTGACAAAATCGCGTGTCGTGGGCCCCACAGGCCCCGCTCGACGGGCGATTTCGTGATCGGCTCATCGGAATTCAAATCTGAAAGTTCTGTTGGGATCGTTTCAGCGTTCCTGACCTGTTGACACTAAGTTTGGTGAATTTGGAGACCATTGACCCGGACACGTTTTTCGGTGCAAAGCGGGCCCACCGGCGGACCCCGTTTTGACCCGAAACTGCCGTTTTTGCCCTTGTCTCCAAATTGGACCCAAGGACAGGCGTTTCTAGCTATTTGACATCTTCTGAGCATGATGGTAATGTCTATTTCAGCTTTTGGACTCATCTGTGGAAATTTCTCCCTAGAACCAAATTAATCAGATCCAAACAACAGGCAAGTACCTGCACTTCAAGTTAATCTTTATATTGTGATAATTAAATTCCCTGCTCTACTAGTACTCTTGCTGATTACACGTAGTGTTAGAATACTATATTTCGTGTCTTGAATATTGGAATTCATGTCTTGTTTTTCATGTCGGGTGGGAGAATACTGAAAGGCATGTAGTTTACCCTTCCCCTTGCCGTGAATAATAGCTGTTGGTACACGACTGTCCATCAGCCGGAACTCGATTATTCGTGACTAATAGCCGTTCATGACGGCCGGATTAGCCTTATAATCCCTTGCATGCCAACTAAGTATTCTAAAAACAAACACAAGTTTCATACAGATAACTTCAGGTCATGTTATATTCTTGCTGACTGTTGTAGTTTCATTTCCTGCTCATTTACTCCTGTTTTCTCATATTCCTGTTTATAGTTTTGACTCTGAGATATTAACATTCCCTTATGCAATTTCCTTAACATGATATTCAATGTTTAATTATCATAAATATTTAGTTTAACATTGTTGTGCACTGTGTACTTTGCTCCTTTCCTGACTGGATCTATTGATTTAGGCGATGATGAGGATCTTGCCCCTACTTATTATGGTCCTTATGAGGGTACAGATGATACCTATGAGGAGCCAGAACCCACTCAGGAGACCCCTGCTGCAGAGTAGCTAGTAGTAGCTATCTTTTATTCTGTTTCTTATCTTATTTAATCGGGTTTGTCCCCGATTTCATTTTGGAATTCCTGTATTAAACATTTGAATCTGTTGTCACATTTATTTTCAGTTGCAATCTTAAGTTTCATTTCTCATTATTATCTTGCCTATGTTAATTGTGAATGAGTTAGACTAGTTTAGATGGATTGACCTAGACAGCGTACTACCGCCGACTCTGCGGCGTAGGCTGGACGTACCCACGTACTCATGCCCGAACTTCCGGGTGCGGGTCGTGACACGTTTTTATGGTGGCCCATGCAGGTCCTATCCTAAAATAGGGTAATACCCGACCAAGTCGTCCCGTTTGGCGGGGCGTACCCAGTTCCGGGGTAAATCAGGGCGTTATTTTTTCTGTTTTTGGATCGCGGTTCGCGATCGCCACAGGACGCGATGTCCCAAGCGGGTTGCACGGGCACCGAGAGGGTCACGTAGGGTTCGCGATGCAACTGACCGAATCGAAAACGGGTAAACGAGCAGGGAGATACGCGTACCTGAACAGGGTTCGAAAAATTGGACTATTCCGTGTCCGACACGTGTCCGACACGACACGGAAACCTAGGGTTAGGGTTTAGGAATCGGGGCGGCGGCCGGAGCTGGGCGGCACTGCGGTGGGGGAGGACGGCCGGAGGAGGCTGGGGCGGCGCCGGCAAGACTGGGCGGAGGCGGCGGCGCGGGCACGGCGGCCGGAGGCGGCGGGGTTCGCCCCTTGCTGCTGCTGCTGCTCGCTGCTGTCGGGGGAAGCCGCCGGAGGGGCGGAGGCGGAGGAGGGAGCTGCGGGCGGGGGCTGCGGCAAAGTGGCGCGTCGTCGGCGAGGCGGCGCTGGGGCGGCACGGCGGCGTGCGGCGAGGGGAGGTGATCGGAGGGGAGGGGTGACCGGAGAGGGCTGGGGAGAGGGTTTATATAGGCGGGCGCGGCGTCGGGGGGCTGAGGGAGGCCGCCAGGTGGCGTCGTGACCGCGGGGCGCGGGGCGTTGGCCGGGCGGAGCGGCCAGGTGGCGTCGTGGCCGCGGGGCGCGGGGCGAGCGGGGGACTCGGGCAGGGGAGAGGGGAGAGGAGCGGGTCGGGTTCGCGGGCGGGTGCGGGTGGACCCGACCCGCTAGGCCGAATGGGCCGGGCTAGGGTTTGGGCTGGGCCTAGGGTTTTGGGCTGCGGGTTTATTTGGGTTTAGGATTAATTAAATAATTAAATAAATAAATAAATAAATAAATAAAGAAATAATAAATAAATAAATAATAGTTTTTAGGTGATTAAAAATATGTTCGGGGCCCGATAAATTTCCAAAAAATTATCCTAAGTCAAGTTTTTTATTTTACCCCCAAAAATATTATTTTCATAATATTTTAATATATTTAACAACAAATAACAATTATTTAATTACCAAGAGCCTAGGTTTTAATTACAGAAAAATCCCAAAAAATTCCAGAAAATTGTGAAAAGTCCAAATTAATAATTCCTGAAAATCAGGTGGCTTACAATCTACCCAACTTATAAAAATTTCGTCCTCAAAATTAAAATATGGTAGGGTTCTCTCTATTCAATCTCACTTGATTACAGTTTAAAGGATTCCTCTCAAGTGAACATTGCGGTCTCTACCCAACTTAGAATTTACCCATCTATCATCTAAGGCTATACATCTAATAAAGCTAGGTTCCAACTTATTTAATCATGGTATTGAATCTTTAAGTCTTTAACACCAAACACATCACCTATGGTATTCCCTTAATCATATATAAAAGGGTCATCATCAATGCGACCGGCCTGTGGGGTATATCTAGTACTGTCTATATATCAAACTTATACCAGGCACGAGATTTCGTCTTTCCAAAATAAGGGAAGATGAAGATCAATAATAAAGAGTTCAAGGGTGAGGTGATAGAATAGAAGTATCGGGATCAAGGCGTTTAAAGAATTCAAATAGGAATTGTCAAGCAGTGGTGGATTGAAATCCTATTCTGGTAATCATTTGTTCGCATGCTCGTATTAGTACAGTTATGTAACTGATACGATATGCTCGGACATATCTAGAGGGCAAGTATACTAGTCAACTATATATCTTAATCCACGTGAAGTAGTCGTGCGAAGAGTGAACCAAAATACATTAAGGTTGATCAGATCGTAATACACTGATTCTGAATAGAAAGTTGTATTAGTGTGTCGACCCAATAATACATATGTCATGAACAAGCTTGATAAAAGGATAAGCTTGCAAAATTAGGCTATATTAGCAGCATAAGTCAAGGTGGTACAACAATTATAAGTACGCTAGATGATGATGAAAGGAGGTACAACTTAATTCAAGTTCACAAAATAATACACAATAAGTACAATAACAAAAGACTCTACAATCTCTACAGTTATCAAATATAAAAGCATACCAGGTTATTAGCAAGTTCAAAATTACTAGGTTGGGGCTGAGGTCACGAACCAATAGGCACGAGCTAAAACAAGACTAGAAACGGTAGCTACAAATCACTTACGCGCATTAGCTACTCCAAGAGTCTGCGCGTTCTCCACGGTCATCACGAAAGCTTGTCCGCATCCTTGTGGTGGATTCCTCTGCTGCTGCTGGGCCTGTTGGAAGAGTGCTGCTTGTGGTACCAAGGGTGGTCTCGGTTCGGGTGCTGGTAGAGCTTGTTGGTTTATCACGGCATCTCGTGGTGATCTTGTAAAAATCTTGTCGCTTGCTGGTAGGTCCATTACTCTGAATCCAAAATAAACGATAAGATGCGCACAGGAATCAAGGCAGGATGCAAGTCAAGAAATTAATTCGAATCCGAGATAGATGTCAAGAATGATTCAAGCAAGTGGATGAGATCCTAAAAGCTTATCTTATTCTTACTGAAGGCTTGTTCGGTCCCTAAGTTGAAACCGAACAATTTAGTCGTTGACCTGCATGGGCCACCATAAAAACGTGTCACGACCCGCACCCAGATAATTCAGGCACCGGTTCGCGAGTACGTCCAGCCTACGCCGCAGTGTCAGCGGTAGTACGCTGTCTAGGTCATATTCACAGGTAATTTAAAATCTAGCTCATTCACAAGAATAAATAGGCAAGGATAATAACGGGAAATAGGAATGCTAAGATTTCATATGACAAATTTTGTGACATCTAAATCCACAGTTTAATACAGAACCAGAAGATAAATCGGGGACAAACCCGAGTACTATGTTGAAAAAAAAAAATACTAGCTAACTGGCTAACTACTCCTCAAAAGTAGTCTCCTGAGTAGGAACAGGCTCCTCAATAGTATCATCTGCTACGTCATATGGGCCATAAAAGGTGGGGGCATAGTCCTCATCATCGCCTAAATGTCAACAGATCCAGTCAGGAAAGGAGCAAAGTACCAATACACAACAAAGCTTACACTAAATAATTATTACAAGTAGTAAAAATTGACTAGGTATCACGATAATAATTATACATAATAAGTAGTAAAATTAACTAATGTGTTAAGTACTATAAATCAGAGATATAAGTAAAACGGGATCATAATGAGACAAGAAAATGGAACTGCAACAAGACAAAAGAAACTATGTGTGTGTGAAATTGTGTATTTAGAATACATAGTTGGCATGTAGGGGGTTATAAGGCTAATAAGGCACGTCATAGACGGCTAGCAGTCAGGAACAATCGAGTATAAGGCTGATGGTACAGTCGCGTACTCAACAGCTAGCAGTCAGGACATGAGGGAAAGGGTAAACTACATGCCTCCTAGTATTCTCCCTCCCGTCACAAAAATTGAGACATGAAATCCAAATTCTAACACTAAGTGTAATCATCCAATGGTGCTAGTAGAGCAAGGAACTAATTATCATAATATAAAGAATAAACTTGAAGTGCAGGTACTTGCCTGATGTTTGGATTCCAACTACGGTTCTGTCCTCGGGAAATTTCCAGATATGCCTCCGGATGCTGAAACAAACATCACCATTAGATCCAGAAAATATTAAACAGCTAGAAACGCCTGTCCTTGAGTCTAATTTGGAGACAAGGGCAAAAATGACAATTTCGGGTCAAAACGGGGTCCACATGTGGGCCCACTTTGCACCGAAAAATGTGTCAGGGACAAAGGTCTCCAAATTCGTCCAACTTAGTGTCAACAAGTCAGAAACGCGGATACGAACTCAACGAAACTTTCAGAATTGGATTTCGATGAGCTGATCACAAAATCGCCCGTCGAGTGGGGCATACGGGGCCCACGACACGCGATTTCGTCAACGTTCTCGGATTCGAACCAAACTTGGGTCACAGGACCAGCGTATTGCTACGAGTCCGATGGCATAAGTTTTGTTTCGATCCGATGTGTGTACACAAAGTTATAACATATTCCAGGAAGGGTAGATACGGAACGGTGTCCACGGATACGCGTTGATTTCGGTGTGCACGCACATCCGAATCGACTTCTGCAAAATCCTGCACGTCCGTATCAACGACGCGCACGTATCTGCGAAGATCGCACGCGACCAAGTCGTCCCGTTTGGCGGGGCGTACCCAGTTCCGGGATAAATCAGGGCGTTGTTTTTCCTATTTTTGGATCGCGGTTTCGCGATCGCCACAGGACGCGATGCCCCGAGCGGATTGCACGGGCACCGAGAGGGTCACGCAGGGTTCGCGATGCAACTGACGGAATCAAAAACGGGTAAACGAGCAGGGAGATACGCGTACCTGAACAAGGTTCGAAAAACCGGACTATTCCGTGTCTGACACGTGTCCGACACGACACGGAAACCTAGGGTTAGGGTTTAGGAATCGGGGCGGTGGCCGGAGCTGGGCGGCGCTGCGGTGGAGGAGGCCGGACGGAGGAGGCTGGGGTGGCGCCTGCGAGACTGGGCGGAGGCGGCGGCGCGGGCACGGCGGCCGTAGGCGGCGGGGTTCGCCCCTTGCTGCTGCTGCTGCTCGGTGCTGTTGGGGGAAGCCGCCGGAGGGGCGGAGGCGGAGGAGGGAGCTGCGGGCGAGGGCTACGGCAAAGTGGCACGTCGTCGGCGAGGCGGCGCTGGGGCGGCACGGCAGCGTGCGGCGATGGGAGGTGATCGGAGGGGAGGGGTGACCGAAGAGGGCTGGGGAGAGGGTTTATATAGGCGGGCGCGGCGTCGGGGGGCCGAGGGAGGCGGCCAGGTGGCGTCATGGCCGCGAGGCGCGGGGCGCGGGGCGTGGGCCGAGCGGAGCAGCCAGGTGGCGTCGTGGCCGCGGGGCGCGGGGCGAGCGGGGGACTCGGGCAGAGAAGAGGGGAGAGGAGCGGGTCGGGTTCGCGGGCGGGTGCGGGTGGACCCGACCCGACCCGCTAGGCCGAATGGGCCGGGCTAGGGTTTGGGCTGGGCCTAGGGTTTTGGGCTGCGGGTTTATTTGGGTTTAGGATTAATTAAATAATTAAATAAATAAATAAATAAAAAAATAATAAATAAATAATAGTTTTTAGGTGATTAAAAATAGGTCCGGGGCCCGATAAATTTCCAAAAAATTACTCTAAGTCCAGTTTTTCATTTTACCCCCAAAAATATTATTTTCAGAATATTCTAATATATTTAACATCAAATAAAAATTATTTAATTACCAAGAGCCTAGGTTTTAATTACAGAAAAATTCCAAAAAATTCCAGAAAATTGTGAAAAGTCCAAATTAATCATTCCTGAAAATCAGGGGGCTTACACATTAGCTACGCCATGGTTCTGTACGTCTCTCACAGTCATCGCAAAAACTTGGCCGCGTCCTGGAGTTGGTGCCCTCTGCTGTTGCTGGACTTACTGGTAGGGTGCTGCTTGAAGTGCCAAGGGTGGCCTTGGTTGATATCCTCCTGGTGCTGGTAGAGCTTGTTGGTTTGCCCTTGGTGCTCCTTCCCCACGTTGAGTGCAATCCCGTACCGAATGCTGACGGGATCCGCATGCTAAACACAGTCCGAATCTGCGTCGACATTCCTTGGCAAGATGGCCTGCTTTGCCACAGTAGTGACAAGTAGAAAGGACTATCACTTATGGTGTAGCTGCTTTCTGCTGTTGGTGAGGTCTCTTTGCAGCTTCTTCTTGTGGTGCTTTGGATATTGCTGATGGGGAAGGCCGTTTCAGACTAGTCACTCTCCTGGTGACGCGCTCTATGAGTCGGGCTGCAGCAAGGATGTCCGAGTACGAAGTTGGTACGACGGATCCGATTAGTTTCTGTAGCTCGAAGTTGAGTCCGTTGAAAAACTTCTCGGCCTTCTCTTCTTCTGTCGGGATCAATGTTGGGGCGAAGCAACTTAGACGAATGAACTCGGCGTTGTACTCTTCTACCGTCATAGCTTCCTGAGTGAGACGATTGAACTTGTCCCAAAGTTCTGATCGAGCGATAGCCGGTATGTACATCTCCTGAAAGAGTCTGGAGAACTCTTCCCAAGTAACTCGGTCTGGTCCGAGCCGTCTCTCTTCAAATAGCCACCAGTGATGAGCATTGCCCGTCAATTACATTCTGACGGCAGTCATCCAACGTTCCCTTGGTAGCTCAGCTGCTTCTAATTGATGTTGTATGTTGGTGATCCACTCATGAACTTCTATGGGCTCCTCCTTGCCTGAGAAGGTACGGGACTTCAGTTGGCAGAAATCAGTGATAGAGTCCGTCGGTTGCCGTCTAGCTGGTAGGTTGGCCTGCTCCAGTGCATTTACTAGACTGTTCCTCAAGTAATCAGCCTCGCGACGTTGGGCCTCATGTTGGACTTGTTGCTGGGCTTACATCATTGCGTAGATCAGTTGGAATATCGGTTGCCCGTCAATCGACTGCCCTTGAGGGAATACAGGCATCGGTGGAACGAACTGCGAAGGCGGCGGAATGTCATCACGCCGAAATCTAGAAGCTTGCGGATATGCTTGGCTGCTTCGGTGAGTAGAGGGATCTCCGCTCAATAGCGTCACTTCATCTTCTCCATAGTGACTTCAGCACCTATTGGTGTTCTTGCTGGAGTTCCGTCGTTTACTTATGAATCCATTACTCTGCATCAAAAATAAACTATAAGAGGCGCACAGGAGTCAAGGCAAGATGCAAGTCAAAAATTAGTTCGAATACGATATAGATATCAAAAACGATTTAAGCAAGTGGATGAGATCCTAAAAGCTTATCCTATTCTTATTGCAGGCCTGTTCGGTACCTAAGTTGAAACCGAACAATTTAGTCGTTGACCTGCATGGGCCACCACAAAAACTATGTCATGCCCTAGTCCCAAAATATCGAGGGACTGGACGCGTGATAATGGCCAGCAGTACGCACCGATGGACAAACCCAATTTAATGGATCCATCGGGGCATACTTAAGCTGTATTACAACAGTCAGGGTTTACTATTCTCATCCACAGAATAAAGATAGCAATATCAAAAAAAATATTAAACACAACCAGTCAAAGTAAATAAAATCGGGGAACAACCCGATATTAAGTCTGTTACAATGTTCTCATAAACAGGAAATAAAGAGTTTAATTAAACAGGAAAGAAAGTCTATTTGCCATAAAGACTGAGCATGGAAGAAGCAGTTGTTCAGGAGAAGTCCTCAGCGATCACCTCGTCCTCAGGTTCCGGTACTGCTCCGAGAAGTGCTCCTGTTCCGTACACCTCAGGGTAGATCTCGTCTGCTAAATTTGGGGACATAATCCATTCCAGGTCCTCAGGGGACATAGCAAGGTACAGAAAACACAAGCCAAAATAATGCAGTACAGAAATAAAGAAAATAATAGGGTAAATAAATAACCAGCTAAGTGATAATACAAGTGAGAGTTTTAGTCATACTCAGGCTGAGACTACTACAGGATCAGTGTCAAAGAAACCATAGCAGTATTTTCTCGAAGGGCCAGAACTTGCGCCAAAGCTCTGTATCAGAGACTAAGACACCTCCAAATGACATTAATTATAATATAATCAGCCTTGATATGGTAATACTCTCCCCACCCAATGAAATCTCATGTCACAGTTCATAATGTTCATGTTACGCAAGATCAAAACTAATACAATAAGTTATTTATTAAGATCTAAGAAAATAATGTTCAAGTCATGAAATATGTATCCTATACAGAACCACCTTGAATAGTCAGGAAAATTCTGTATCATGATTTATGTCAGGTGTCCTGGGTATAATGTACTTGATAGGGCAAGTATAAGAAATATAAATATCACGATATCCATCTCTAGTTGACATTGCACAACCCCGCGTACGGTGTTGGCACCCGACTATAATCGGACGCTAAGCAAGTCGCACGGCCCTAGGGTTGAGCAAGTACAATAATCACAGAAAATGAAGCAAGAGAACAAAATAAATCAATAAGCTGCAATTTATGGCAAGGTACACTTGCCTGGGTTTTCGGCTCCAATTGTTGCTCTGGCTTCAGCGGGGTTTGCAGACAGTACTCCGGTTGCTGAAATAGACATCACCATCAGATCCAGAAAATATTAATCAGCTAGAAATGCCTGTCCTTGAGTCCAATTTGGAGACAAGGTCAAAAATGACATTTTTGGGTTAAAGCGGGGTCCACATATGGGCCGCTTTGCACCGAAAAATGCGTCAGGGTCAAAGGTCTCCAAAATAGTCCAACTTAGTGTCAACAGGTCAGGAACGATGATAAGAACCCAACGGAACTTTCAGAATTGGATTCAGATGAGCCGTTCTCAAAATCGCCCGTCGAGTGGAGCCTGTGGGGCCCACAACATACGATTTTGTCAACGTTCTCAGAATCGAACCAAACTTGGCTCACAGGACCAGCGTATTACTATGAGTCCGATGGCACAAGTTTTGTCTCGATCCGACGTGTGTACACTAAGTTATAATGAGAACCAGAAAGTACGGATACGGGCGTTGTCCGCGGATACGTACTAATTTCGGTGTGCACGCACATCCGAATCAGCTTCTGCAAAATTCTGCACGTCCGTATCAACGACGCACACGTATCTGTGAAGACCGCACGCGACCAAGTCATCCCGTTTGGCGGGGCGCACTCAGTTTCGGGATAAAATAGGGCGTTGGTTTTCCTGTTTTTGGATCGCGGTTCACGATCACCACAGGACGCAATGCACCGAGCGGGTTGCACGGGCACCGAGGGGGTCATGCAGGCTACGCGATGCAACTGACGGAATCAAAATCAGAGCTACAAGGAGAGAGATATGAGTACCTGAACATGGCTCAAAAATAGCGTATCCTTCGTGTCCGACTCGTGTCCGACACGTGTCCTGTGTCCGCACCGCGTCTAGGGTTAGGGTTGTGTCTGTGTCCTGTCTAGGGCATCTGAACACTGAGGTGTCGCCGGAGTCGACTGGCCTCGACGGGGCGAGCTGCTCGGCTGAGTCAGCGTCGTACGGGAGGCGGCGGCGCACCGAAGGAGGCTGGCGGTCGTGGTGGCTAACTGCGGCTGCTGAGGGGGAAAGGAGGAAGAGGAGAGGGCGGCGCCGGTGCTGTGCGGCATGACGGCCGAATCTGGGGCGGAGGGAAGACGATGGCAGCGGGGCGACGTTAGCGCTGCGGGGTCTGTGGAGGACAGCGGGGCAGTGGGAGGCGGAGCTGTCGGTGGCAGAGAGGGAATCGAGGGGGAGGATGAAGGCGGACGGTGGGTTTTTTATAGGCCAGCGGGGAGAGGGAGAGGCGGACGGTGAGGGGAAGAGGAAGAGGAGAAGCTGGCGAGCGTTTCGGCGGCGAGGCAGCGCGGGGAGGCAAGCGGCGGCGGGTACGTAACGGCCGGAGGGGAGGCCAACGGTCGGATCAGGCGTTTGGGAGAGGAGAGGGCTAACGGGTGCGGGTTTGGGTCCGGGTCAGGTGGCAGGGATCCGACCCGATCCGCTATGCTAGGGCACGGGTCGGGTTTCGGGTTAATGGGTCGGGTCTGGGTTGGACCCGGATCCGACCCGCTAAGAATTGGTTTAATTAAATAAACCCGGTTCAGAAATTGGTTTGGTTTGGTTTATTTTAAATAAACCCGGTTTATTTTGGTTTAATTAATTAATTAGTTTTTAGGGCTTTAAAAATCCATCCGGGGTCCAATAAATTCCCGTAAAATTACCCTATGTCTAGTTTTTTATTTTACACCATAAAATATTATTTTTATAATATTATAATATTATTTAATAATAATTAAAAATTATTTAATAATTAAAACACCTGAATTTAATTACAGAAAATTTCTAAAAAATTCCAAAAAATTATGAAAAATCCAAATTTAAAAATTCTTGAAAATCAGGGGGATTACAGGAGGGTGCCACGTGTCCCTTCGTAACATGATGTAGCTGTAACCATGAGCAGGTCGAGCTACCACGTGGGCGTTTGTTAGGATTTTCAGTTACTGAAGATCTAGGTGATTCTCATCCTTTGTGGGCGTGACTTGGTCAGCTTGACACATAGTCCGCACTTGGTTGGAGAGAATCACTCTTGTCGTAACAGCCAGATTTGGTCTTCATGGAGTCTGAAACTCATGTGGCCAGAGATGCATGAGACGTATGGAGTCTGGGATGCGTGGAGCCAGAGACGCATGGACCGTATGTAGTTTAGGATGCGTGGAGCCAGAGACGTATGGACCTCATGGAGTCAGGGACGCCTAGGGCTAGAGATACACGGAACTGCGTGGAGTCTGGAACGCATAGGGCCAAAGACGCATGGGACCGCATGGAGTCTGGGACGCATGGGGCTAGAGACGCACGGAACATTGGAGTCTGGGATGCGTGGAGCCAGAGATGCATAAACTGCATGGAGTCTGGGACGCCTGGGGCAGATACTCATGGGATCGCATGGAGTATGGGATGCATGGGGCCAGAGACGCACGGTATTGCGTGGAGTCTGGGATGCATTGGGCCAGAGATGCACGGTACCGCATGGAGTCTGGGACGCATGGGGCCAGAGATGCATGGGATCGCATGGGGCTAGAGATGCATAGGACCCCATGTCACGCCCCAGTCCCAAAATACATGGAACCAGGCCATGTGGCAATAGCCAGCTGTCACGTCTCCGATGATAGCCTAATTTAATGGATCCTAACAAAGAGTGTTACGCTGTCCTAAAATACTAACATGTCCCATATCCATCAACAACAGATAATCTAATCTCATCCACAAAATAAACAGCAAGAAGTACTAAATAAACTGCTGGAAGATAAACACCATTCTCAATATATAATAGTACAACCAATAAAGTCTGGTGGGAACAAACCAACTACTATGACGAAATAAGGTACTAAAATGATAGATAAAAGAGTAATGACTAGGGCATCGGCTGACTAGATAATGATACTCCCAATCCTAGGCAGAAGGCCTACGAACTGATCACGGAAACTCTGACGGTAGCACCTCTAGCTCCTCTGCGGTAGCGAATCTCGTCTCCTGTCCTGGCCCGTATACGGTGGGGTAGTAAGCCTCGTCCAAATCTGGAGGTACCAGGTCCTCAGAGGGACGTAACAAGATACATAGAAATATGCCATATATATAAATACTGAATAAGATAAATGCAATAAAGTACAAGGGTGTGCTAACCATCTAAGTGAATGCAATGTGAAGATAACTTTGGTACGTATGGGTAGGCGTAGGCATAACGTCCAACACTCCGAAGAGCGTGGTATCTGTAACGTTCATCATCCCGAAGAATGAGGTATCTGCAATATATATACGTTCGTATCACTCCGAAGAGCGCGGTGCTTGCAATAAAGGAAGTCATTGGATCCGTGGCTCCTCTGGATACTACGGAGTCCAATGTGTGTATCCCATACGCCTACTAGCTGTCTTTCCCGCCCAATGTAGATACGCTAGTCGAATACTCGACGTACGCACCACGCTACTATATGCCAGTCTCTACAGATAAAAATAATCCTAAATTACGTACTAACCGTGATGTATGTCACACGCACCGATAGCTAGTCGAGTACGCGGACCCGTATCCCAACATGTATATCTCACCGTAAAACGTGTAAGGTGTCAGGTCACGGAAGATATCAGCGTATCCTTCCCTGGGTGAGTCTACTAGTGACTAGGCCAAGTATACTAAATCATCGACGTATCCGTCGATAGCACCCGAGTCAAACTCGGACGCACACAGTCATATGAAATACAGCAAAAGAATCATACAACATATGCATCATTTAAATCAAACAGTAAATATGGCAAGGTATCTTGCCTGGGTCCTGAAGCTGTGAATGCTAATAGCCCGCTCCTGCAGTGTCTCCTGGCTGATCCAATTATCCTAAACACACCAATGTAATATAACAAATACTGATGTCAGACACTAAACATTAAATACACACGACTACAACGTGATGCTTGAATATTGCCGCAAGTTCACGACTGCTAGAATACAGCGTCACATGTGCGCGTAGCTAAGGTGCACACGTGTTCTGTGCTCGGGTATCCTGGCCTTGAGACAATAATTTTAAGTTACGGTTTGACCACAATTTCTATTCTGTGCGAACACATGCTCCTTGGTTTCTATGCTCATTGCACGTGGTTTATGTACAGGTATTTGGGTGAAACACTAGTCCTTGATGTTAGGTCTCATGATTAAGGTGTTTGCTAGTTAATACACAAATCCTAAATCTTATTAGTCATTAATCCAGCATGTATATAATTAGGGTTCAATTAGGTTTGTGTCCAATACCACAATTCTCGACACGATGACACGACGACATGACGATACAATAGTATAATGAAGAAACGGAGAACTTATGTGGTTACCTCGACGTGGCTGCTTGGATAGGGCCTGCTCTCATCGAAGGGGCATACTCCGGCGGAAGGCGGCTCCGGTTGGCGGCCAGCAAGGTGGCAGCGGCGTTGGCGTCAACTGCAGCAAGTGCGACAGCGGCAGCAAGGGCAGCAGCGGCTTGGCGTGCGATGGCTTGGCGTGCGGCGGGGACGGCCGAATTGTGGGGGACGTCGGGGTCGGTGGGTCGATGGTGGTTGGAGGTGGTGGAAGCGGTCGGGGTCGGTCGGCAGCGGCTACTGTCACGACCCGCACCCGAAAATCGGGCATGAGTCGTGGGTACGTCCAGCCTACGCCGCAGCATCGGCGGTAGAACGCTGTCTAGGTCAACTATCTAGATAATAATCTCACACAAAAATCGGCCATGACCTCTCCAAAAGGAGGGCAACCACACAAACAAGTATATATAAATCTGCCAAGATCTCAACTCCAAACGGAGGAGCAATATCATAATGATAATCAAGTACTCAATCACGAATCTAAGCACGATAAGATAACAAGAAGACTAACAGCTATAAAGTCTAACCAACAACAACTACTACAACAACCACAACATCCATAATAATAATACACCAATATCCAAAATAATATACAATACAAGGTCTCAATCCAAAACCGGAGACAAATTCGGTGCTAAAGCTAATAAAACAACAAGGTCCTACTGATCCCGGCTACCAACCCGAAAATCACTCCTAAACTAGAGGGTCCCTGTCTGCACCGTCGACAGGCTCAGGTCCATAAAACGTCGGACACCACTCCTCCGGATACTCTGGAAAAAATATGTCCAGTCAGGACTGGAGCAAGTACATCTCTAACAGCAGTTCCATTTAAATGATAAAAACTATAAAACAGTTATAGCAAGTAGCAAGAAGAATAAAATAAAGTATGTAGCAAGAAATATACATATGTCACTGGTGCATAAGGTAAAGATGCATGAATATCAGAGCAAAATAGTAATAACTGTAAGATACAGGAAATCTAAGCTAAGATCAAGTCCGTGCACATGAACGTGTAGTGAGTCCAGCATGAAAAACATGTAGTGAGTCAAGTCCAGAAACATGTAAGTGAGACAAGTCAAGAAATGCATGAGAGTCCAGACTATAAAGAATGAACTCGGTGTCTTCGAAATACTTGTTTCGACATGTAAACGGCTAGGGATAAGTACGGCTCACCGCGCACTGGGTGCACGGCTGCTATCATTCCAGATTAGACCAGAGGGAGTGATTCTTGATGATGCCAGATAGGAATATTTACATGTCTACTCGAGTATTTCCCTGCCCCGACTAATACAAGTGGATCCAAGACCCGACACGCAAATCAAGATGAGTCCAGCCTGAACATGAGTGATGCCTGTAGTGATGCCTGTAGGTGATGCCAGTAGTGATTCCAGAATAGAGGCCAGAAACATGAAATGTACGTGTCACAAGTAAATGAATCCAGAAATACCAGTCAGTGTCCCGTATTGTGCCAGAATAATCAGATGATACTATACTAGAAGCTGAATCATAATAATCATCAGATAATGAAAACTATCAGAGAATGTACTCGCCTGACGTCCTGAGCAACTGGCGATCCGAACCGGTGTCACAAGGACCTAATGCGAAAAGCAAGGTTAAACAGGGTTCTAATGAGTTAAACAGATATAAAATAACTAAAAATAGGTTTCTAGGGTCGTTCTAGGTCAAACGGGTAAAACCGGTAAAATCTGGGTCAAAAAGTCAACTCTGGATCCAAAAAGTCAACTTTAGGTCAAAACTAGGTCAAAAGTTAATTTTGGCGGCAACCGAGTCAACTACGGTCAAGTCTGGGTCAAACTAGGGTGCTCCTGAAATTCTAGGTCAAACCGAGGTCATTAAGCTAGAAAACTCACAAACTCGCCTCCTTGAGATACCGGGATACCCTCGGTATCCGATACCTCAACCTACGCCATATACCCCGCCTATACCCTCTAAAACCTATGCTAGCACGTGTAAATATATACACATAAGCATATAAAAATCACTCAAATACTATTTCTAGGCTATTGCTCAAAAACCCCGCTCGAAACCCAATACCTTGGTTATCTTAAGGTATTGAGATACCTCGGTATCTCAAGGTATTGAGATACCGCTCTAAACTCAACCCGACTACCCCTCTAGCTAGCTAACTATGCATAAACATATATACCTAGCTATAATCTAGGCTAAAATATATATATATCTAATACTTATAGGCATATACCTATATATCTTCATATATACACATACCTTACCTTACCTTACCTTACCTTACCTTACCTTACCTTACCTTACCTTACCCTCCTCATAATATATAAATATACCTATATCTAGATATCTAAACTATCTACCTAGCTATATGTAGATATCTATATATAAATCTATCTATCTCTCTCTCTAGATATCTATAGATATATATATATATATAGCTATAGGTATATATATATATCTATACCTAGGTATACCTATCTAACTATATAACTATCCATATAGATATCCATCTATCTACCTATCTATGTATCTATCTATCTAGCTAGCTATATAACTATATATCTATCTATCTAACTATCTTTCTATCTAACAATCTATATATCTATCCATCATCTATCTAATTACCTAACTATCATTTATCAACCTAACTATCTATTTAGTTATCAACCTATCTAGTTATCTATCTAACTATCTAACTAGTTATCTATCTATCTATGTTTCTATCTATGTATCTAACTATCTAGTATTTATTTAACTACCTCCCCCACGCTCGCTGCTATGCTGTTCAACCTGCTGCTGCTGCTGCTGCTGATGTTCAACCTGCTGCTGCTGCTGATGTTCAACTTGCTGCTGCTGCTGGGCTTCTACATGCTGCTGCTGCTGCAGCTCCCTGCTGCTGCTGGTGTGGTGGCTGCTGCCCCCACACAGCAGCAGCTGCTGCTACTGGTTCCAGTCCAGTTCAGCTGCTCCCCTCCCCCCTCACTCTCACACACACACACACGACCACACCTATATATATCTATCACTATATATATACACATACATATATATATATATATATATATATATATATATATATATATATATATATATATATATATATATATATATACACACTAACTTATATCTACTAACATATATATATATACACACATATTAACACATATAAACACACACACACTGATACATATAAATACACACACACACATATCTATATATATATAAACACACATATATCTATATATATATATAAACACACATCTATATATACATATACACACTCACACACTCAAACACAAATATGTATCTATATATCCTCACTCACACACACTCACTCACACTAGCACACACCCTCACACACACACTAGCACACACTCTCACAAACACACAACCACACACATAAACACTCATATATATATATACAAATATATATACATATATATATAAACTCATATGTATATACCTATAAACACTCACTCACACTCACACACACTCACCTACACACTCACACAAGCACTCACTCACACACTCACCTACACACTCACACAAGCACTCACTCACACACTCACCTACACACTCACACAAGCACTCCCTAACACGCTCACAAACACATAGAAACACACACACATATATAAATATATATATAAAAACACGCACACAAATATATATATATACATATATATAAACAAACACAACACACAACACACACAAACCACACGCCCCACTCACGTCCAACGACCCCGACACTCACCAACACCCTAAAATATATATAATATAACTCGAAAACTCTAGCACACACTCTTCGATACTAACCCAACGCGCGCACAAGCCCGAAACGAGGAACCCAAGTCGAAATGGCCGTTCGGTCATTTCGACGAATACGTGGTGCGCGGCTCAGAAAACCTCCTGAAACGCACACCAAACGAACTCGGAATCGGCCTAAAATTTATCCACGCACTCTACACGATGTCTAGATCCTAGAAAATGTGCTCCCGCGTCAATTCTAGGCACGTGGCTGAAACGTGCACGCACTTAGAATCGGCGACGACGAAAAGCCCCAATTTCGTCCGAAATGCCCGTTTCTCCGCGATGCGGCTTCCCGTGTCCGAACGGAGACACGCTCTCACCCTCACGACATTCGACAATGTCTACCTAGGTCCGTCTAACCTAGGGCATCACCCAAAATTGGGCCAAATTCGGATTCCACCCGAATTCGACACAAAACCCAATGTCAAAGTCTCTAAACTCAACCAAACTAGTTCCAACTTCCTCATACGGGTAGGCTTAGGGTCTAGGAAGGTTCTACAATACTAATTACACTACACAAAAATAATTAGGAAGGGGAAAGTTAGATTTTACCTCTTGGGAGTTGAAATCCCAAGGCCAAAGTCTCACAATCCCTAGAAATCACCTCCCTCAAGCTCCAAGCCACCAAATCTAGCTCCCACACTAGATCTAAGCTCCTCACACCTAGGTTAGGGAAAAAGCAAGGTTAGGGTTAGCTTAAGGAAGAAGGAATGGAAGAAGGAAGGAAGAAAAGTGAAGAAAACTCACCTTGGAGAAGGAAGGAAGAAGAAAGAAGAAGTGGAGGAGAAGAAATGAAGAAGAAGAAGTGAAGAAGAAGAAGAAGAACCAAAGGGAGGGGGCTGCTGCTGTCCACGGGTGGAATGGGGTTGGGGAGACCGGCCAAAGCACATAAAAAGGGTCTCCAAAGTCTCCAAATGCCCAAAATGCCCCTACATGACTTGGTTTTGGGTTCCGGGTTCCAAAAGCACTCAAACTAGTTCCAAATCTCTCCAACTAACCTCCTAAAAATAAAATAAATATTCTAAGCCCCAAAATAATTCTCACAAGGGTGTGGGCTGGGTCGGACATGGGTCCACTAGGGTCTGACAGGGGTCCAGGCTAGCCAAAATCCTAAAACATACAATAAAAATATAATATAATCAATAATTAATTATAAATAATACACAATTAACTAAATTAAAAATAAAAAAAATACCCGGCTCTGGAAATGGGGTGGTGACAAGCCTATCCTCCTTAGAAAATTTTGTCCTCGAAATTTAAAGTCAATCTCACTCTCTCTGGTCAAACCCCCAACAATCACAGTCAAGAAATTCTACCTAAACAACATGCAAGATCAGGGTCTTACTGGTCGTGTTATCACAGTCTTAATCAGGGTCACTACACTATCTACTACAGCACAAAGAAAAATCTAACAGGTACTAATGAAGCATACCACAAGGAATGGAAAGGACAGGAAGAAGAAACAAGAGACAGACCTGCTAACCCGACATCCGTAGCATCGGCCTCCTCGACCGTCAACGCATAAGCCCTGCCCTGCTGGGGTGTATCCCTCTGCTGGTGCGGGGCATGATGCTGTACCACAGGTGGCCTATCTCCAACTCTCTGATCTTGTGCTCCACCCAATGGAGGTGCAGTGGGGCAATCTCGCATCTGGTGAGCAGCGGATCCACAAAACAAACACACCTTCAGCCTCCTCCTACAAACATCCCAAGTGTGTCCTGCCTTCCTGCAGTAGGCATAAGTGGGCACCCTCTGATCCTGACTCTGCTGCGCTGCCTTCTACACATAGGGACGCTTAGCTGGTCCCGCACTACCACTCGCACTGCCTGAATCATCTCTGCCTCTCTTGGACTTGAGCTCCAAGTCATCCTCTACTCTCTGAGCATCTCCTACTATCTGCTCAAAAGTCGTCTCGCGGTCGCTCCTGGTCAAAGACTTGACCGCCATGACCAAGCCCTTGCGAAACTTCCTCGCCTTGGCTGCCTCACTCAAGCCATCCATAAATCTGCCCAGACGGCAGAACTCTGCTGCGTACTCATCCACCGTCATGCTCCCCTGGACGAGTGCCTCAAACTGGCTCTCCAAAGCACTGAGCGCCATATCTGGGAAAAACTTCTCCTTAAAAAGCCTCTTGAAAGCCTCCCAAGTAAGCCCTGGCGCTGCAATCCTCGTATCAGTGCGATACCACGTCAAGGCGAGGTCGAACATCTGACTGCCCGCTGCCTCTATCTGCATGCTGTCTGGAATCTGCGCCAGCCTGAAGATGCCCTCAATCTGCTCTATCCAGTCATCTGCGTACAGGATCCCTTCTGTACCACGGAACTCCTTGGGCCGCATCCTCTGGAAGTCAATAATGCTGCCTGGCCTCGGATGCTGAATCTGATCTGCCTGTGGCTGATTCTGTGCCACCCTATCCACTACTGTCATGGCCACCTGGTGGGCGTTCTCAATGCCCAGCCTCATCACATCCACCTGACGGTGCTGCTCGTCCATCATCTCCCTGAAGAACGCAAACAACTGCACGGCATCTACTGGAGCAGGAAGTGGTGGAGGAACCACCGGAACGACTGGGGTAGTCCTCGGATCGACAGGTGAAGGAGGATCCCCGAGAGAAGCAGATGCTCCCTCAACCGCAGGAGTGGTGAGTGGAGCGGTAGCAGCTGCCTGAATATGAGCTGGACGAGAGGTAGCAGACCTCTCAGTAGCAACTGCTGGAACGGTATGACGAGATCGTGTCTTCGGAGGCATCCAGAACACAGATCAAAAAAAGTCAATACGGTGCAAGATACGATATCATCAAAGAAGGACAGTAATATTTCAAAAGAAGCAATTTCAGAATAATTAGAATGGAATTGTTCCTAGTCGTGATTGAGTACACTCTCATCCTAGATCCTATAGCAGGCTCGCAGCAGTACAACTAAGTTATTGTACCACCACGATATCGCACTAATTACGAATCGAGACCTGCATGGGCCACCACCAAAAATGTGTCACGACCCGCACCCGAAAATCGGGCATGAGTCGTGGGTACGTCCAGCCTACGCCGCAGCATCGGCGGTAAAACGCTGTCTAGGTCAACTATCTAGATAATAATCTCACACAAAAATCGGCCATGACCTCTCCAAAAGGAGGGCAACCACACAAACAAGTATATATAAATCTGCCAAGATCTCAACTCCAAATGGAGGAGCAATATCATAATGATAATCAAGTACTCAATCACGAATCTAAGCATGATAAGATAACAAGAAGACTAACAGCTATAAAGTCTAACCAACAACAACTACTACAACAACCACAACATCCATAATAATAATACACCAATATCCAAAATAATATACAATACAAGGTCTCAATCCAAAACCGAAGACAAATCCGGTGCTAAAGCTAATAAAACAACAAGGTCCTAGTGATCCCGGCTACCAACCCGAAAATCACTCCTAAACTAGAGGGTCCCTGTCTGCACCGTCGACAGGCTCAGGTCCATAAAACGTCGGACACCACTCCTCCGGATACTCTGGAAAAAATATATCCAGTCAGGACTGGAGCAAGTACATCTCTAACAGCAGTTCCATTTAAATGATAAAAACTATAAAACAGTTATAGCAAGTAGCAAGAAGAATAAAATAAAGTATGGAGCAAGAAATATACATATATCACTGGTGCATAAGGTAAAGATGCATGGATATCAGAGCAAAATAGTAATAACTGTAAGATACAGGAAATCTAAGCTAAGATCAAGTCCGTGCACATGAACGTGTAGTGAGTCCAGCATGAAAAACATGTAGTGAGTCAAGTCCAGAAACATGTAAGTGAGACAAGTCAAGAAATGCATGAGAGTCCAGACTATAAAGAATGAACTTGGTGTCTTTGAAATACTTGTTTCGACATGTAAACGGCTAGGGGTAAGTACGGCTCACCGCGCACTGGGTGCACGGCTGCTATCATTCCAGATTAGACCAGAAGGAGTGATTCCTGATTATGCCAGATAGGAATGTTTACATGTCTACTCGAGTATTTCCCCGCCCCGACTAATACAAGTGGATCCAAGACCCGACACGCAAATCAAGATGAGTCCAGCCTGAACATGAGTGATGCCTGTAGTGATGCCTGTAGGTGATGCCAGTAGTGATTCCAGAATAGAGGCCAGAAATATAAAATGTACGTGTCGCAAGTAAATGAATCCAGAAATACCAGTCAGTATCCCGTGTTGTGCCAGAATAATCAGATGATACTATACTAGAAGCTGAATCATAATAATCATCAGATAATGAAAACTATCAGAGAATGTACTCGCCTGACGTCCTGAGCAACTGGCGATCCGAACCGGTGTCACAAGGACCTAATGCGAAAAGCAAGGTTAAACAGGGTTCTAATGAGTTAAACAGATATAAAATAACTAAAAATAGGTTTCTAGGGTCGTTCTAGGTCAAACGGGTCAAACCGGTAAAATCTGGGTCAAAAAGTCAACTCTGGGTCCAAAAAGTCAACTTTAGGTCAAAACTAGGTCAAAAGTTGACTTTGGCGGCAACCGAGTCAACTACGGTCAAGTCTGGGTCAAACTAGGGTGCTCCTGAAATTCTAGGTCAAACCGAGGTCATTAAGCTAGAAAACTCACAAACTCGCCTCCTTGAGATACCGGGATACCCTCGGTATCCGATACCTCAACCTACGCCATATACCCCGCCTATACCCTCTAAAACCTATGCTAGCACGCGTAAATATATACACATAAGCATATAAAAATCACTCAAATACTATTTCTAGGCTATTGCTCAAAAACCTCGCTCGAAACCCAATACCTTGGTTATCTTAAGGTATTGAGATACCTCGGTATCTCAAGGTATTGAGATACCGCTCTAAACTCAACCCGACTACCCCTCTAGCTAGCTAACTATGCATAAACATATATACCTAGCTATAATCTAGGCTAAAATATATATATATCTAATACATATAGGCATATACCTATATATCTTCATATATACACATACCTTACCTTACCTTACCTTACCTTACCTTACCTTACCTTACCCTCCTCATAATATATAAATATACCTATATCTAGATATCTAAACTATCTACCTAGCTATATGTAGATATCTATATATAAATCTATCTATCTCTCTCTCTAGATATCTATAGATATATATATATATATATAGCTATAGGTATATATATATCTATACCTAGGTATACCTATCTAACTATATAACTATCCATATAGATATCCATCTATCTACCTATCTATCTATCTATCTATCAAGCTAGCTATATAACTATATATCTATCTATCTAACTATCTTTCTATCTAACAATCTATATATCTATCCATCATCTATCTAATTACCTAACTATCATTTATCAACCTAACTATATATTTAGTTATCAACCTATCTAGTTATCTATCTAACTATCTAACTAGTTATCTATCTATCTATGTATCTAACTATCTAGTATTTATTTAACTACCTCCCCCACGCTCGCTGCTATGCTGTTCAATCTGCTGCTGCTGCTGCTGCTGATGTTCAACCTGCTGCTGCTGCTGATGTTCAACTTGCTGCTGCTGCTGGGCTTCTACATGCTGCTGCTGCTGCAGCTCCCTGCTGCTGCTGGTGTGGTGGCTGCTGCCCCACACAGCAGCAGCTGCTGCTACCGGTTCCAGTCCAGTTCAGCTGCTCCCCTCCCCCCCTCACTCTCACACACACACACACGACCACACCTATATATATCTATCACTATATATATACACATACATATACATACATATATATATATATATATATAACTCTATAGATATATATACACACTAACTTATATCTACTAACATATATATATATATACACACATATTAACACATATAAACACACACACACTGATACATATAAATACACACACACACATATCTATATATATATAAACACACATATATCTATATATATATATAAACAAACATCTATATATACATATACACACTAACACACTCAAACACAAATATGTATCTATATATCCTCACTCACACACACTCACTCACACTAGCACACACCCTCACACACACACTCTCACACACACTAGCACACACTCTCACAAACACACAACCACACACATAAACACTCATACATATATATACAAATATATATACATATATATATAAACTCATATGTATATACCTATAAACACTCACTCACACTCACACACACTCACCTACACACTCACACAAGCACTCACTCACACACTCACCTACACACTCACACAAGCACTCACTCACACACTCACCTACACACTCACACAAGCACTCCCTAACACGCTCACAAACACATAGAAACACACATATATATATAAATATATATATAAAAACACGCACACAAATATATATATATATATATATATATATAAACAAACACAACACACAACACACACAAACCACACGCCCCACTCACGCCCAACGACCCCGACACTCACCAACACCCTAAAATATATATAATATAACTCGAAAACTCTAGTACACACTCTCCGATACTAACCCAACGTGCGCACAAGCCCGAAACGAGGAACCCAAGTCGAAATGGCCGTTCGGTCATTTCGACGAACACGTGGTGCGCGGCTCGGAAAACCTCCTGAAACGCACACCAAACGAACTCGGAATCGGCCCAAAATTTACCCACGCGCTCTACACGATGTCTAGATCCTAGAAAATGCGCTCCCGTGTCGATTCTAGGCCCGTGGCGAAAACGCGCATGCACTTAGAATCGGCGACGACGAAAAGCCCCAATTTTGTCCGAAACGCCCGTTTCTCCGCGACGCGTCTTCCCGTGTCCGAACGGAGACACGCTCTCACCCTCATGACATCCGACAACGTCTATCTAGATCCGTCTAACCTAGGGCATCATCCAAAATTGGGCCAAATTCGGATTCCACCCGAATTCGACACAAAACCTAATGTCAAAGTCTCTAAACTCAACCAAACTAGTTCCAACTTCCTCCTACGGGTAGGCTTAGGGTCTAGGAAGGTTCTATAATACTAATTATACTACATAAAAATAATTAGGAAGGGAAAAGTTAGGTTTTAACTCTTGGGAGTTGAAATCCCAAGGCCAAAGTCTCACAATCCCTAGAAATCACCTCCCTCAAGCTCCAAGCCACCAAATCTAGCTCCCACACTAGATCTAAGCTCCTCACACCTAGGTTAGAGAAAAAGCAAGGTTAGGGTTAGCTTAAGGAAGAAGGAATGGAAGAAGGAAGGAAGAAAAGTGAAGAAAACTCACCTTGGAGAAGGAAGGAAGAAGAAAGAAGAAGTGGAGGAGAAGAAATGAAGAAGAAGAAGTGAAGAAGAAGAAGAAGAAGAACCAAAAGGAGGGGGCTGCTGCTGTCCACGGGTGGAATGGGGTTGGGGAGACCGGCCAAAGCACATAAAAAGGGTCTCCAAAGTCTCCAAATGCCCAAAATGCCCCTACATGACTTGGTTTTGGGTTCCGGGTTCCAAAAGCACTCAAACTAGTTCCAAATCTCTCCAACTAACCTCTTAAAAATAAAATAAATATTCTAAGCCCCAAAATAATTCTCACAAGGGTGTGGACTGGGTCGGACATGGGTCCACTAGGGTCTGACAGGGGTCCAGGCTAGCCAAAATCCTAAAACATACAATAAAAATATAATACAATCAATAATTAATTATAAATACAATTAATTATAAATAATACACAATTAACTAAATTAAAAATAAATAAAAAATACCCGGCTCTGGAAATGGGGTGGTGACAGCTACGGGGGGGAGGGAGGGTCGGGTTATGAAGGGAGTTGGCGATTGTGAAGGAGGCGGTGGCGAATGGCTGATGGTGGTTTGGAGTGGCAGTGGTTGGCCGGTCTGGGAGGGTGGCACCGGCAATGTCAGGCGGCGGTGGTGGCGGTGTCAGGAAGCCGAGTAGTCGGGGATGGAGGCTCGGTTGCAAGAGGGAAAGAATTCGGCTAGGGTTAAGGGGCTTGTGATGGTTTTGTTTGTTTTAGGGTTTATATGAATAAGGTTATGTATTTATATAGGGGATGAACTTTGGGGTTGGCCTCGAGGTTTGGGCCGGCCAGGGTTCGTTCCTATGGGGCTGGTCAGGTCCTGTTTGAGGTGCAATTAGCCATAAATTAATTAACTAGATTAATAATTAACTGCACAAGGCGAAGTTAATGAACATTGCGTTGCTAAGGTTACACTATAGTCAGAGGGTACCTATAATTGTCTCACATAATTCCAATTAAATTCGTTTATCCCTAGTCTCAAAAAATATAATCCCTAAATTGGTTGAGAGGGTTTACAATCTACCCTCCTTAGAGCATTTCATCCTCGAAATTAAAACATACGCATGACAAGAATTCTCTGACTAAATAAAGTGCTAATACGTACCTAGTCCTTCGAAGAGGTGGGGATTGTAACACCCTGTTCCACTCAAGCGGACTGCCGTCTCAAACGGCAATAGTGCAGCTGTCCCGACCCGCTTTGCCTCAAACAAGAAGCAAAGGATATCCAGACTTGCCCCTACAGGAATTCAGCTTAGGCTTTCAGAGGCTCGCTTGACGTATCGCTCTACCGAGGCGAATCATCGCTAAGGTGGGTGGCTACGGTAAACTTGTCTTTGCTTAGCCAGCACACATAAAATCTGGAATATTCATGCTAGTCGCTAGGTGAATCACCCCCTGCATGCTAATAAATCCAACGCACCTAGCTAAGGGAATAATCCCAACTGTATTGCTTGCTAGAACATGGAAATGAAATACTGTTTATATTCAGACCCTCGCATGCTAAGTCCATTAACGGCTTCATCTCTCGGCTTACCTTCGGGCCCGAGCAAACGTGCTGATTATGTTCCTTAGAAACGCATGCTTGTCTGCTTGTAATGTTGTCATGTTTTCATCCAAACCCCGGAAGACTACTACGTAGTCGTTCCGTGCCTGAATGAACCTGCAAGTATCCGGGACCGTTAGGTCACCAAGGCAGCCCCGAACCAGGGGAATGCATCAAATAATCGTGTAATCATGTTGCCTGAGATTGGTCAAATAAATCATGTTGCCTGAGATTGGTCAAGTAAATCGTGTTGCCTGAGATTGGTCAAATAAATCGTGTTGCCTGAGATTGGTCAAGTAAATCGTGTTGCCTGAGATTGGTTTAACCCTGACTTGCATGTCGCGGACAACTCGAAAATGAGGCATAGTTCTACGGACGGTCACCGGGGCACTAGGGCCGCTCCGATCCGGATGGAACTTCAAGTATGGTCCATCATGTGCAGGCGAGTGGTTTGCAGCATATCGTATACTTGGTTGCATTCCACTTGGCCTAGGACCATATCATGTGTAGTATATCGTGTGCTGGCGAGATGGTTTGCAGCATATCGTGTACTTGGTTGCAATCCATCTTGGCCTTGGACTACATATGCAATCCATCGTGTACGGGCGAGATGGTTCGTAGTGCATCATGTGCTCTCGTTGCGTTCCACTCTCGTCTGGGATTAGTCCTTTATGGCTTTGCCAGCGACTCATGTTCATATAGATAAGTCATCCTTGCTTAGCGGCTATCCGCGTGCGAGTCATTGTATCACATCAAAGAACAACTGAGCACACCAAATACTGTCCCGTTCAATGACTCTCGTGTTTGCATGTTGCATATGCTATGCTCCTGAATGCTTATACTTGCCCGTGCTTGAATTAACAATGTTTGCCTTGGACAGGGAAGGCAAAAGGGTAAGTCTCGCCGTGTTTCCTCTCATGTCGCACGGCGCACTGCCACACGAACTAGGCTATTCAATATTTGCATAAAACTGATCCTAAGGCAACTAGAAAGACAACTTAATAGTTGTGCACGGAACTTGTATTACGTGTTTGGATTTGTCGAGCGGGCGAGTAGCTTCCCCACCAGTGCATTCAATGTACTGATAATCCACCAGTTTGTATGCAGGGTGCGGGAGAACCTCGTTCGGTGCGGATGCCTCCAACGTGCGTGCTAAGGCCAGGAGTTTCCTCTGAAGCCTTGCAACGGTGCATCCGGAACTGAAGCACATATACAAGACATAATATTGGAGCGTCGCCTGAACATCGCATGTATAAACATTCCACAATTATAGCCACTTGGCACGCTTTTACTGTTTCAGAGAGAGAGGCTTGAGCGACTTGTAATCTCGGCTATACGCCGCCTGTAACCCTGTTCATATCAATAAAAGAGCTTGCTTTACTTCAACTTGTGTTTCAATGCTTCCGCTATATTTGTCGACTCAGTGAACCTATTACCGATGGCTATGCGTTCATGACTCTGCTGCACTCGGACAATTTGTGCGACTCTGTGGCTTAGAACTCTTGTCGCCAGCCAATAAATTATGGCCTTGCACGGGCGTGGATCACGCTCGTGCGACATCACGCCCGGATGGGTTAAGCGATCGTTCCGCGAGAGCCCTGGCGAGGGTGATTCCCGCCTAGCGGGAACGGCCGATTGCCTGCGGGAGATCGGGGCGTGACATGTTGGTATCAGAGCCTGGCTTCTACGCCTTTGGAATTCAATTCGATATCTCTGTTTTAAAAGCTCGTTCGTGGGTTATGTGCATGCTCTCTCTCAATGCCTCGATGGGATGTTCCAACAATAAGTCTAAATACTTTCAAAATACGTTTTGATTGATATGATTGCTTGTCTGCTGCTGTACTGCGAGTGGCCTTTGTGCCAACCTGTGCGAACCCTTGAGAGTATCGTTAGTAGCTTGTCCGATTTTCACTAACCCTAAGTTTGGTTGAATGCATCTATTCGAGGGACGCCTTGAACTAGTGCACCATCCAAGACTTAAGAAAAGGTAAAACTCGAGTGCTAAGACTTCGCTATCACTAAGCTGGTTGACGTGTTCACGCTAGAAGTGCACTTCGAAAGTGCGCACGATCCAGACTAAGCGATATGCTGACTTTGAAGCTTGTGCAAGTGAATATCCAAATGAACAAGTACAACGACTTGTCTAGGATTGCCTCAACCCTAGATTACTGATTGTCCTCAGTAAGTCTCGAGGATGAGACTTTTTCTGAGTTGGGTAGGATGTAACACCCCGTTCCGCTCAAGCGGACTGCCGTCTCAAACGGCAATAGTACAGTTGTCCTGACCCGCTTTGCCTCAAACAAGAAGCAAAGGATATCCAGACTTGCCCCTACAGGAATTCAGCTTAGGCTTTCAGAGGCTCGCTTGACGTATCGCTCTACCGAGGCAAATCATCGCTAAGGTGGGTGGCTATGGTGAACTTGTCTTTGCTTAGCCAGCACACATAAAATCTGGAATATTTATGCTAGTCGCTAGGTGAATCACCCCCTGCATGCTAATAAATCCAACGCACCTAGCTAAGGGAATAATCCCAACTGTATTGCTTGCTAGAACATGGAAATGAAATATTATTTATATTCAGACCCTCGCATGCTAAGTCCATTAACGGTTTCATCTCTCGGCTTACCTTCGGGCCCGAGCAAACGTGTTGATTATGTTCCTTAGAAACGCATGCTTGTCTGCTTGTAATGTTGCCATGTTTTCATCCAAACCCCGGAAGACTACTACGTAGTCGTTCCGTGCCTGAATGAACCTGCAAGTATCCGGGACCGTTAGGTCACCAAGGCAGCCCCGAACCAGGGGAATGCATCAAATAATCGTGTAATCGTGTTGCCTGAGATTGGTCAAATAAATTATGTTGCCTGAGATTGGTCAAGTAAATTGTGTTGCCTGAGATTGGTCAAATAAATCGTGTTGCCTGAGATTGGTCAAGTAAATCGTGTTGCCTGAGATTGGTTTAACCCTGACTTGCATGTCGCGGACAACTCGGAAACGAGGCATAGTTCCACGGACGGTCACCGGGGCACTGGGGCCGCTCCGATCCGGATGGAACTTCAAGTGTGGTCTATCGTGTACAGGCGAGTGGTTTGCAGCATATCGTGTACTTGGTTGCATTCCACTTGGCCTAGGACTACATCATGTGTAGTCTATCGTGTGCTGGCGAGATGGTTTGCAGCATATCGTGTACTTGGTTGCAATCCATCTTAGCCTTGGACTACATATGCAATCCATCGTGTACGGGCGAGATGGTTCGTAGCGTATCGTGTGCTCTCGTTGCGTTCCACTCTCGTCTGGGATTAGTCCTTTATGGCTTTGCCAGCGACTCATGTTCATATAGATAAGTCATCCTTGCTTAGTGGTTATCCGTGTGCGAGTCATTGTATCGCATCAAAGAACAACTGAGCACACCAAATACTGTCCCGTTCAATGACTGTCGCGTTTGCATGTTGCATATGCTATGCTCCTGAATGCTTATACTTGCCCGTGCTTGAATTAACAATGTTTGCCTTGGACAGGGAAGGCCAAAGGGTAAGTCTCGCCGTGTTTTCTCTCATGTCGCATGGCGCACTGCCACACGAACTAGGCTATTCAATATTTGCATGAAACTGATCCTAAGGCAACTAGAAAGACAACTTAATAGTTGTGCACAGAACTTGTATTACGTGTTTGGATTTATCGAGCGGGCGAGTAGCTTCCCCACCAGTGCATTCAATGTACTGATAATCCACCAGTTTGTATGCAGGGTGCGAGAGAACCTCGTTCGGTGCAGATGCCTCCAACGTGCGTGTTAAGGCCAGGAGTTTCCTCTGAAGCCTTGCAACGGTACGTCCGAAACTGAAGCACATATACAAGACATAATGTTGGAGCGTCGCCTGAACATCGCCTGTACAAACATTCCACAGTTGTAGCCACTTGGCACGCTTTTACTGTTTCAGAGAGAGAGGCTTGAGCGACTTGTAATCTCGGCTATACGCCACCTGTAACCTTGTTCATATCAATAAAAGAGCTTGCTTTACTTCAACTTGTGTTTCAATGCTTTCGCTATATTTGTCGACTCAGTGAACCTGTTATCGATCGCTATGCGTTCATGACTCCGCTGCACTCAGACAATCTGTGCGACTCTGTGGCTTAGAACTCTTGCCGCCAGCCAATGAACCATGGCCTTGCACGGGCGTGGATCACGCTCGTGCGGCATCACGCCCGGATGGGTTAAGCAATCGTTCCGCTGGAGCGCTGGCGAGGGTGATTCCCGCCTAGCGGGAACGGCCGATTGCCTGCGGGAGATCGGGGCGTGATAGGGATAGCGCTGTCGATTATCCTCCTCGCGTTCCCAGGTCGACTCGCCTGGTGAATGATGTCTCCATGCGACACGAACTAGAGGGATAGTCTGACCTTGCAATACCTTCTCGCTCTTATCCAGAATCTCGATAGGCTCCTCTTGGTATGATAAACTTGGGCCGACGGTGATCTCGGAATGGTCAAGTACATGACTTGGATCCGGTATGTACCTCCTCAGCTGAGATACATGGAAGACGTCATAGACTCCTTCCAAAGTCTGCGGCAAGGCTAATCTGTAAGCAACCTCTCCGACGCGTTCTAACACATCAAATGACCCGATGTACCTCGGACTCAGCTTTCCTCTGCCTCCGAATCTGATAGTCCCTCGAGTAGGCGAGATCTTTAGAAATACGTGATCTCCAACCTGGAACTCTATGGGTCGTCGATGCGCATTTGCCCAATACTTTTGTCTGTCTTGTGCTGCTTGTAGGTGCCCTTGGATCTTCTTCACCTTCTCTACTGCACGAACAACCAACTCTGGTCCGAGAATCTGTCTCTCGCCTATATCGCTCCAACATACGGGGGAATGGCATGTCCTTCCATACAACGCTTTATAGGGAGCCATCTGGATGCTCGCCTGATAACTGTTATTGTAGGAAAACTCGACCAAATATAAGTAGTCCTCCCATGATCCTCCGAAGTCAAGCATGTACGCTCTCAACATGTCTTCCAATGTCTGAATGGTGCGCTCGGACTGGCCATCTGTATGTGGGTGATACGTTGTGCTAAACTTCAGGCGAGTACCAAGACTCTCTTGTATAGTCCGCCAGAAGTAAGATGTGAACCTCGTATCCCTGTCAGACACGATACTAACTGGCACTCCATGCAGGCGCACAATCTCTCTCATGTACATGTCTGCTAAGACCTATGTAGATTGCCCCACTTTGAAGGGTAAAAAGTGCGCGGACTTGGTGAGTCTATCCACGATTACCCAAACTACATTGCGGCCACTAGGACTCCTCGGAAAACCCGTAACAAAGTCTATAGTGATGTGCTCCCATTTCCATTCCGGTATCAGAAGCGGTTGTAGCAATCCTGCAGATCTCTGATACTCAGCCTTGACTTGCTGACACACCAGGCACTTAGCCACAAAGCGTGATATCTCTCTCTTTATTCTGTGCCACCAGTAGTACTTTCTCAAGTACCTATACATCTTCGTGCCTCTTGGATGAATAGAGTAGGTCGAACTATGTGCCTCTGACATCAACTCCTGACAAAGTTCTCCATTTGGAACATAGAGACGATCTCCGCATCTCAAGGTTCCATCTTCATGTATACGCAGTCCTGTCTGTATTCCCACCTCTGTCCTCTGTCTAAGCCTTTGAAATCTGGCATCTGGCGGCAAAGCAGCCTTGATTCTCTCCACCAGTGTCGATTGCAACTGGAAACTCGACAATTATTCGTCTATTTCGGGCATAACAATCTCTATACCCATCTGCTCTAAATCTCTCAGCAGATGTTGTTGGATAGTCAAAAAAAATGCCATAGGTCTTCTTCTCAACGCGTCCGCTACTACGTTGGCCTTTTCCGGGTGGTACTATAGCTCAATCTCGAAATCTGTCATCATCTCGCGCCAACGTCTCTGTCTCTGGTTCATGTCCTTCTGTGTGTAGACGTACTTTAGGCTTTTATAATCAGTAAATATCTCCACTCTTTCTCCATATAAATAGTGTCTCCAAAGCTTTAAAGCAAAGATCACTGCTGCAAGCTCCAAGTCATGGGTGGGATAGTTCTTCTCATGTGTCCTCAACTGCCTAGAGGCGTAAGCCACAACCTTCCCATGCTGCATCAAGACACATCCTAATCCTTTCATGGATGTATCGCTATAGATCACGAATTCTCCGGGTCCAGAAGGTATGGTCAAGATAGGTGCCGTAGTCAAACGCTTCTTCAGCTCGTCGAATGCATTTTGACACTCCTCTGTCCAATTGAACTCCTGCTCCTTACGGGTCAAGCGGGTCATCGGATCTGCGATCTTTGCGAAGTTCTCCATGAACCTCCGGTAATATCCGGCAAGTCCTAGGAAACTCCTGACCTCCGAGACATTAGTAGGGGTTGGCCATGTCTCTACTGATGAAATCTTTGTCGGATCCACTGAAATGCAATCTCCTGAGATAACGTGTCCAAGAAAAGCGACACAATCCAAAAGAAACTCGCACTTGCTCAGCTTGGCATAAAGCCTCTCTCTCCTCAGTGTCTCTAACACTAGTCTCAGGTGCTCTTCGTGCTCCTCGTGGCTCTTCGAATACACTAAGATGTCATCGATGAAGACTACCATGAACCGGTCCAAGTATTGGTGGAATACTCTGTTCATCAAATTCATAAATACAGCCGGTGCATTTGTCAGTCCAAAAGGCATCACTAAGAACTCGTAGTGACCATAACGAGTCCTGAATGTTGTCTTTTGAATGTCTTCTCTTCGCACTTTCACTTGATGATAACCCGATCTCAAGTCAATCTTTGTGAACACCACTGCTCCTGTCAACTGGTCAAATAAGTCATCAATCTGCAGCAGAGGATACTTGTTCTTGATAGTCAAAGCGTTAAGGGCTCTGTAATCAATGCACATGCGTACTGTTCCATCCTTCTTGGGTACAAACAGCACTGGTGCTCCCCAGGGTGATGTACTAGGACGGATAAATCCTTTATTCTGCAACTCCTCTAATTGTAGCTTCAGCTCATCTAACTTCTTCTTCGCCAATCGGTACACATTAGAAGATACCGGTGCTGCTCCGGGTACTAGCTCAATGGTGAACTCCATATCTCTATCTGGCGGTAGGCCTGGCAATTCTTCGGGGAAAACATCCTCGAATTCTGTAATTATTGGTGGGGGTACCATCTCCATAGCCATGTAAGCTCCAACTATCTGTCCTACTCCATGTTCGACGGTCCCTCGCATGTACTCGAACTCCGGTTGGTCTGGCGGTCTAAAGGTGACGCTACCCTTCCGGCGATTTAGTACGGCGTTATACTGGCTTAACCAGTCCATGCCTAGCACAACATCAAAGTATGGCATAGGCAATACCAAGAATCGTGCTATCATCTCTCTACCACATACGACTACCGAGCACGTTCTGATAGTACTGGTAACCGGCACGATACCTCCTCCGGTAAGAATCTTCCAACTCTTAGGTAAGGGAAAAGTTGCTACTCTATGCATTGCTACAAATCTACTAGATATAAATGATAATGTAGCACCGGAATCAAACAATGCTGTCGCAGGTAATGATGCAACTAAAATGGTACCTGTGATAGCTTCCCCTTCTGTTTCTTCTTCAGTAGCTGCTAATGCAAAGGCCTGTCCGTGCCTCTGTCCTCCGGTCTGCTGTCGAGCTCGATCGAACTGCGCCTCCTGTGGGGCCAAGGGTGGTCTCCTCTGGAATCCTCCGGGTGCTGGTGGATGTTGCCCTCCTGGAGGGGGTAGTATCCTCGGGACTTGTGCTGCTGGCCTCGGTTCTGTCTGGGATGCTGCATCTCTGCGTTGTGGGCAGTCTCGAGCAAGGTGCTGACTTGCTCCATATATCATGCATAATCCCAGCTTCTTCCGACAATCTCTGATGATGTGTCCCTTCTTGCCACAATGGTGACAAATCGGAAGCTCCTGCTGTGGGTATGGCGCTACCCTCTGTTGTGTCTGTGCTCCTGGACGACGGATCGGTCCTCCTGTTCCGGGCTGGGCTCTGGCTGGTATGGTCATACGGGAACTTCTAGCTCCTCTGTTGATGGCCTCTTGGATCCTCGCCTCTGCAAGAACCTCCTCATAAGAGATCCTTGCCTGCGTGGTGGTATACCTCTGTAGCTCGAAAGTAAGACCGTGATGGAATCTCTGAGCCTTTTCCAGGTCATTGGGTATCAGAACGGCACCAAATCGGCTAAGACGACTAAACTCCACGTCATATGCGTCGACAGTCATATTCCCCTGTTCTAGATGTACGAACTGGGAGTACATGGCATTTCTGACTGTTGCTGGAAAATACTTCATATTGAAGTATTCTAGGAACTGCTCCCAAGTCTGGTTTCTGCCTACACTGTGCTCAATGGAATCCCACCAGTGATGGGCGTTACCTTTTAGTTGGGCCCTCACTGCGGTCATCCAAAGGTCTGGTTGCAGTTGTGAAGCCTCTAGTAGCATCTCCGTGTTGGCAACCCAATCGGAGATCTGTTCTGCAGTCTCATTGCCCGAGAAAGTATCCGGTCCCATCTGTCGGAACCATCTAACAGTGCCACCTATCTGAGCTGGTGGAGGTGCTGGTGTTGTGGCAGGTGCCCTTTCTAGTACTGCCATCAAACTCTGCCTCAACGTCTCGGTCTGATGCCATTGTGCTTGCATCATAGTCTGAAGCAACTGAAGCATCTGTGGTTGTCCATCTAACTGTGGCATCTGGGGTGGATAAGGTGGAGGTAATGGTAGTGGAACCTCTGGCTGTGCGGTAGGGGTCTCCTCAGATATCAGCCTCTTAGTCTGCGGCATCGGTGTAGCTCCTGAAGTCTGGCCCTCACAATGTTGCGTGGGAATCGTCTGTGAAGTCTGTCCCCCTGGCGGCTGGATAGGATCGCCCTGAGAAGTCTCATGCCAATGTATCAGCGGGGTCTGTAGCGGGGGTTGCCCTTGGGGTACCACCTCTCTTTGAGTGGTGTTATCTGGCACCGCGCCACTGGGTGCTCCTCGTCCACTGTGCAAATTCATCTTGCTGCAAGAGATAGGAATTCATTAGAAGAGTACGGAATCAATCAAACATGATGCAGATATTTAGAAGCAGTACGAAAGAAGTTCAAAGATGAATCAAAAGTGGATGAGACCTAGTAACTTCTATCCTATTGCAGGCTCGCTGGACACGTTACCATACCACAAGTGAATAAGTCGACCTGCATGGGCCACCACTAAACCATGTCACGCCCCAGTCCCAAAATACATGGAACCAGGCCACGTGACAATAGCCAGCTATCACGTCTCCGAGGATATCCCAATTTAATGGATCCTAACGAAGAGTGCTACGTTGTCCTAAAATACTAACATGTCCCATATCCATCAACAACAGGTAATCTAATCTCATCCACAAAATAAACAGCAAAAAGTACTAAATAAATTGCTGGAAGATAAACACCAGTCTCAAGATATCATAGTACAACCAATAAAGTCTGGTGGGAACAAACCCACTACTATGACAAATAAGGTACTGAAATGATAGATAAAAGAGTAATGACTAGGGCATCGGCTGACTAGATAAAGATGCTCCCAATCCTAGACAGAAGGCCTACCAACTGATCACGGAAACTCTGACGGTGGCACCTCTAGCTCCTCTGCGGTAGCAAATCTCGTCTCCTGTCCTGGCCCGTATACGGTGGGTAGTAAGCCTCGTCCAAATCTGGAAAGGTACCAGGTCCTCAGAGGGACGTAACAAGATACATAGAAACATGCCATATATATAAATACTGAATAAGATAAATGCAATAAAGTACAAGGGTGTGCTAACCATCTAAGTGAATGCAATGTGAAGACAACTTTGGTACGTATGGGTAGGCGTAGGCATAACGTCCAACACTCCGAAGAGCGTGGTATCTGTAACGTCCATTATCCCGAAGAATGAGGTATCTGCAATATATATACGTCCGTATCACTCCGAAGAGCGCGGTGTCTGCAATAAAGGAAGTCATTGGATCCGTGGCTCCTCTGGATACTATGGAGTCCAATGTGTGTATCCCATACGCCTACTAGCTGTCTTTCCCGCCCAATGTAGATACGCTAGTCGAATACTCGATGTGCGCACCACGCTACTATATGCCAGTCTCTACAGATAAAAATAATCCTGAATTACGTACTAACCGTGATGCATGTCACACGCACCGATAGCTAGTCGAGTACGCGGACCCGCATCCCAACATGCATATCTCACCGTGAAACATATAAGGTGTCAGGTCACGGAAGATATCAGCGTATCCTCCCCTGGGTGAGTCTACTAGTGACTAGGCCAAGTATACTAAATCATCGATGTATCCGTCGATAGCACCCGAGTCAAACTCGGACGCACACAGTCATATGAAATACAGCAAAAGAATCATACAACATATGCATCATTTAAATCAAACAGTAAATATGGCAAGGTATCTTGCCTGGGTCCTGAAGCTGTGAATGCCAATAGCCCGCTCCTGCAGTGTCTCATGGTTGATCCAATGATCCTAAACACACCAATGTAATGTAACAAATACTGATGTCAGACACTAAACATTAAATACACACGACTATAACGTAATGCTTGAATATTGTCGCAAGTTCACGGCTGCTCAAATACAGCGTCATATGTGTGCGTAGCTAAGGTGCACACGTATTTTGTGCTCGGGTATCCTGGCCTTGAGATAATAATTTTAAGTTATGCTTTGACCACGATTTCTATTCTGTGCAAACACATGCTCCTTGGTTTCTATGCTCATTGCACGTGGTTAATGTACAGGTATTTGGGTGAAATACTAGTCCTTGATGTTAGGTCTCATGATTAAGGTGTTTGCTAGTTAATACACAAATCCTAAATCTTATTAGTCATTAATCAAGCATGTATATAATTAGGGTTCAATTAGGTTTGTGTCCAATACCATAATTCTCGACACGACGACACGACGACACGACGATACAATAGTATAATGAAGAAACAGAGAACTTATGTGGTTACCTCGACGTGGCTGCTTGGATAGGGCCTGCTCTCGTCGAGGGGGCGTACTCCGGCGGAAGACGGCTCCGGTTAGCGGCCAGCAAGGTTGCAGCGGCGGTGGCGTCAACTGCAGCAGGTGCGGCAGCGGCAGCAAGGGCAGCAGCGGCTTGGCATGCGGCGAGGACGGCCGGATTGCGGGGGACGTCAGGGTCGGTGGGTCGATGGTGGTTGGAGGTGCTAAAAGCGGTCGGGGTCGGTCGACAGCGGCTACAGGGGGGGGTCGGGTTATGAAAGGAGTTGGTGATTATGAAGGAGGTGGTGGCGAATGGCTGATGGTGGTTTCGAGTCGCGGTGGTTGGCCGGTCTGGGAGGGTGGCGCCGACAATGTCAGGCGGCGGTGGTGGCGGTGTCAGGAAGCTGGGTAGTCGGGGATGGAGGCTCGGTTGCAAGAGGAAAAGAATTCGGCTAGGATTAAGGGGCTTGTGATGGTTTTGTTTGTTTTAGGGTTTACATGAATAAGGTTATGTATTTATATAGGGGATGAACTTTGGGGTTGGCCTCGAGGTTTGGGCCGGCCAGGGTTCATTGATATAGGGCTGGTCAGGTCCTGTTTGAGGTACAATTAGCCATAAGTTAATTAACTAGATTAATAATTAACTGCACAAGGCGAAGTTAATGAACATTGCGTAGCTAAGGTTACACTATGGTCAGAGGGTACCTATAATTGTCTCACATAATTCTAATTAAATCCGTTTATCCCTAGTCTCAAAAAATATAATCCCTAAATTGGTTGAGGGGGTTTACACCCCATGGAGTGGGACGCATGGGGCCAGAGACACACGGGACTACATGGAGTTTGGGTCGCTTGGGGCCAGAGACGCATGGACCGCATAGAGTCGCATGAGTCCGGTTGTGTTATACACGCGACACTGCACATCATTTGAGAGTGAAGTTATGTGTTGACGTAAGACTTTTGTCGTTTAGTGTGTTCACGTCCTTTGAGGAAGTCAGAAAATTTCTTTTGTCAGGATTCTGTTTTAGAGACGATCCTACTGACGGGACACCACGTTAGGTCCTTCTGCGGCCAAGCTACTTTGGCTGATTGGGGACAAATGAATGTCAGCTTTGTTTGGGTCGCATGGTGACTCTGCGGCCTGATTTGAGCCTCCGTTTGGGGGTGCATGGCTGTTGGCTTGTTGGGCCACAGAGAGACTCTGCGGCCTTATCTTTTCTGAGTTTTTGTTTTGGGGTACAGGGTCGCATGGATGCATATTTTCATGCTTCTACAGAACTAAAATATGATTACTCGTCCTATAAATATAGGAGGAGGGTGGAGGCACAAAGAATAATACAAGTTGGAGATTCGGTGTGTTCGTCCACAGAAAATCTAAGAGAAAGTTCGTACTTTGCTCTTAGGACTTCGTCATCCATGACAGAAGGAAAAAAGAGATCTGGTCGAGGAGTCGTCGCCTTCGCTTAGGGAGATTGCTACAGGTTGGTGAGTGATTTCAATTGTAATCTCTTTCTTTTCTTCTTGAGTGTGGTAAAGGGTTGAATCTATTAGGGCAAAGGGTTCAACATTGATTTTGACAATCTTGTAATTTCACCTGAGTTATAAATGTTGGAATTTGTCCATGTGACATAGTCATCGCCATATATTTGTATTTATATGTGCTTGGTGTTAGTTAAACAGGGGTTGGTTATCTCTGGTGGATTGGCCTAAAGTTTTTGCTGCGGGCACTTTCAGACACAGTATCGGAACGCTTGCAGGACGTGTCCGATTTCCAACATCTGGTATCAGAGCTACTGGTTTTAGTTCTGACAACTATGTCTACGGAGTAGATGAATACTCGTATGATCACCCTCTCATGGGAGAATTAGGCGATTTGAAAGCCAAGGATGGAGGATCTACTCTAGTGTAAGGACTTGCATGGTCCGCTGGAGGACGAAAACGCTAAGCCATCGGACAAAACTACTAAAGACTGGAAACGACTGGATCGAAAGGCCGTTGGATTTATCCGCCAATAGCTGGATGACTCAGTATTTTACCACATGTCCATAGAGAGTTCGACAAAAGCATTATGGAAGAAACTGCATTTGTTGTATGAAAGAAAGACGACTGGCAACAAGACGTTTCTGATTCGCCAACTCGTCAACTCAAAGTACATGGAGGGTGCCCTAGTGGCACAATATCTGAACGAGGTTCAGTGTATTATCAATCAGCTGTCTGCGATGAAGATGGTGATTGATGATGAGCTTCAGGCCATTTTCTTTTGATTCTCGGCCGAAAAGCTGGGAGACGTTGGTGGTATCAGTGAGCAACTCCACGCCTGGTGGAGTTGTCACGATAGAGACAGTCCAAAGCAGCTTGTTGAATGAGAAGATCTGGCGTAAGCAAGTGGAATTATCGCAGGAGTCCGCTCTGGTGGCTAATTTCGTTAAAGGAAGACCCAGGTCACAGGCGGGGACATGGAGGAGTTCTCAGAATCTTGCGACTGTGGACCACAAGGAGGGCTGCTACCACTGTGACAAAATTGGTCATATCAAGAGAAACTGCATGAAGCTCAAAGCTGAAAAGGCTAAAGTCAAGGATGATCATGAGGATCTCATGGCTATGAGAGATTTTATCATCACAGCAACCGATGCAGAGGAACCTTGTGGCATGTGTCATGATGGAGATTGGGTCATGGACAAGGGGCATCGTATCACGCCACTCCATATAGGAGGATCTTCACGTCATACCATGGCGACAGGTTTGGACGTATGAAGATAGACAATAAGGGGACGACTGCAGTTGTAGGCATCGGTGATGTGCACTTGACAATGGAGCTTGATGAAAAGTTCGTTCTCAAGGATGTGCGACTTGTATCGAGTTTGTGCTATAACTTAGTTTTGGTAGGGAGGCTGGCGGATGATGGCTGTCGCAGTTTGTTTGGGGACAAGATTGGATGCTTACGAAGGGTTCCCAACAGCTGGCTCGAGAAGATTTATGTTGTGGCATGTACAGGCTCAAGCCGCTGAATTGTACAGGCAGGCCACAAACATCAGATGGAGGATCGAGGGATATTCGACAGGAGTTGAATCGTCGAGAACTTACTGAGGAGGGGCTTCGAGATACTTTGAGGATTACGGAGGATTCAGTTCGTCGAGACAAAGCGACGAATGGTGATGAGCCAAAGATTGATGGTCAGTATGTCGGTGCCATGACAGCTGGTCGGTCTCCAGGTGGGGGTTGCTTCATGGATCCAATTTTGGCGACGGATGGTTTACCAAAGCTTCACGGAGCGACATTGGTTTCAACAGTTCGAGGCCAAGGAGGAGATTAAGGTTTGCAGCAAACTAAATTTGAGACGGGAGCAACACCATTAACACAGTTCCAAAGGAGCTGTGGGTCATCGACGACATGCACAGTCCGTGATGTTCTGCTCGAGGACACATGTGTATGGGGAAGATTCAAGTTCGGACACGAAGGTAGGCAGATTCAGGAGTTCGAATCTCGGGAGAATCGTATTGTCCACTTGGTTGGGCCAGCCAAGAGTGAAGAAGCTTGTCGGAATGTTAACACGTTTCGGTGAAAGACGAAATTCGGGGATCGTCAGCCACGACTCACGGTGAGGCTGATAGTCAGGGACTTTGGTCTCAGGCGTGTCATTGATGTCGACAGAATCCCAGTGGTACAAAAGGGGCTACGCATGGCAGCTAGTATCGACGTGAGGGTCGAGGAGCTGAAGACGAAGGAAGATGCAAAGCAACTCAGGGGATCAGAGATCAGTGGCATAGGGGAGCAGAAACTCTGTCGCGGGACGACAATCATGGAGTCCAATTGAGAAGCCATGGGGTCAATATCCTCTCATCAGACTGGAGGGAAGATTGTTGGGGTCCAGTCTGAATTTGGCAAATTTTGGAGCCCAAATATGGTCACAAATTTAATTTGATATAATTTGGAAATCTATATTAAATGTAAGATTTGATTAAATTTTAAATTTGTATCAAATATTTAATTTGACCATATGTGGACGTCCATAATTGACGTTGGGCTAATTTAGGTGGAATATGATTCTCATTTTAAGGTTTTTTTATTTAAAAAATCTTATTATGACCTAAAATATGATTTATTATCCTATAAATATAGGAGGACGGTGGAGGCACAAAGAATAGCACAAGTTGGAGATTCGGGGTGCTCGTCCACAGAAAATCTACGAGAAAGTCCGTACTTTGCTCTTAGGACTTCGTCATCCAAGACGGAAGGAAGAAAGAGATCTGATCGAGGAGTCGTCGTCTTCGTTCAGGGAGATTGCTACGGGTTGGTGAGTGGTTTCAATTGTAATCTCTTTCTTTTCTTCTTGAGTGTGGTGAGGGGGTTAAACTTATTAAGACAAAGGGTTCAACATTGATTTTGTCAATATTATAATTTTACATGAGTTATAAAGTTTGAGATTTGTCCATATGACGCAGTCACCGCCATATACTTGTCTTTATCTGTGCTTGGTGTTCGTTAGACATGGGTTGGTTATCTCACGTAGGTTGGCCTAAAGTTTTCGCTGCAGGCACTCTCAGACATGGTGTCGAAACGCTTGCAGGACGTGTCCGATTCTCAACATCAGGTGTATTACATATTGGAGGACAATACAATTTACTCCATTATACTTTTTTTTTAAAATACACGTTTCTTTGGAGGCAAGACACTTCTTCTTCCTCTTCTTGTCTCTTACTCTTTCAACCCTAAACTCCAAAGCTTTCAGAAATTGACGATGAAGATGACAAGAACTAACAAACTTACACAACTAAGATAAAACTCCATCATAGATCTTATTTTTGGCTCCAAATTTTCTTAAATCTACTTTTTTTTAGATTGTTAGGTTCCATGTATAATTAATATTTTGTTAAGTTATTCTTATAAAAAGTCCATTAATTCACTATTTTCGAAATTTTGAATTAAATCAATGGAGGTTTGAAATTTGAGATCAAAAACATAATATTTGGAAGAGGACTCCCAAAGTTAGGGTTGCTTCTTTTTAGTTTAGTGTCTAGACTTAATTATTTTCCATCCAATGGGAATTAGTTGACCTCACTTGACCCATCATGTGTCCGCTGTCCATATCGATGTGTATGTATTACAAACTTTCTCATATGATTTGTCTTAGATCTTGAACTCTTAAACTAATATGTGTAACTTTTAGATGTTTAAGAAAATTAGATTCAAACGCAAATATGTTAATTAAAACTTTTATATAATCGATTCTAGTGACAGTAAATTTTTTTACTTGGATCCAATTCAATGAAATAGATGAATCATAATGTTTATAGCTGTATCAATCCATTACTTGAGTTGATTTAGTAGTTTATGACATTTAATATTATTATGTAAAAAATTTAACAGAAATTTTACTGTACCGATAATATTTTTATATTAATTAACTACACCGATAAAAGTTTAAAAAAAATTAAAATTTCGATACATATCGCCATCCTAGATGGCGAAAAACCAGCATATTATTTTTAAATTGAAACCGGCCAATAGATGCGCATATTTTCGCCAACTCAGCTGGTGAAAATTCAGCAGGCTGACGTGGCATGCGAAATTTTGGACGTCGAAATTTTCGCCAGCTCAGTTGACGAAAATTCAGTAGGTTGACGTGGAATTAAAAAAAAAAATATTTGTTGAGTTTTCGCCAACTGAGTTGGCAAAAATTTTGCTGGGTTTTTTTGGTTTAGGTTTTTTTGGTTTTTTTAGTTTTTATGTTTTGGGTTTGTTTTTGGGTTTTATGTTTAGGGTTTGATTTTTTTTTTTTCTTTTGTGATAGTTGTGTTTGATTTTTTTTTTGTTACTTTTTTTTTGGTTTTTTTTTGTCACTTATCAACTTTTTTTTTTGTAACGTTCATATTTTAACGTTAATATTTTGACAACGGTTTTTTTTAGAAAAAATACTGTACTGATAATATTTTTATATTAATTAATTACACCGATAAAAGTTTTGAAAAATTTAAAATACTAACACATATTCAAAATTTAAAACATATATCTATGAGAAAATTATAATTAAAATAGATATAACAATTTAACAAATAACCAACAAATAAAAAAAAACCAAAAAAAAAAAACCTAAAAAAAAAAACCATTTGTTAGATTTTAGCCATCTTGGATGGCTAAAATTTGACAAATATTTTTTTTTTATATTTTCGCCATCTGTGATGGCGATTTTTTGACAAAATGTAAAAAAAAAAAAATATTTTTATATTTTCGCCATTTAGGATGGCGAAAATGTGACATTTTTTTTATATATTTATATTTTCGCTATTGGGATGGCAAAAATTTGACAAATATAATTTTTATTTTATATTTTCGCCATCTGGGATGGGAAAGCTTTTGTTACTTATGCGTATTTTTTTATATATGTTTGTCAAACTTTAGCCACCCGAGATGGCTAAAATATGACAATTGATTTTTTTTGGTTTTTTTAGGTTTTTTTATTTGTTGGTTATTTGTTAAATTGTGATATCTATTTCAATTATGATTTTCTCATAAATATATGTTTAAAATTTTGAATACGTGTTTGGATTTCAATTTTTTCAAAACTTTTATCAGTGTAGTTAATTAATATAAAAATATTATCGGTACAGTTAATTTTCTGAAAAAAAGAGCCTTTGTCAAAATATTAACATTACAATATGAACGTTTCAATATGAACGTTTCAATATGAACGTTACAAAAAAAAACGTTGATAAGTGACCAGAAAAAAAACCCAATACAAATAGTAACAAAAAAAATCAAACCCAACTATCCAAAAAGAAGAAAAAAGCAAACCAAATGAAACCCTAAACATAAAACCCAAAAAAAACCTAAAACATAAAAACCAAAACAAACTGAAACCAAAAAAATCCAGCATACAATATATATATTTTTTTTAACGCCGATATGTATCGAGATTTCAAATTTTAATTTAAAAATAATATACTGATTTTTTGACATCTAGAATGACGATATGTATCGAAATTTTAAAAATTTTAAATTTTTTATCGTTGTAGTTAATTAATATAAAAATATTATTGGTACGATAAAATTTCTAAATATATTTATTATAATTTATTATTTTATAATAATAAATATCATACCTCCTAGCTAAAAAAATCTGGCTATGTGACTGCTTCCGATGGTGAAATAGTTTGCAAGATAAAAATGGTTACAGTAGATTTGAATGCAACTCCAGTCTCCTGTGTCGCTGACATCTACATTTCTTGTCCGTAGCGTGACCTGAAGTTAATACGAGTCCCCAAACTGTAGATTCCAAAATTGGCAAATGAGCAGTGGCAGTCCCACTTTATTGCACCTCCCTCCCGTGTCTATCTCCGGACCCTGGTAACGTCAACTCCACTATTGATTACATTTACCCTCGTTCCTTATCCGGAAAAATAAAAAAAACCTTGCCAGCCTTTCAGTGACGCAAGCCAACGCACAACTTACAAAGCCACACCCAAACAAATCCGTATTTGCACAGGACCGCTTCGTTTAAAGCAATTACCAGACACGGTGTGGACTTTTCTGCATAACTGTTTTGTATTTCTTACCGCCGTGAGGCTGACCTCTTTATGTACTCCCACTGGAAAGAGGAAATTCGAGGGGCTCGACCGTAAATGCGCAGTCGTCTCTTCGCTCTCTCTAGTGGCGATCTGACGCGAACTAGGCTGCGCTCCGGCGTTCCGATCGTCGGTTCCGGCGAGGTTGCGGAGGCGATCGTCGAGATCTTTCAATCGGCGGTGTCGGCGAGGGTTTCGGTGGAGGTCTGAATTTTTTCGAGATTTTTTTTCGATTGAGGTTCGTCGATGATTAATAGGCTTTTCTTTTCTTTTTTTTTTCGCAGTTTTTGATTCGATTGAGTTGTTGATGGCCGAGATGGTGGCGATATGCCGGTTATAGGAGGTTTTGTTCTTCCGATTCCGAGGATTTTGCTCCGATCTGGAGATTTGGATCCATATATAGAGTTTCTCGCATGGAAAAGCTGGGATCGATGAGTATTTAGGTGGATCGCTGACTTTTCGGCTCATCGGAGGTGAGATCTCTAGAGTTCTATTGTTTTTGAAGCATATATTTGGATTATGAGATTTGTTAGTTCTTATGTCCGTGAGAAATCTCTAGATTTGGATCCGTCGGCGAGACCTTTTTTTTTTTCCAGATTTATACAAGGTAATATTTTTATATGATGAGATGAGGATTCAATGTTTGTCCACATAGGGTGGAGTTTGTTAGTCCCGAGGCTTAACCAAAGATGGAAGAACGCGTGGTCGAGATCATAGGTTCACACAAAAATTTTCAATCTGACTATTCTCGATTTTCACAAAGAACTATATAAATATTCTGATTATAACTTGCTCTCAAGATTACAAACGAATCAGAAAAAACAAATTTTACGTTTTTTCTTGCACTCGCAGTTGCAGTTGCAGACGGACATAACGGAATTACAACTAGCAGAAGAGAAGAGAATGGAGAAGAAAGAAATATGCTTGCTGGGGTGATGAAGATCACCGTTGCTCAAAGCAAGATTCGTCCCACACGATTTGCTCTCAGGAACCAGCAAGTTCACGTAGAATTTCTGGAACGTTCACTGTCATCTCCTTACTCGGACTCACACGAACTTCCTGGACTACAATGACGGCTGCAGCAACTCTATTCGTCTCCTTTATTTCGAAGTAAGTTCTCAATGGAGGCACGGAGAGAATATTTATAGAGGAGCCTGACCGCCCATTAGTTACAGAAAGATAGCAACAACTTTAATTCGAATCCCACAAAGATAGGAACGAATTAATTTAAATCCTACAAAAACGGGTATGAATAACCGACCATATCTTTCCATAACCGTTCAAATATATCCGATAGCAGCGACTATGCAAGCAACCGTCCATGCGGCCGTTCATACAGCCGCGCACTTAGCAGCGCACGCAGTAGCTCATGCGGCAGCCCATGCGCCCGCTCATGCGTCCCGCTCATGCGGGCGGCTCGTGCGTTTGCTCATGCGTCTGCTCATGCGTCCAGCTCATGCGGCCGGCTCATGCAACAACGCATGCAACTCGCGCATAACCGAGCGCATCAAAAGCGCACAAGCGCCATGCGCCGATGTTGATGTGCTAAATACAAAGTGTGCCAACAAAGCGCCACTTTGAGCCCTTGAGCCCGAGTCCGAGTCGCTAACCCTCTTTGGGGCTTAGCTCCTATGGAAATAATTCAAAGATCATGACAAAAAGCATAAATGCTTTCATGAGAGGAAAATCATCTTTCCTCCTAGAAAAATATTTTTACATGGCACCCATGTGTTCCACCACACCCCATGTGCACACCTCAACTCATACAAAGTATTATATTGAGATATCCACTTGGTGGTGTAGCCAATGTGGGACTATCTTTACTAGTCCAAAGGCAAAAACACCAACAATTCCTCACATATCTCAATATATATGGGTTGAGCGTTCCCCACAGTGATTGTCCATCATGCATTAGGATAGATGTCGCTTCGACTTGGATCTTCCCGTATTGGTCGAACAACAGTATGATACAAGAATAGAAGTCTTGAATTCTGCACCATAGCTACAATTTTTTTTACTCACACAATGACATCGACTGTACTTCCGGTTGCACATTAAAGGTTCTGTGCACGTCTGGTTTCGGTGTATGTATTTTGGGCGTCTACAAGTTTTCCCTCAAGAGACGGCTTATATCTTTTTTCATACACTTTAGGTGAGTTTTTTTTAAAGAGTTCTTGGCATGAAGCCTCGAGCTTTCTTGCGGTACTACTCCACTATGACATAGTCCAGAGTCGAGGCTAAACCTCATCGTGGAGTCATGCCACTGTAGCACGAGGTTCCAGCCTCTTTGTAGTGCCAAACTACCCAGCATGAAGCCTTACGCTTCCTTGCGGTGTTACGCCGCTGTAACATGGCTCGCGTAGCCGAGGATTTACATCTTTTACCTCTTTGGTGTTACACTACTGTAATATGAGGACACCGGTCTCTTTGTAGTACTGCCTACACTATTTATTCTACAACATTAGGCTACCTGCCTATGTGCGGTGCTACGTCGCTGTGACATGGCTTGCGAAGCCGAGACATTACCCTTATCGATGAATCTCTTGGTGGTGTCACCCACTGTAGCATGGAGACCTTACGCTCCTTTGTAGTGCTGCGCTACCGTGCTTCCTGTTAAGCACACCAGACATTCAAAATGCTGGAGAACTCATTAAGGCATCTAAGCCATCCTCCCACAAGATTTGTTCTACACAAAAGAACAATTAGTAGACAATAGTGGTTCTGGGTCCGTAACCCCTTAATGTCTCAAAAGACTACCCACTGATCCTGATATTCTCCCTGTCAATGATCCTCCCTTGAACCAATAGCTAGATGCCTAATAGATTTCTCTTTGAACTAATAGCATAAAACCAATGGTAGGATTACAAAGACACAATATCAGAATGTCTTCAAGTCCATCTTGATTGCTGTATCCTCAACCAGCTGGCGTTTAAGACCTTTGGTGAACGGATCGGCCAGATTTTTCTGGCTTCGAACATCAATCACGGCAATGATTCCGGTCTTGATTAGATCATTCACTGTCCTGTGCCTCAGTTGCACAGTCCTCTTCTTACCATTGAAGAGATCATTTGATGCCATCGCTGCAGTCGCTTGGTTGTCGCAGTAAATCGGTACCGCCGAAATATGCACATCCACCACTGGAAGATCATACATGAGCTCCCGAAGCCACTCTGCTTTATCTGCTGTAGCTGCTAGTGCATAGAACTCAAATTCCATCGAGGAATGAGAGAGTATTGTCTGTTTCTTCCACTATATAACTGCTCCACCCATGAAAAAGACGTATCCTCCTTTGGACCTTTCGCTCTCTACTTCTGAACACCAGTTTGCATCACTGAAGCCTTCCACCACCGTCGGATAACCGCTGTAGTGCAGTGCATACTTCTGAGTCCTCTTGAGATATCTCATCACTCTCTTCACAGCTTTCCAGTGCTCTACTCCTGGATTGCTCGTGAACCGACTCAGCATCCCCACGGCGAAAGCTATGTTAGGTCTTGTGGCAGTTGCATATATCAGACTCCCGTTTGCGCTTGAGTACTCCAGCTGCCTGACACTTTTTCTTGGATTTGGCTTCAGCTTTTTGTCACACCTGTACGGAGTATCGATTCCTGGAAGATCCTGATATCCATAGCTTGTAAGCATTTTCTCAATATAATGAGAGTGACCGCCACTCCAGTGTCTATCGGGATGATCTTTATTCCCACGATAACATCAGCTTTCTCTAAGTCCTTCATACTGAACTTAAATGAGAGGAACTTCTTTGTCTCAGTGACATGTGCTAGATCCGTACCTAGGATTAGCATGTCGTCCACGTATAGACAAACGATGACTCCTCTCCCGTCAGCGAACTTAGTGTAAACGTACTTGTCTGTTTCACTGACCCTATAGCCATTTGATTTTATGACTTTATCAAACTTCTCGTGCCACATCTTGGGAGCTTGCTTCAGACCGTATTACCAACTTGCAGACTTTGTTTTCAAGCCCTTTGATGACAAATCATTCTGGCTGTTGCATGTAAATCTCTTCGGTCAATTTTTCATTCAGGAATGCTGTCTTAACATCCATCAGATGAATGACTAACTTGTGAATTGCACTTAGAGCAATCAACATCCTAATGGTCGTCATCCGCGCTACTGGAGCATATGTGTCGAAGTAGTCGATCCCCTGCTTATGAGAAAACCTCTTGGCTACCACTCTTGCCTTGAACTTGTCAACAGTTCCATTGGCCTTCATCTTCTTCTTGAAGATCCACTTGCATCCAATCGGTTTTGCTCCTTCAGGTAGATCGACCAACACCTAAGTGTTATTGGAGATTATTGAATCATACTCATCATTGATAGCCTCCTTCCAGAAGACATCTCTGGTATCCATCGCCTCATCATAGGTAAGCGGATCTGTTTTCATATGATAGGTGACGAAATTATCTCCGAAGTCCTTGTGTCTCCTTACTCGCTTAGACACCGGCTCTGCGAGTTCTGGTTCGAACGTTGTCTCTGGAATGACTTCTTCTTGGACATCTTCATTGGAAGTGTTGCCCTCATGTGCACTCACACTATTCTCCGGAATGTCTGCGATAACAATATTTTTGTGCCTTACAAACTTATCTTCAAAGAATTTTGCGTCGCGAGATTCGATGATATGATTTGACTCAATATCAAGAAACCTCCGAGCATCACTCTTTTCAGCATATCCCAGGAAGATGGTCTTGGTAGTTCTCGTACCCAGCTTCTGAATATTCAAGTGTGAAAGCTTCACATACGCCAGGCACCCCCACACTCGAATGATATTCAAGTTGGGTCTGACGTTGAACTAGAGTTCATGAGGAGTGACATCGGAAGTTGCGTAAGGCACTCTGTTCAGAATGAACGTAGCCGTAAGCGCAGCTTCTCCGCAGAAGCAGTTTGGAAGACCTGCAGTTAACATAATTGAGTTCATCATCTCTGTCAATGTCCTATTCTTCCTTTCAGCTACTCCATTTGATTGAGGAGAATACGGAGCAGTTGTCTCATTGATAATTTTATGTTCTTTGCAGAACGATGCAAATTCAATAGACCTATACTCTCCGCCTCGATCACTTCTGAGTCTCTTGAGTTGTCCTGTTTGACGTTCAGCCTCAGCCCTGAACTCCTTGAACTTCTCGAACACTTCGTCTTTTAACTTGAGCAGATAGACGAACGCATACTTCGAGTAGTCGTCGATGCATGTAATGAAATACTTCATCCTGTCCTTTGTGGAGAACTGTTTGAAGTCACATATATCTGAGTGCACCAACTTCAGAAGATCTGTGCTTCGGTTAACCCATTTGAACGGTTTTCTTGTGATCTTTGTCTGCGCACAGACCACACATTTCCACCTCCTTACTCCCACATTTGGAGATAAGTCCTAGACTAGACATCTTGTTTATCCTTTTATAGTGAACATGTCCTAGTCTATTATGCCATAACTTAAGAGTAACCAGAAAAAGAGACTGAATTAATATTGTTTGCAGGAGTTACAAACTGAAGTTTGAACATCCATTCGGTACAAAATACTTTTTCGAAGTATGTTCCTTTGTACGACATCACCATCTGTCCAGCATTGATGTCCATCCTAAAGCCTGCGTTTCAGAGCAGACTTCCCGAGACCATATTTTTGGCTATTACCGGTACGTGCTTCACATCCTGAAGCGTCAGTGACTTCCCCGAAGTCAGATTTAGTACCACCGTTTCGGTCCCGAGTACTTCAACTTGTGCCTGGTTTGCCACCATAACCTTCTCAGATGTAGGCTTGTAGATGGTAAACAACTCATTTTTCGAGCAAACATGGCATGATGCACCAGTGTCCACCCACGAGTTAGTGTCAACACCAGCCGTCACAACATGCGCAATCATAGCATCCTTGTTAGGCTCACCTTGCTCTGTCTGTTTCGGCTTGGATCTGCAGTCTCTCCGATAGTAGCCCTTTTTGCCACAATTAAAGCAAGTCACATCTGACTTGGGTTTTGACTTTGACTTGAACAAAGTCGACTTCACCTTGAGATGGTTGAAGTCCTTTTTGTAGTGAGAAGCCTTCTGCTTCCCCTTGGAGTCGCCAGCATGCACCAAGTTGGCTTTTGCCAACTGCTTGGATAACGTGTTCACTTTGTTTTGAGCCCTCAACTCATCTTCGACATGGATGTTGTGCAGTAATTGATCAATGCTAACTTGCATCTTCTTCCGGTGTATGTCCGAGATAAAAATGTTCCATCCTGGCGGAAGCTTGGACACAATATCCCCCACGACAAAGACGTCGATTAAGGGCATGCCATCATCCTCAAGTTTTTTACGTAACTTGAGAAACTCCTTGGCTTGAGGCAACATAGTCTTATCGTCCTCAAATCGTATGTTCCAGACATTTTCAGTCACATGAATCTTGTTGCGGTTCTTATTCGCCTTGTAATGCTTGTCTAGAGACTCCCAGGCGACCTAAGCATGGTCCGTCTTGCTGTATGACTCTGCCAGAGTATCCTCCATGGAGTTTAGAATCAACAGCTTGCAAAGGTTGTTGTCTCTTCTCACTTAGCTGTTGCAATAGCAACTGCTCGAACAGTAGCATCATCATCGTCTGGAACAATCGGCTCCGGTTCTGTCAGAACGTAGTCCACCTCTGCGAGTTGAAGATTAAGGCAGACCTTCCTCTTCCAAGCGTTGTAATGATCCCCGTCAAACTTTTCAAGTTTGTTAAAACTTAGTCGAAAAGTTTCGCACGGTTCTCCATCTTTCTCGGATCTTGCTTTGAGATTGTTAATCCCGAGGCTTAACCAAAGATGGAAGAACGCGTGGTCGAGATCAAAGGTTCACACAAAAGTTTTCACTCTGACTATTCTCGATTTCCACAAAAAAATTATATAAAGATTCTGATTACAACTTGCTCTCAAGATTACAAAGGAATCAGAAAAAATAAATTTTACGTTCTTTCTTGCACTCGCAGTTGTAGACGGACATAACGAAATTATAACTTGCAGAAGAGAAATGAGAAGAAGGAAATATGCTTGCTGGGGTGATAAAAGATCACCGTTTCTCAAAGCAAGGTTTGTCCCACACGATCTGCTCCCAGGAACCAACAAGTTCACTAGAACTTCTTGGACGCTCGCTGTCACCTCCTTACTTGGAGTCGCACAAACTTCCTGGACTGCAATGGCGGCTCTAGCAACTCTCTTCGTCTACTCTATTTCGAAGTAAGTCCTCAATGGAGGCACGAAGATAATATTTATAGAGGAGCCTGGCCGCCCATTAGTTACGGAAAGATATGAACAACTTTAATTCGAATCTCACAAAGATATGAACGAGTTAATTCAAATCTTACAAAAAATGGATCTGAATAACCGACCATATCTTTCCATAACCGTTCAAATATATCCGTTAGCAGCGGCCATGCAAGCAACCGCCCATGCGGTCGTTCATACAGCAGTGCAGCAGCCGTGCACTTAGCAGGGCACGCAACAGCCCATGTGCCCTCTCATGCGTCCAGCTCATGCGGCCGGCTCATGCACCCGCTCATGCGTCCAGCTAATGTGTCCAGCTCATGTGTCCGGCTCATGCAACAGCGCATAACTGAGCGCATCAAAAGCGCACAAGCTCATGCGTCCATCTCATGCGTCCCGCTCATGCAACGACGCATAACCGAGCGCATCAAAAGCGCACAAGCGTCATGCGCCGATGCAAAGTGCAAAGTGCGCCAACAAAGCGCCACTTTGTGCCATTGAGTCCGAGTCCGAATCCGAGTCGCTAAGCCCCTTTGGGACTTAGCTCCTATGGAAATAATTTCAAAAGCATGACAAAAAGCATAAATGTTTTCATGAGGAGTTAATCCTTTTTTCTCCTAGGAAAACACCTTCACATGGTACCCATGTGCCCCACCACACCCCATGTGCACACCTCAACTCATACAAAGTATTATATTGAGATACCCACTTGGTGGTGTAGCCAATGTGAGACTATCTTTACTAGTCCAAAGGCAAAAACACCAACAAAGTTTCTATTGATGCAGTTGCTTTATAATGTAAAATTCTGATTATGAACTGATGTCTCAGAAGCTATGGTGCATGGGCTCGGATTCGACATGACTTGTTTCGGACACGGTGACACTTGTTTGGCACCTATTTTGGTGTGTCCTAAGTGTATTTCAGAGTGTCCGTGGCGTGTCCCATCCATGTGTTCCACACAACACAACACAGATGCCACATGGATTTTGGAATGTCTGTGCTTCTTAGCTCAGAAGCATTCTGGTGTGAACTTGTGATTGCTGCAGGGTTGATTTTTCTCATATTTATTGGATTAGAAGTGTTTAGTTTTCTTCTTCTTATTTCTAGGTCATATTGCTGTTGTTAACTTTTAAGGCCTTTATTATTTTGATGTGTGCAATTAGCCCTTGATCTAGTGGTCCTGTTTGTAAGATGAAGGGTGGGTTTGGTATTGCAGAAGCTTATCAAAAAGGTTGTCATTAGATGCTTTCTTAAGCTGTTGTTGTAAGTCGTTGCTGATCAGAAACATGTTAACCACATTCTGATGTAGGAACCTGCTTTTAGGTGCCGAAATGAATGAAAATGACAAAATTGGACATGTATTGATAAGCATAATATGATATAAATGGAATTTCACAAGAAGTGGGAAAAAAACTAATAGTTACATATTTGTTTGAACACCGATTTTGGTATCATAGCTCACGAATCACACCCCTTTGTTTGGCCATCTGCACCAATTCAGACGTGGAGTAGAAACTGAACATTTTTGCAAACTTTAGTTAAGTTTATAATATAATGGGGACCTCAAAAAGATGTGATGTAATATATAACTAAGTTACGACCAGGAACTGTAAGCTTGAGAAATAAATCATTGACAAGGAGAAATAACATGCCTTGTTCATTTAAACATGTTCATCTAATGAATAAGTCATGAGAGTCCCTTTGCTAATAATTAATAATTAATATGGTGAATCATGGCACAAGCTACTGAAACTTGGGGAAGACCTAAAAAAACTTGGGCTGAGGCAAATGATACGACACCTCGTAATATTAGAAAGGTGATGGTCCTTGGCATAATGAAATGAAAAAGAAAAAAGGAATAGTGTATCTGACCAAAAAACCTTGGGATAAATACCTTGTTGTTTATTTACTGCTGTTCAAGGCTTTGTTGCTGTTATTCTTGTTGTTGTTATATGAATGATGGGGCAATGCATGAGTGGTGAAAAAACTTGGGCTGAGGCAATTGATACGGCATCTCGTAATATTAGAGAGGGGATGTTCCTTAGCATAATGAAAGGAAAAAAAAGAAAAGAAAGGAATAGTGTATCTGACCAAAAAATCTTGGGATAAAGACCTTGTTGTTTATTTACTGCTGTCCAAGGCTTTGTTGCGGCTATTGTTGTTGTTGTTGTATGGATGATTGGGCAATGCATGAGTTGTTTCTGCCTTTCTGGTTGTCTGTATTACCTCCATGTTACCGTTAACACTTCTGCTTATTTTATCAACTGATTTTATTCTTTTCTTATTTTACCAACTTTGTTATGGGATGTCTTTTTGTGAAGAAATTCAGAGTTATATATATAATGTGCAGCTCAGGCCTTAACAAAACAATATGGACATAAAACCTCCACAACAAGTAGAGGTAAATCCTTCCTTTGAACAAGGGTCAGTCAGTTTGAACAACTTTGTTATGGGATGTCTTTTTGTGAAGAAATTCAGGAGTATATAATGTGCAGCTCAGGCCTTAACAAAACAATATGGACATAAAACCTCCACAACAAGTAGAGGTAAATCCTTCGTTTGAACAAGGGTCAGTCAGTTTGAACAAGGGTCAGTCAGTTAAGTAGGCAAGATTGACCTAGGACAGATTCAAATTATGTCATACTAACTCTTCATGAGTATTTAGATTAATATCGTGCTTGGTGTGATAAATTTCAGGAAAGTCATATGATAATTATGTAATATTTGTAGAACTTGTCGTTAGTTTGAAGATCTTACAACTGAGATGAATTGGGAAGGGACACTATGGCTTTGCTTGGTTGCAAAGTAAGTGAGGGAAAATAAAGAAAATGAATTAATGAAGGAATGGGATCCTGTCTCTATATATTCTACTTATGTTCCTTTCCTTCCCTTCACTCTCTACCGAACCAAATACACCCTATAGCTCATTCTAGCTAGGATGACATTAGACAAACTGTTGATGCCAGCGCATTAGGCTTGGTATTAGTGATGCCAAGCATGAGCTTGCATCTGGGCTTGTGATGGTAATTGATCCTTAGTGGCATAACTCTAATGAGTTTTGAGATCGCTAATAGGTTAGCCCTATCAATCTCATCTCACTTACCCCCTCTAAGAAGAGGAGACATCATCACTTATGCACGAATCGGTAATTACTCCATCACTTACCCCATCGTCAACTTTACATACTATTAGTTGTGCCACCTATCCTGGCATATGCGGTTAGTGTCAGTACCCAAAATGTGGAGAAGTCGAGGCAAGATTAGGTTTGCAGTTTCGGTTTTGAACCCTTGTGAGTATTGATGTCGGTGGTTTCGGATCAAAGTTTTGGAGTCCTTGGTTTTGAAAAGCCAAAACTCAAATGATAGAATAAACTTGAAAATATTTGGGTATTGACCGATATCCATGGGAGTGGATGGGACATGTCAAAAACGGTATGGTACAGGTGATATTGGTATCGGTCGATATTGCGAACCTTGGGAGATATTATCCTTGAGCTAGAGGTTTTGATCATTCAACAAATAGCTAAGAAGTGTGTGTGTGTGTTTGCTTGTGTTTGTGTTTTTGTGTTTATATATATGTGTGTGTGTGTGTGTGTGTGTGTGTGTGTGTCAAATGTGTGTGTGTGTGTGTGTCAAAGCCTCCTGGCTCTAGACGTTAGCATGTGGAGATAGCACATCATGGCTGGGTGGGTTTGAACCCACGGGGAAGTAGATTATTCCTTCCAATTATGGTGGGAGTTATATATATATATATATATATATGAGGGAGAGATTTTTTTTTTACTGCTAATTTTTCTTCTTCATTGGTGTAACTTACAACCCATTTACTCTCTATTTTTATCATTAGCAGAGTGGATACATAACGCAAGACACTGATGGTTGTAGACTATTCATTTGATAAGCGGAAGAAAGAGAAGGAAGCTGGAGATAACAAGTCAGAAATCATGGTTGATACTCGAGGTTGTCTTTTTTCACAATTCTCCAGATCAATTGATCAGGACTGTGGTTCATTTCAGAAGTTTTTACTAGCTTACATGCTACTGGCTAATGATGGGAGCCTACTGTTGAAAGATGTGAAGGAAAATGTATTTGGGAAAAATATCGACACTATGCCTAGCTTGGATCACATAGGACTAAAGAAGAAAAAGTTTGGTGTCAAGTCGCAGCAAGTAAGGCAGTGTAATGATCAGAGATCCAACGACTGTTTCCTTCCCGGTCTTCATGATGATATGGCGCTAGATTGCCTGGCCTGGGCTAGTCGATCGGATTACTCGTCACTTGCCAGCCTGAACAAGAAATTTAATCTTCTAATGGGCAGTGGATACCTCTATAAATTGAGGAGACAACTTGGAATTATCGAGCACTGGGTGTACGTGGCATGCAGCCTAATGCCTTGGGGTGCTTTTGATCCTTTTAGGCAGCAATGGATGACTCTACCACGAATGCCTTGTGATGACTGCTTCTCTTATGCTGACAAGGAGTCTCTCGCTGTAGGAACTCAGCTTCTTGTCTTTGGCCGAGAACTAACGGGTTTTGCTATTTGGATGTATAGCGTAGTGAGTCGTGATTGGTCCCGTTGCCCTCTGATGAACTTGTCACGCTGCCTGTTCGGATCTGGTAGCAAAGGTGAGATTGCTGTTGTTGCTGGAGGGGTTGACAAGAATGGTCGTGTCTTGAAATGTGCTGAGCTGTACAACTCCGAGCTTGGTATATGGGAAACACTACCAGATATGAATACGCCAAGGAAACTGTGTTCTGGTTTTTTCATGGATGGGAAGTTTTACGTAATAGGGGGGATGTCGAGCCATACAGATTCTTTGTCCTGTGGTGAGGAGTATAACCTTGAGACAAGGAGTTGGAAGCCAATTACAGATATGTACCCTGGTTACGGTAATAGGGCCACACAGTCTCCCCCTCTGGTTGCAGTTGTAAATAATCAGCTCTATGCAGCTGATCAGTCCACTAACGAGGTTAAAAAGTACGACAAAGCAAATAAAACTTGGAATGTTGTGAGGACTTTGCCGGTCAGGGCCGACTCTCACAATGGCTGGGGTCTCGCTTTCAAGGCATGCGGTGACAAGTTACTGGTGATTGGTGGCCACAGAGGACCTCAAGGGGAAGTCATCGTGCTGCACTGTTGGTGTCCCGAGAATGGAAACAAGGGCAGAGACGATGAGTGGGATGTGCTTTCGGTTAGAGAAAGAGCAGGTGCTTTTGTTTACAATTGTGCAATAATGGGTTGCTGAGATATGAAGCTGTGGGTGGCCATACTCAATGTGTCAGAAGATGGTTCTCCTCCTCCTGGGTATTTCATGTTTCAGGCTACTTACATTCTTAACTTGTAATTTATCGATATTTTTACCTCAACCTTTCCATAAAAGTCTTTAGGGAGGAGGAATAGTGTGTTTGAGTCAATTTGGAGGCGTTTTTGAACTGGATCATTTTCCTCAGTAGGACGAACTCATAATACACTACTACTTCTCAAGGAATGCTAGGACTGGTTTCCTGTCATGTCTTTTTTTTCCGTGCCTGTGAATATGAAGTTTCTGGTTCAGAATTCAGTTTACCAAAGTGCTCAAGTTTGAAAGTCTCTGGTATCTGCAGCCATTAATTAGGTTCTTATGAATCCTTGAGCTAGGATTTTATTAGTGTTATTACTTAATCTGGCAACTCTTTGATGTGTTTTCTACTTATCGATGGCAGCTAAAGCTATCTGGCTAAAGTAGTTAATCGCATGTTTGTTATCTGCAGGCATATATTTACCATTTGTTAAGCTAGAATAACTTGTCTACTTTGTTCTTACTCTGCTTTTGAATTCAAGTTGGTTCTTACTAGTTATTAATTATTCAGTATATTTGAACAACATGTCTACTATTTATGTTGATTTTACTTTTCTTGTGACAACAACATGGTATTATGGTAATATTTGCGGTTGGACACAAGTTGGAGAGAGATTATTCATTTGGACCGGCTCACCACGTGGCAATGGTGAATGAAGTGTTTGTTCAATAATATAAGGGATATTCTAACAAATGTTTCCACTATAAATATAGAAACTAGCATATACTTCCACTTATTTTAAAAACTATCAAATGTCCTCATTATGAGTAAAATAATTAAAATTTTGATTAAATAGTTGGGGTATATATTAAATTTTTAAATATTGTATACAAAGGAATGAGAATATTTGTCAGTTTAAAAATAAGTGGGATATATGCTAGTTTCTATATTTGTAATGGAGGCATTTGCTAAAATACTATAATATAAACACATGATAAACTTTTATTATTTTTGGCAATCTTATCTTTGTTAGAATAAACGTAGAAGAAGGAAGAAGAAAATAGGAGAGAATCTCTTATTAGTGTAATCACATAGTGGGAGACAAATGCTTTATATAACAACCCAATGAAGGTGTCATACTAATCTCTAACTAATGTGAGACTAAAAACAAAGTGGGAATTCAACCCTTTAATAACCCACGTTATAATATTTCCCTTTTGGATGATCACCATCTCTAAGTCTATTGTCTCGTTAAAACTTTGTCAGAAAAATCCATTAGGACAAAACCTGTGCGAAAAAAAGAGTACAATATTTAGGATGACTTAGATAGGTGTTGGACACGCTTAATATTGCCTCATTAAAACCTTGTCAGAAAAAATTCAATAGAAAAAAATCCATGACTAAGGAAAAAGAGTACAACGCGTTATAGTCCATACAAAATATATCTTCCTCTGAAAATAATCACCCCCCATGTTGATGTTGATCCTGAACAGTCAGCTGATGAAGACGTCGCATTTCAATTCCATGAACTAGTTTCTGAAAAGTTGACTTTGGCAACGATTTTGTGAACATCTGCAAGCTTATCACTTGAGCGAACTTGTTGGACGTCAATTTCAAAGTTCTTCTGAAGCTCATGAGTATAGAAAAATTTCAGTGAGATGTGCTTGATCCTGTCTCCTTTAATGAATCCACCTTGAATTTGTGCAATACATGTTGCATTATCCTCATGAATAACAGTTGGAGTATCTGTGGTAGGAGAAATGTGACAGGAGCTACAAATGTGTTGAATTAACGATCTCAGCCAAATACATTCTCTACTTGCTTCATGGAGAGCCAATATTTCTGAGTGATTTGAGGATGTAGCAACCATTGTCTGTTTTGTTGAACGTCAAGAAATACCTGTATTGTTATTAAGAAACACATATCCAGTTTGTGAACGACCTTTATGGGGATCAGATAAATAATCTGAATCTGCAAAGTCAACTAGATTCGTGATGTCAGATAAACAACAACTTTAAGATAATCTCATGTCGGTAGTTCCACGAAGATATCTCATCACATATTTAATGTCATTCCAATGTCTGTGAGTTGGCGCCGAGCTATATCTAGCCAACAGATTGACAAAGAATGATATGTCTGGCTTTGTACATTGTGATAGATATATTAATGCCCCAATGTCACTAAGGTACGGTACTTCGAGTCCTAGCATCATTTCATTATCGTCCTTAGGACGATATGAATCTTTATTGATATCTAAAGATCGAACAACCATTAGAGTGCTAAGGGGATGAGCTTTATCTATATTGAACTGTTTCAATATATTTTCTGTGTATTTTAATTGATGCACTAAAATTTTAGTAGAGTAATGCTCAATTTGTAACCCGAGACAATATTTTGTGTCTCTGAGATCTTTCATCTCGAACTCCTTTTTTCAGATAGTTTGCAGTCTCATTGATTTCATGTCTTGTCCCAATCAAGTTTATGTCATCGACATATACTGCAACTATAGCGAAATCCTCCTTAAATTTTTTTATGAAGACACATGGACATATAGGATTATTCTCATATCCCTCCATTTTCATATATTCACTAAGACGGTTGTACCACATCCTTCCGGATAGTTTCAAACCGTACAATGAACGTCTTAGCTTTATGGAATGCATGTTCTTAGCTTTTGAGATGGGTATGTTAAATTTATCTGAGATTTTTATATAGATATCGCTATCTAAATCACCATATAGATAAGCTGTTACAATGTCCATAAGTCTCATGTCCATCTTTTTCTCAACTGTCAGACTTATCAAATAACGGAACGTTGTTGCATCCATTACGAGATTATATGTCTCTTCGTAATCAATCCTGGGTCTCTGAGAAAACCCTTGTGCCACTAATCGTGCCTTAAATCGAGCAATATCATTCTTTTCATTTCGCTTTCTTACAAACACCCACTTGTAACGTACCGGTCTGGCGTCTTTTGGTGTTTGTACTATAGGTCCGAACACTCCACATTTATTAAGAGAATCCAATTCTGCTTGAATATAATCCGTCCATTTTGGTCAATCTTTTCTTTTTCGACATTCATCGATGCTACGTGGTTCAGTATCATCAATGCCCTTAGATATTTCAATAGCTACCGAGAATGAGAATATCTCATTTATTGTTATATCTTTGCGATTCCATACCTCTATTGTATATGTATAAAACATAGAGATCTCTTTGTTTTCAGGTACCTGCGCCTCCTCTTGGGCTTGTGTCTTTTCTAAGACAATAACCTCTTTTGGGTTTTCAGAAAGTATGGATCTGTCATTCGTAACCTCTTCTTGAGCGTTATGTGTAACCTCCTTAAGAGCATTACTTGGGCATTTTCTCTTTCTAGAGACTAAGTCCTTCAAACCTATAGGTCTACCACGCTTTTGGCGTGCAGTAGATTCATTAGCCACTCTGCTATTTTTTTTCTACGAGAATATCAATTCGAGCTGGCGCATTTGCAGCAGGCACATGTAATTTAATCACTTTAGCTGTGTCAGTAAATGCATCTGACATTTGATTTGCAATCTTCTGTAGATGCAATATCCTTTTCACATTGATTGGTATGAGGATCTAGATGAGACATAGTGGGATTATCCCACGATAATTTATGTCGTTTATTTGTGGTGAATGGTTCTGTAAGAACATTATTTTCTTTCTTATCTCCCTCTAACGGCGGAAATTTAGTCTCATCAAAATGGCAGTCTGCGAATCTAGCAGTAAAAACATCACCAGTTAAAGGTTCCAAATATTTAATGATGGATGATGAATCAAAACCAATATAAATTTCTAAACGGCGCTGAGGTCGAATCAAAACCAATATAAATTTCTAAACGGCGCTGAGGTCCCGTAGTGGGAGGAGGCAAAGGCTTGGACCCATATGGGGTGTTATAGAACTCAAGCAAGTAATTTGTAATTACTAAACTTAATATTTAATCAAGTCTAACTTAATATTTAATCAAGTCTAAGCTTGCATTGACATCATACAATATGAGTGGAGTTTTCGGTCATGAGTAAATTAATTGGTCTTAATGGCACATCAGCACTTTTGCGACATGATAGAAGTTCAATGTTGCTGCAAAGCTCTTGAGCTGAATAGGACTTTAAGGATGCAGTCCTTTATTTCTTGCTGAGCTACCATTTTAGAAAGTAGAAGTTTTCAGCAGAAATGAGCTACCATTTTATTTCTTGCTGAACTGAATAGGTCATTATGATTAGATTTAATCTACTATATATAGATAGCTATTAAGGATGCTGGCCAAATCTTTGAAAAGTAACCAAATATATGTATTTTACTTTTGGCTAAACATTAAGGATGTAGCTGCTTTACATGTTTTTGGGTCCACTGTCCTCAACTCCCACCAAATAAATAGAAGGAATAATACGTTCCCGTTGCTCGATCCATCGATCTTCCGCCACCCAGCCAGAATCTTATATCTCTTTCCGGTAACCACAAGAGTCACTCGAGTCCGGTAGAGACTTTGTATTATTAAATTTGTTGGTGTATTTCCTTAAAATGGTTTTGAAACTTCTTTTAAAACATAAAACACCATTTAGATGCAACCATTTGAAATGAAACAACTCTTCACTTGTGAACAAATGCTCCGATGTGTTCTAATTCAAACATGCAAATTATATCTAATGACGAAGATAATACCAACATGATGATCTCTTTTAAAAAGAATCTCCCTTTTAGAAAATTATAGTGAATTGAAAATAATAATCATGAACAAATACTTTTTCAGATTGTTGGACAAATTAAAAATAACAAGTTGACATGATGGATAAATTATTCTTATCACCAAGATTTGAACTAAGGACCTCTAGGGTACGAGACTAATATGTTAACAAATAAACTATAATTATTTTATGTTAATCACTATACTATAATTATTTTATGTTAAATACTGCATCATAATTATTATTTTTATAACTAATAACTTACGTCTTAATTTTGGAGCACAAATATGGATGGAGTCCGGAGCGGGTGCATTCGGTGCACTTGTTCAAGGCCGGTCCTGATCTTGAGAAACAAACAATCATTTGAATTGGTTTAGATGTAGAGTATTCGATACTCCACACACCAACTTAGACCGATTATTTTGAACAGTGAAAAAAAAAATCAAGAAAAAAGAACCAAGAAGCGGCCCCACGAACATTCAATTTACAATAAAGTCGTATAATTTTTTTTTAAAAAAAAAGAAAGAAAGAAGAGAGGCCAAGTATTAAGGTGTTTATCAATATTGTCATCCAAAGTAATAAGTTTTCACTTTAGTAACCAGGACACTTGTATGATATTCTCCTTGCACGGCATTATTCTTATGTTGTTGCCAAATTGAATAATCCAAAAAAAAATGTGTTGTGTGTGTGTGTTTTATTTTTTCAAGTCGGACCAAATTGAATAAACCACCTATTTGGAACGCAATAAAAGTAGGCTCGGTTTTATTTTTAGTTCCTGAGACCAACTTGAATCTAAGATTGACTGAAATTTGGTTGCGTGTTTGGTTTTCTTTGCAAAATTTAGACCAAGCAAATTACTGTTCGAAATTCACACAAAGACGGATCAATTGTATTTTTTTCCCCCAAGGTTTATACTCAAACTCATGACCTACCTAATCATCCTTACCAGTCCCAACCAGTTAAATGTTCCTGGTGGTTATCTATTGTATCTTATTGATTTTCTAATTTCATAGGTAATACAGATTTTTTTTTTTTTTTTTTATAAAGGGTATTGAAACTAAATTTGTTACGGAACGACACAAATTTGACAGTTCTGTACATATCCAGGATTGTCAAAAAAAAATTGTTAGTTATGTACAAATTCTGCAAAAATTTGGAAGTCCTTGCTATGCTTAGGACTAGCAAATTTTTTGAAAGTTCTTGCTATACTTAGGACTGCCAAAATTTTGACAGTCCTAGATATGCAGGAGACTGATAAAAAAAATTAGTTCTTAATTTTTTTAGGACTGCCAAATTTTAATAGTCTTATTTTTTTTTTCAAAACTGTCAAAATTTTGACAGTCAGATCTGGCAAAGTTGTGATACTCTTAATATTTTTTGTTGTGTCTTTATCAGTAGCTCGTAGCAAATAAAGGGTATTGTCTGATATGGACACATAAGGAGGGTAATAAGTACACTTAAAAATAATACATACAACGAGTATTGTTAAAGGCGTCGTCGAGGCACGCTGCGCGCCTGAATGGCGATAGGCGATGATTCACACCGCGTAATCCAAAGACATGTGAGGTATCTTCTCTAGGTGACGTCTAGGCAAGAAAGACACCAAATACGAGATTAAATGAACGGATAATTAGGTAAGCCTAGGCGCAAGTGCAGGTATGTTGGATGTTTTATACACAAATTTTGAGCTTTGTTTTAGATTTTTTTTTTTTTACTAGTTTTATGGATTTGTTTGATTTTATTGGTTTTATAAATTGTAGGCTTAAGTTTGAATGTCCCAAAATATAATCTTTTTTAAGTTTTAACACTATAACTTATTAACTAAATATACATAGATGAAAAGAAGAAAGAGAGCAGATTGGATAGGATGAAGATTTCATTTTCGATGATGATATTAGTGATAATGTTCAAGATGATCCCTTAGACTTACATGATGAAGATGAATGATATGGATGATTGAGTAGGAAGAAGAATGATTCGATAAGTCATTTAGGAATGTAGAACATTCATTCGTTGTTGGAGTCTGAATAGTCAATCAATCGTGATTTTAGAAATACAGTATGAGTGCAATTTCAGGATCATAATCACCATAATTTAAAAAAAAAAGTACGATAATTATAAAATGCATTGTGATTATAAAATCTCCCACGTTATGTTTATGAAATCACATAAAAATATTGAACTAAGTTCAAAGATCCTTCTGGTCATTACAAGAACATTATCAAACAACTGCAACGGTTGTAGGTGCATAGGGATGTTACTCGATCCTCAAGTTCACCAAATTGATAATATTCTAACACATACTAAATAACTTATAATACAGGAAATAAAGCTATACGAAATTTGATTTTTCACTAGCATCTAATCGTACCCCATAATTCTCTACAAAGAGAATGGATTTCTTTTGGATGACACTTAAATCTGAGCTTATTTATGGTTAATTTCCATGCCTATTTCTTTTCAAGTACTACTTACTATCAAAATTAGATTACCAGCAAGGGCATCAAGTACTCCTTTTATCAAAATCTTAGTAGTCCGGATACGAATTCGGTTTAATCGGTTTGAACTGAATCAAAAATCTAATAAATTGAAATTCTAAAAATCTAAAATCAAAACTGAATCCAAATTAGTCATATCTGAAATCGAACCGAATAATCAACTCGGTTTACTTGATTGGAATATTTATATTGTTTAATGTGCCGGATCTAAAGTTAAAAAAAATTATAATTTTTATATACATAGTTGTTGTATTTGAAAGTTACATTAGTTATTAAATGAGAAATTTCGAGTCGCACCCTACATTATTTAGCCTATTTTAAGGTGCACCACACTGCTTTACCATAAAGCATAATTTTTTTTTCACTTTTGACGGTTTTCATCCATTGGTAACAGTCAACAGCTTTGACCCATAATTTGGGACCAAAATATCCTTTCCTCCCTCTCCCCCTCCTACTGGCGCCCACGAGCAGACGACCCCCTCCTCCTCCTCCGCGCCACCGCCTCCTCCTCCTCCTCCTCCTCGGGGAAGCCCGCAGGCGACCGCGGGGGAGCGCAGGGGCGCGCGGCGAAGAAGAAAACGAAGGGAGGAATTTTTGTTCAAATTTTTTGGTCGAAAGTGTTGATCGTGAATTTATGACGATTTTCGTCAAAAGTGGAGGAGTTCGTACATTATGGTAAAGCAGTGGAGTACACCATGAAATATGGAAAATATTGTGAGGTGCAACTCAAAAATTTTCTTATTAAATTAACAAAATTGGACTTCCAAACACATTCATAGAATAATCATAAAATAGACATAAAATTAAGTATATTTACACAATTGTGTAAGTTTTATTTGATTTTCGATCGAAATCAAAAAAAAAAAAAAAAAAAATCAAAACCGAAATCGTTCGATTTTTTTTCAAAATCGAAGCCGAACAGAAAAAAAATTTCAAATCAAATCGAATAACTTATCCGGCTTGATATTTGGTACAAAACCGAATAATGCTCACCCCTATCGTTGCAGTAGCCAGGTTTCGGGGGAAGGGCTAGAAATTAGATTGCACCTACTTAATACAACAAAATTATCAGCACTTGAGCACATTTTATTCCCCAATTGTGTAGTTGCTTCTGTAGACCAAATTATATAGTACCAAGCTTTGTTAAACTAACGGATTTTTTCGTTTTGCGACAAAGGAAAAAAGTTATAATAATTTGCATAGAGGAGGATAATTCGTCAACTGAGTTGGCGGATTGGTGTCTAAAGTGGGGGACCGCCAACTTAGGGGTGGCCCCAACTGAGTTGGCGGATTGGTGAAGAAAGTTGGCTCACTCGCCAACTTAGTTGGCAGAGCTTTGGACGGGTGGAGGAGAAAGTTGGCTGACCAACTAAAGTAGCGGTTGTGCCTCGCCAACTCAATTGGCGGCTAGTGACCCGTTGTGCAATGTTCCACAACTGCTAGTCTCCCTTTATAAACACATTCATGTCATAGTTTTCATTTATATATCTCTCTACCTCTAACAAAACTTTTCATAGCCTCCAGAACTCTCTCACTCTCTCTGTCTCTCATTTCAGTCTGCATGAAGCCAAAGTTCATCTCAACTTCTTCTAGCCAAAGTCTCAACCGTCATAGATCGTAGCGTAAGAATAGTATGTTCACACGGCGGTAAAGTAAATGGGTTAAATTACGAAGAAGGAGAAAGCCAAAAAATTTCAACTTATCCGAATATTAGTTTTGAAAATATACGTAATCATATTATTGAACTTTTTTCTATTCATTATGATTTTCTTCTAAAGTCTATTTTTGGTTCTAATTATTTTTTGATAGATAGTAAAGATGCATGAAATTATATTCTTGAGATAAATTCACAATCACGGTATATAAAAATACATCTTATTAAAGTAGCAGCAAGATTAGATAATAGAAATAGTGAATATTTTTCTGAATACCAGCATGTTAGTTCGGATGCTAGATCTTCTCAACAAATTGTTTCATTTTTCCAAGAAGGTCATTCATCAGGTGAATCTAACCATGATGATGATAGTGACAACGACGATGGGAATAGTGATGATTTAGTTGAAAATGTAGATTATGCGGTAGACGATGATGTTGTAAAAAATATCACTGATGAAGTATTTATGGGAAAATTATTTCCTAGTCATTCTCAATTTAGAAGCTTTATAAGTAATTTAGCAATTAAATATAATTTTAGTTGTTCAACTAGTGTTATGAATAACGCTCGTGAAATTATATATAGTTGTGATCAACCGAATTGTAATTGAAGAGTATATGCCAAATCTATTGGAAATGACGATATAGTTAAAGTTAGTACAATAGAAAATCGTCATTCTTGTTTAGGGAGACTTACAACAGGACGTCATCGACTAACAACTACTGCATGGTAATTGACATTATTAGAGATAACCAGTCATATAGTCAATCACAAATTGTTAAAGATATATATAGGGAGCATCATATACATATTAGTTATTCGATAGCCTGGAGAGCCCGAGAGACGGCAATAGCTGAAATTAATGGTGTTTATGATGAGGCATATGCTAGTCTTGAGGAGTATAGAATTATGGAGACGGATAATCTGGTGGAAGACGTGATTGTACTGGAGGTATTTCAGGTCCCGTCCAATACCGAGACGATCAACACGAGTCACAAGTTCCTCTATAAGCACTCGACTTCGTGGGGGGAGATTGCTCTCTGGTTGTTGTAAATATTATTGGTATTCACCACTCTGAAATATGAAACTTATAAATTAATATAAACAAAATTCATGTCACGCCCCAGTCCCAAAATACAGAGGGACTAGCCACGTGGCAATGGCCAGCAGCACACACCAATGGACAAACCCAATTTAATGGACCCATTATGGTGTACTTAAGCTGTAAACAACAATAAATAGGTCTACGATACAAGTCACAGTCTAGTTCTAATCTCATCCACAGAAGATAATCACAAATCAAATGCCAGAATAAATCGAAATAAAATATAATCTAACAAGTCTCAATAAAAAGTGTCTCGGGGAACAACCCGAGAATAAGTTTGATACATCAATTCAATAGACAGAAAATAAAGTAACTAGAAACAGAAATAACTGAGCATATAAAGTCAATACTCAGGAGAAATCCTCTGGCACGATCTCGTCCTCGGGTTCTGGAACTGCTCCAATGTATGCTCATATCCCGTATACCTCGGGGTAGATCTCCTCTGCTAAACCTGGGGACATAATTCGGATCCAGGTCCTCAGGAAACATAGCAAGGTACAAGAATAACTCAAGCCAGAATAAATACAGTGCAATAATAAATAAAACAATAACAATAGGGTAAACTATGTAACCAGCTATGTGATATGCAAGTGAGAGCATCACTAGTACTCAGGCTGAGACCACTACAAGCTCTGTGTCGGGGAGCCGGTAGCAGTTATACTATGTAGTGGGCCTACGACACCATATATAAAATCAGCCTGTAGCCTGTGTGTCTCTCCCCGCCCAATGTAATCACATGTCTCATGTCCACGATGTCTCATGTCCATGTCACGCAAGATCATATCTAATGCAGCAAGTCATATGATAGCTATGAACATAATGTCTATGTTACAAATCCTGTAGCCTATACAGAATCACCATGAATATCTCAGGAAGATTCTGTCTCATGAACAGTGTCATGTGTCATATGGTATGGCGTACTTGATGATGCAAGCACGAGAATGTATAGGGTTTCGATATCCATCGCTAGGTGACGTTACACAACTCCGCGTACGGTGTTGACACCCGAATCTTGTTCGGACGTTAAGTAATGTCACACGGTCCTGGGTTGAACATTTATATCAGATAAATAAATCAAGAAAATAATAGAAAACAAGTGCTGCAAGTATGGCAATGTACACTTGCCTGGGGTTTGATTTCCAACTGCTGCTCTGGTATCAGCGGGATCTGCAGGTACTCATTCGGTTGCTGAAATAAACGTTACCATCATGTTCAGAAGATATCAAATAGCTAAAATTGTCTGTCCATAAGTCCAATTTGGACACAGGGACAAAAGTGACCATTTATGGTCAAAGCGGGGTCCACATATGGCCTGCTTCGCACCGAAAAATGTGCCAGAGATAAAGTTCTCCAAATTCGTCAAACTTAGTGTCTACAAGTCCAGAACGACGATACGAACCCAATGAAATTTCCAGAACAGGATTTCGATGAGCCGATCACAAAATCGCCCGTCAAGTGGAGCCGTAGGGCCCAAGATACGGGATTTTGTCAACGTTCTCAGAATCGAACCAAACTTGGGTCACAGGACCAGAAAAATGCTACGAGTCATATGGCGCAAGTTTCGTTTCGAAATGACGAGCACACACAAAGTTACAACGAATTTCAGAACAGGGCCGATACTGGGCGTTGTCGACGGATACACGTTGATTCCGGTGTGCACGCACATCCAAATCAACTTCCGTGAAATTCCACATGTCCGTATCGACGGCGCGCACCTTTTGGTGAAGTTCGCACACGACCAAGTTGTCTCATTTAGCGGGGCGCATCCAGTTCCGAGAAAATCAGGATTTTAAATAACCAAATTTTTGGCCATTTTCACCCGCGAATAAAACACAACACACAGCACAATAAATTGAACAAAAATAGGGTTTTAAAACTATGTTATACGGTATAAATTACTGTTTAAGTGGATTTTGAAAACAGTTAACAGGTTGCACGCAAAATGGTCGTGAACTGGGAAGTTCGGGACCAATTTCTGAATTTTCAGAAAATGGGTTTTTTCCTGTTTTTGCGTCGCGGTTTACGACCGACACAGGACGCGATACCCCGAACGAGTTGCACGGAATTTCGAGAGGGTCACACAGTCTTCGTACAAGATTCGACAGAATAGAATTTGGATCAACACACCGGGAGATACGAGAGCTAGAAGAGGGGTACATCACTGTTACGAAAGGACGCGACGGGGGGGCACGGCGGCGGCGACGGCTGAGCTACGGCTGCTGGGGGCGGGTTGCTGTGTCGATGGGGGAGTCGTCGCCGGCGGTCGTGGGTCGCAGCGGCGAGCTCGGTAGCCGGGGGTCGACGGAGAGGCGGTGGGGTGGTGGTGACTTAGTGTTGGCGGTGGCGGGGGAGATCTGCGGGGGGTTTTAAAGGGAAGGGGAGAGGGAGAGCGGGGAGGCCGGAGAGCGGGGGGGTCGTGGGGTCGTGGGCGCTGAGCGGCGGAGGCGGTTGGACGGGAATCGCAAGGGAGCGGGGGGTCGTTGGCCGCGGGGTCGGGGTGAGGGAGTTCGTGGGGAGAGGAGAGAGAGGGGAGCGGGGTTTGGGTCGGGTCGGGTTGGGTAGGACCCGACCCGTTAGGGTTAGGGTTGGGTTCGGTTTAGTTAAGTGAGTCCGGTTTGGTTCAATTGGGCCGGGTTAAGTCTGGTTTGAGCCTGGTTCAATTAAAACTGGAATTTTTAATTATTTAAAAATAATTTTTGAGCCCAAATAATTTCAGAAAAATTGCACAACATCCAATAATTAATAATACACCAAAAATATAAATTTTTTAATATTTTAATACTTAATTTAATACATAAAAATATTAATCCCTGAAGGACATTTTTAATAATTAATTAAAAATTACCAAAAAATCCAGATTTTTTTTTGAAATTTTAAAAAAATAGGGTGTTACAATTCTTCCATAAGCACTTTTAAACGTGTAATGAAGTCATACCAAATTATGCATGCCATCGTAGAAAATACGTAAGGTAGAATCATCTACGGATCTACTCTTGAACCTTTGCTCCTCATATATGTATCATCGGTTGCTCATACGAGGGCATCCCCACCATTGCCTATAATCCAAGTTACCAGTGTCTGCATAATGTAAACAAACTTTTAGCAAACTATTTATACTAATCAATCTGAATAATGAGTAACTTAGAACTTACATTCATCAATAGATCTTAGTTCGGGAGAATCTGTCCCTCACACTATAATTCTCGAACCGATTATTCCAATCATCAACGAGACCAAGGATTCGACATATTACTTTTGCTGGCTCAAAACCAACAGTCGGTGGATCATTGATAATTATTTGACTCATCCCGAATTGTCGAAGAACACGGTCTGCCGGATGATACATGGTGTACAGATCATATATAATATAGGATCTGTGTAAACTAAACGAATACGATGTCCTCTTGATTTCTGGAACATCATCTTTACATGTGTAGGAAAACCAGGTAACCTATTTAATGACAACGTATCAAATTAATATGATGTTTCTCTACGACCATAACTGTAATAATTTAAAGATATTTAAATAATTATTTTATGATACTGCAATGTATCAAATTGGCTACGATAAAGTGATACACTCATGTATTGGTAGTGTTGGTAATCCACTACATTTGTGGGTCATTGCATAGCAACCGAAAAGACTCCAACATCACTGAGAATGCTAGTAACATGCCTACCAATATAAAAATGCTCGTAGGACCAGAACTATAAAACAAAAATATGACATTAGTACAAACAAAATTTGTATTCTAATCTAACTAATTTAGGTCTTTCATTCTTACATGAATCAGTGAAATACATCCACAAATATTCTTGCGACTGAATCTCACAAATTTCGTCAAATTTTTGTATAAAAATGCAAGAGCAGCAGCTCACCATGCATGCTGAGTGAATTTTGTCAAATCATCCAAGAATGGTAGAAACTGCACATTTACCATATTTTTTGATATGTCAAAAAAATAGAATTGCACGACATAAACAGAGCAAATATGCTCTAGTGCAACAAATAACCTGAGAATATTAAATGTTATATAAACACTAAATTAAGTCATAAACATATCTTACTAATTAAAATACATACCCGCATTTCATCTACGTCAACCACCCCGTCAATAGTGCGATGTAGGTCCATGAAGTTGCCACGAAGCCATAAAAACTTCGCAAAATTGCCATCTTTTATACCAAATGGAGGGGTGACACCGATATACTTCCTGATCAGATCATATCCCTTTATGTGCGGATCAAAATATATAGCGTCACATTTAATAGGTAACCCTAGTATATTTGCCACATCAAATAAGGTGATCGTCATCTCGCCGAATGGAAGTTGGAAAGTGTTGCGTTCAGGCCACCAACGCTCTGCAAGACGTACAACTAGATGAAGATCGTGGATTAAATATGTAACCCGATCTATATAGTGGAATCCAAAGGATTGCACCAAAGCCTTTTGGGCAGAATTTAGATCCCACGTATGATAGTTTATTTCGGTCCGCCAATGTACATGGATCCGGGTTCGTAAAGCAAGATCATGATCGTATAACTATAAAAAAATATATGCATTATTTTTTATGTGAAAAATTATCTAAATTGCAAACTTACAATTTAAAAAATTACCTCTTCACTAAATATCTGACTAGATATGTGGTCTCCGCGTTGCATAATAATAAGTTCAGTAGTCGGTCCACCAGAAATATGACCGTCATTTTGGTTAGCCATCTACAAAACAAAATTAACTATGATCATTAATGATTAATATATACCCCTACAACTATAACCAGTTTGTGAACGATAAAAAAATCAGAGATACAATATTTTTACTTACCTCAGATATCTCGATTTATCTTGCTAGTTGTAGGAAAAATGAGGGAGGACACTACCAGAATAAGTCAAATTAGCGACGTCTGAAAACGTCGCTAATTCAATAAAAACGTCGCTAAAAAAATTTGTGACGTATTTAACGACGTTTCAATGAAGTCGCGTTTAAGCTAGTCTCTGACAGAAAAAATATCGCAAAACGTCGCTATAGCGATGTAAACCCCCAGATTTTTCAGAATTAAAAAAATCAATTTTCAAAAAATTTTCTTGATTTTTCTGTGATTTTTCACTAATTAAAATCAAGGTATTCTGGTTTTAAATAATTTTAAATATTTTTTATTAAATATTAAAATAGTATGAAAATAATTTTTTTGTGTGTAAAATAAAATATTAGACATAGGGTAATTTTCCTGAAATTTATTGGACCCCAGAACCATTTTTAAAGACCTAAAAATTAATGTTTTAAATAAAACCAAAATAAACCAACATGTTTATTGAACCAAACCAACCCAGACCGGCCAAAAATTCTGAACCGGGCCTAAACCCCTAGCGGGTCTGGTCGGGTCTGAACCCAACCCGGAACCCGTTAACCCGAATCAGACCCATACCCTATCGGATCGGGTCGGATTCGGATCCTAAACCCGACCCGCCTACCCGCACCTACAGTAAATCCCTAACCGCTGTAACCCCCGCCCCGCGACTGATCGGCTCCGCCACCGTCGGCGATTACGCTCCGCCTGCTCCGCTGCCGCCTCTTCCCCTTCGCCTCCCAGTAAGGGCCGCCCGACCTGTAAACCCCCTGAATTTTTAAAATTATTAAAACTTGGATTTTGCCCAATTTTCTGGAATTTTCTGGGAATTTTCTGAAATTATAATCAAGGTTCTTAATTATTAAATAATTTTTATTTGCTAATAAATAATATTAAAATATCATAGAAATAACATTTTTGGGTGTAAAATGAAAAACTGGACTTAGGGTAATTTTTCTGGATTTTTCTGGGTCTCAGACCTATTTTTAAATGCCTCAAAACTATTTTAATTAATTAATTAATTAAACTGTTTATTATTATTACTATTTTTAATAATATATTTTTATTTTTCCTGGGCCGGCCCGGCCCAGTAGGCCGAAGCCCCGCCCAGCCCGTCTCCCTTGCGGGTCGGGCGGGTCTGCCCGGAGACCCGACCCGCCTACCCGACCCGCTGACCCGTTCTCCCCCACCCTCTCCCCACGATCCGGCCCTCAGCCTCCGGCGCCGCGTTTCTCGCCGCTCCGGCCGGCCACGCGGCGCCCCGCAGCGCCACGACCTCCCCGCTTCTTCCTTCCCCTCGCTCCGCCTTGCTCGGCCCCCTAACCGCCTCCTTCCCCTTTAAAAGCTCCCCCTCTCCTTTCTTCTTCCACCCTAACCCTAACCCTAACTCCGGCTCCGGCCATCCCTCCCCTTTCCAGCCACCCGTCTGAACCCTAGCACCTCCGTCCCCGGCCAGCCCTCGCCGAGTCCCCGCCGCAGCCGCCCTTCCTCTCCTCCTCCTTCCTCCGCCGCCTCCGGCGTCCAGCAGCAGCGGAGACAGCAACAGTAGCCGCAGCAGCCGCCTTCGCCGGAATTCGGCGCCGCCCGACCGCCAGCAGCTCCGCCTCGCCCCGGCGAACAATCCCCGGCCGCCTCCGGCACGTCTCCGGCCGGCCCCCGCCGTCTAGACCTAACCCTAGACCTAATCCTTCCCTGTGTCGGCGTGTCGGACACGACACGGACACAGTAAATTTTGGATTTTTGGACCATGTTCAGGTGCGTGTAGTTTCTTGTCCGTAGCTCGGATTTCAATTTCGTAAATTACGTTGCGAAGCCTGTATGACCCTCTCGGTGCCCGGACAAAACGCTCGGGGCATCGCGTCCTGTGGTGATCGCACACCGCGATCCAAAAACAGGAAAAACCAGACCCTGTTTCACCCCGGAACTGAGTACGCCCCGCCAAACGGGACGACTTGGTCGCGTGCGGTCTTCACAGACACGTGCGCGTCGTCGATACGGACGTGTGAGTTTTCGCGGAAGCTGATTCGGGTGTGCGTGCACACCGGAATCAACGCGTATTCGCGAACATCGCTCCGTATTCGACTTTTCTGCAATTCGTCCTAACTTCTTGTACACTCGTTGGATCGAGACGAAACTTGCGCCATCGGACTCGTAGAGATACGCTGGTCCTGTGGGTCAAGTTTGGTTTGATTCTGAGAACGTTGACGAAATCGCGTGTCGTGGGCCCCACAGGCCCCGCTCGACGGGCGATTTTGTGATCGGCTCATCGGAATCCAAATCTGGAAGTTCCGTTGGGTTCGTATCAGCGTTCCTGACCTGTTGACACTAAGTTTGGTGAATTTGGAGACCGTTGACCCGGACACGTTTTTCGGTGACCGGCGGACCCCGTTTTGACCCGAAACTGCCATTTTTGTCCTTGTCTCCAAATTGGACCCAAGGACAGGCGTTTCTAGCTATTTGACATCTTCTGAGCGTGATGGTAATGTCTATTTTAGCTTTTGGACTCATCTCTGAAATTTTCCCCCGAGTACAATTATCGAATCCAAACAACAGGCAAGTACCTGCACTTCAAGTTAAATCTTTATATTGTGATAATTAATTCCCTGCTTTACTAGTACCCTTGATGATTACACCTAGTGTTAGGAATACTGGAATTCATGTCTTGAATATTGAAATTCATGTCTTGTTTTTCATGTCGGACGGGAGAATACTAGAAGACATGTAGTTTACCCTTTTCCCTGCCATGTTTAATAGCTGTTGGTACGCGACTGTACTCTCAGCCGGATCTCGATTATTCCTATTTAATAGCCGTTTATGACGGCCAGATTAGCCGTATAAACCCCTACATGCCAACTAAGTATTCTAAAACAAACACAAGTTTCACACAGATAGCTCCTGGTCTTGTTATTGCTGACTTTTGTAGTTTCATTTCCTGTCTCATTTATTCCTGTTTTCTCATATTCCTGTTTATAGCTTTAACTCTGAGATATTGATGTTCTTTTGTGCAGTTTCTCAACATGATACTCAATTTAATTGTCATAAATATTTAGTTTAATCTTGTTGTGCATTGTGTACTTTGCTCTTTTTCTGACTAGATCCGTTGATTTAGGCGATGGTGAGAATTTTGCCCCTACTTATTATGGTCCCTATGAGGGTACAGATGACACTTATGAGGAGTCAGATCCCACTCAGGAGACCCCTGCTGCAGAGTAGATAGCAGTGGCTATTTTATTTATTGCTCTTTTATCTTAGTAATCGGGTTTGTCCCCGATTTCATTTCTGATTTCTGTACTAAATATTTGAATCTGTTGTCGCATTTATTTCATTTGAAATCTTAAGTATCTGTTTCCCATTATTATCTTGCCTATGTTATTTGTGAATGAGCTAGATTAGTTAACTGTAGATTTGACCTAGACAGCGTACTACCGCCGACTCTGCGGCGTAGGCTGGACGTACCCACGCACTCGTGCCCGAATTTTCGGGTGCGGGTCGTGACACGTTTTTATGGTGGCCCATGCAGGTCGATCCTTAAATAGGGTAATACCCTAGGACAGGGTATGGAATAAGATTGAGGATTCTAGGAAAAGCTCATTCACAGTATAGGGTCCTTATTTCAATTCTTGATATCATTTCTGCTCAATTTTCCTATCGCCCTTGATTTCCAAGTAATCTATTCTGATCTTCCTATCCCTTTAATCTTTCAGAATGGTCCAGATAAGGAACACAGTAGGAGGCACATCAGAACCAGCTGAGCAGAATGTGCCCGAAACTCTTGCACTCCCGTCCCCTCCATCTACTCCAGCAGTTACTCTAGATGGGGCACAGCTACTCGGAGTGTTCCAGGGACTCGTAGAATCCCAGAAAGAACAGACTGCACTTCTGCGGACCAGCCTCTCAGAAGCTCTTAGGTCCCAGGAGTCGCCACTCAAGAGGCCAGGGAGTGCCAAAGACTTCAAGAACCTTAGACCCCTGGAATTCTACGGAACTGAGGGCATTCTCTATGCCGATGAGTGGATAGAGAATGTCGAGAGACTCCTGAAGACTGCTCGGGTCCCTGATGATCTCAAAGTGGAGTCCGCAAGCCTGCAACTGTTCGACATAGCTCGAACCTGGTTCAGAGATGAACCCCAACTATCTGCTCCTGACCTCACCTGGAAGGACTTTAAGAGGCTATTCAAGGAGAAATTCTATCCCGAAGTGGCTCGGGAAGCTCTCGAAAGCCAATTCGAGAGACTGGAACAAGGTAACCTATCTGTTGATGAGTATACTGCTGAATTTAGTAGGTTGAGCCACTTTGCGGAGTACATGGTTCGTACCCCGGAGGACAGAGCCCGTAGATTCAAGAAGGGGCTGTCTCCAGATATTCGCCTTACTGTCACCACCAGCCGAGCTCGCACCTATGAGAAAATCTTGAGCGTGGCACAAGGCGTTGAGAGAGACATGGGGCATAAACTAAAACGAGAGAGAGATACCGGAAATACGGGACCCAACAAACGCCCTTTTCAACAACAACAACAGCAGAGGGCCCCGCAGCAAACTCAGCGTCCTCTCCCTCGAGCTCCAGCACCCCAACACCAGGCTCAAGGACAGAACCAACAAGCTGCTGCTTGTAACTTTTGCCAAAAACCAGGTCACACTTGGCAAGTCTGCAGGAAGAGGCTAGGTGCCTGCCTCTACTGCGGCTCAGCAGCGCATCAAATGAGGGACTGTCCTGCTGCTCAAGGACGCACCGCTGCACCCAAGGCTCCAGTCCAGGCCAGGCCCCCAGCAGCACAACAGAGGGGACCCCCGCTTCCAACACAACAACAACGCTTTGCTCAGCACCAACAGCAGCAACAGAGGGGTGCACCGCAGCAAGGCCGTGCTTATGCAATGACTCTGGAAGAAGCTGAAACCACAGCAGACGTGATCACAGGTTCTGTGCTTATAAATTCAATACCAGCCATTACTTTATTTGATTCTGGAGCTTCACATTCATTCATATCAGTAGATTTCCTTATGAAGCATAGCTTAATCACTAAACCCCTTAGGAATTGTTATAAGATCATTACCGGTGGAAGAATCATCCCGGTTAGTGATGCATGTAACAATTGCCCTATTACATTATGTGGAAGAGAACTATATGCTAGGCTACTCGTAATGCCAGTGCCCAGTTTTGACATTATACTGGGTATGGATTGGTTGAGTCAACATCATGCCACTATAGACTGCCACAGAGGTAGTGTGATCTTCAGGCCCCCTGACAAGCCAGAATTTGAATTTGCTAGAGGTTCTAGAGAAATGGGTAGTAACAAAATTTGTGGAGCCCTAGTAACAGAAGAATTGCCACTACCTATCATCTCTGAATATCTTGATGTCTTCCCTGAGGATCTCCCAGGCTTACCCCCAGACCGAGAAGTTGAATTCTCTATTGACTTAGTGCCTGGAGCAGCGCCAGTATCTCAAAATTCTTACAGAATCAACAAGAAGGAGATAATAGAACTAAATGAGCAAATAAAAGAGTTAGAAGACAAATGCTTCATTAAGTCTAGTGTCTCACCCTGGGGAGCTCCAGTATTATTTGTGCCCAAGAAGGACGGAACATCCCGAATGTGTATTGACTATAGGGCCTTGAATGCCTTAACAATTAAGAATAAGTATCCCCTACCCAGGATAGATGACTTATTTGATCAGTTAAGTGGAGCTCGGGTATTTTCAAAGATTGACTTGAGGTCTGGTTACCACCAAGTAAGGGTGAGGAAGGAAGACATCCCTAAAACTGCTTTTAATACCCGGAACGGACACTACGAATTCTTAGTAATGCCGTTCGGGTTGACGAATGCTCCAGCAGTTTTTATGAACTTAATGAACAGAGTCTTTCAGCAATATCTAGACAAATTTGTAGTGGTCTTTATTGATGATATTTTGATCTACTCCAAGACCCCCGAAGAACATGAAGAACATTTGAGGCTAGCATTGGAGACTTTGAGGAAGGAAAAACTTTATGGAAAATTATCTAAATGTGCATTCTTCCTAGACAAAGTAGAATTCTTGGGACATGTTGTGACTGGAGATGGAATAGCAGTAGATCCTAAGAAGATAGCGGCAGTAGAATCATGGCCCACTCCAGACTCTGTAGCAGAGATTAGAAGCTTCCTGGGACTAGCTGGCTACTATCGAAAGTTTGTGAAGGACTTTGCTAGAATTGCTGAACCCATGACAAAATTAACAAGAAAGGATGAAGAGTTCACCTGGACTGATGAATGTCAGCATGCTTTTGAAGAATTGAAGAAAAGGCTGACTACTGCCCCTATTCTGATCTTACCTTCTGGAACCGGAGGTTTCGCTATTTATAGTGATGCTTCTGGAAAAGGTCTAGGTTGTGTATTGGAGCAGAACAAGAAGGTAATAGCATATGCCTCTAGACAGCTTTGACCCCATGAAAAGAACTATCCAACTCATGATTTAGAATTGGCAGCTGTCATTTTTGCTCTTAAACTATGGAAGCATTATCTTTATGGAGAAAAGGTAAAAATATTTACAGACCATAAAAGTCTAAAATATATCTTCACCCAGAAAGAGCTAAACATGAGGCAAAGAAGGTGGCTGGAACTAATGAAAGATTTTGATATCACCCTCCAATATCATCCTGGGAAGGCCAATGTAGTTGCTGATGCTCTAAGCATATATCCTATGGCGATGTACTTGACTATGGACCGACACTTGCTCGAGGACCTGGAAAGTTTAGGTATTGAGGTAATTATCCCAGGAAAAGAAGGCCAAATGATGAACTTGCAGATACAGTCTACCTTAATTGACAAGATCAAGGAGACTCAGTTTCAAGACGAAGGCCTGCGAAGCCTTCGAGGTCAAGTGCAAGCTGGATTAGTGGAAGATTTCAGAATTCATGAAGATGGATCACTGAGGCATGGCGATAGATTGTGTGTACCTCAAGGAGACATAAGGGAAGAAATTATGCAAGAGGCGCACAGATCGCAATACTCTATACATCCAGGAGCCAACAAGATGTACAAGGACCTGAGGACGCATGTTTGGTGGCATGGCATGAAAAGAGAAGTAGCCAGGTTCGTATCTCATTGTTTAGTGTTCTAAACTCCCTCACCCAAAATAGGTATTTTGTGTATATTTTATATTATTATATTTATTATATATGTTGAATTTATTTAGAATATGCTCTTAGTTAATTAGAAAATAAATTTCTTGATATATTTACTTATATAAATATTTATTTAGAATTATTTTAGGTTATTTTAGATTTTTGGAGATTTTTTCTAGAATTTTTGGTAATTAAAACTTAGAAAACATAAATTTCTAGGACTTCTATGACCATACTTGCATGTCGTTCCTACCAAATATTTATTTTAATTTAAAATATTTAATTATATTTTTTTGTAATTTATTTAGAATTTTAAGAAATTTATTTAGATTTTAAAATTATTTAGGATTTATTTGGATATATATAGTCTTAATATTAGATAGATACTAATTTAGTGTTAATAGATATTAATAAGATTTTATAAATTATTTGTATTATCTTTAATTATATTTAAGATTATAAATTATTGAGATAAATTCAAACTCTATTTTAAATTAATTCAAATCCTGAACCTACTAGGAAATCAACTTCATGCATATCCTATCCTTATTTAAATTCATCATAATCCTATCCAAATTAACCAATCCTAGTCGTATTTAATTAAGTAGTGTCCACAATTATAAATACCTCATCCTTCATATTTTTCTTCCCCAAATTCCTCTCTTTTTCGTCCAAAAATAGTCAAAATTCGTCATAAATTCAGCCTCATTTTCTACTAGTTATGACGAATTAAAAAGACGATATCTCCTAGCTCCGGACTCCAAACACGCTCCAGTTTTTTTTGTTAGAATGATAATGAGGTTAGATTTCTGTTAATATAAATTGTTTTTTCTAAATTATTAGTATTAAATTCTTTAAAATTCGTAGAGCACAGCATGTCCGAAAATAGACATGTTTCGATGTTTTTGCGATTCTGGGAGAACCAGGAATCAGAATCATGAACCGTTTAAAGTTTCTGAAAGCTAATGTCGAGATCATCGACATATATTTTTCCCAGAATTTATTACAAAGTATTTATATACTGTTAATTCTGTAGAACTTCTAGATTAGAATTTAACCATCAGTGCACAATACAGAATTTGTATGTGGCATAATTCCCAAACGAATTTGAATTCAGACGAGCCGTAAATTCCAGTATGTTTTTTTATGCTGAAATCTACAGAAAATCATGCGTGAAAGTCGAGTTTGTATCGGTTGACTTTTTGGTCAACAGATTGCCTCGATTTGCGTGCCATGAGTCTCGAGTTGATAAAATTCAGTTTCTTTGGACAAAATTTAGGAATTAACATAAAAATCAGAATAATAAGATTAAAATAGGATTTTAGAGTAATTATTTCAGAATTAACTAAATTAAAATAAATTAATGGTTATATTATTATATAGTTATATGAATATATATGTAAGTAAATGCTAATTGATAATTATGACTAAATATTCAGACTGTATGACCCTAGGACATCGTGGACTATCCCATACTTACCTTGACCATGTTGACCCTAAGAACTTGTGAATTTGTCTGCCTTGCGTACACTAACGTACTGGCATAGACACCTGTCAGTTGACTGACTGATTTCGTACAGTACTTGAAGACGCGACACCCGCGTAATTCAATACATAATTGACCGTGTTAGATGACTAGTGTTACCCCTAGTATACCCCCTGATTCCAGTGTAAATGTGGTTGAGTATGTGCTAGTGTAATGACTAAAGATTCTATTATATTATATTTATGTGTACATAGGATATTTGATTGTTCTGCGCGATTTCTGGAGCAGGTTATTGGTACACTGCAGCTTCCTTGCCAGGCAAGTATACCTTGCCATTGTACTGTTATTTATATTCCATATGTTGCATGCATCTTTATTTTCTGTCTTTAGTTCATATATTTTAACTGTTATATAAAATGCGCGCGACGGTGACGTCGTGATATGTTTTTATTTATGTATTGCATTGACCTTGTTTATGAGACTACCCCATTATCATGTAGCATCATTAGGTTTCATTTGACTGTGACACATATTTTTACACGAGTTGTGAGTCTCATATAGATCACGGACGCACGTATTGACTGATCATCGGTACGTGTGGGACGTGCGTTAGGAATAACTGCTGTTAGAAACTTTGCATGCTAGAAGACTTAGCAGTTATTAGAGGTCTATGGACATAGTCTATTGTAGTACGGTGGTCCCATCCTTATCCTTGTTTGGTTGCAGGATTGGGCTAGAGTACTAAGGATAGGCTATGGACCAAATCGTGTCATGGATGTGACATGCTTAGAGCATTGGGTGGGGAGAACAACAAGTAAGGCATTTGGGCTCCTTTGCACTTTCCTTGTGTAACCCGTACGCTCCGCCGGAGATACGCGGTCATGATGACCCCTATATATTATCATGGCGGGCCTCCGGTGTTCGAAAGATGCCGTGCCTTTGTAGGCCCCTGGATCTCCAAGAGAACTATGCCAATCCCATTTATGGCCAGATAGCCCACTTGTTAGAAAGTTGTTCTTAACTGCATTCACTTTAGACGGTTAGGCGACCCATTGGATATTTATTTCAGTACTTTATTGGCATGTGTTTAAGTATACTTGTTATGTCCCTCTGAGGACCTGGTCCGCTGCCAGGTGTACCTGTTCTTGAGTATTTGCAGGAGCGCAGATTTGGAAGGATATAGATGCTTCGTGGATGTCTTCCCTTCGAGCCGTGATTGGTAGCGGATACTTATATTGTTTGAGTGAGTTGTACTTATATTGTATTTACTTTTCCTATTTGTGTTGGTAGTGGATTTGTTTCCATCCAACTAGCATCCTTAGATACTTCTTATTGAGATCTAGTTTCAGAGATACTGGTTATTTATTTCTATATAATTTTGGTGGATGAGATTTAGATTATACCCTGTGACTTGTATTATATTTTATACCACTTGTGGATTTTATATTCATATTACAGCGTACGTATGGATTTGGTTTCCATATATTGGAGTTGCCATATCCATGCGGCTGGCATGCTTACGTGTCCTAGTCCTACGTATTTTTGGGACTGGGGCGTGACATATTTTTGTGGTGGCCCATGCAGGTCGAGAGCATATTGTCTCGGTTACGTTACTGTACCGAACAAGCCTGCACCTAGGACTAGAGTATAGGATCTCATCCACAATTGACTATGATTCATCTTCCTCCTCTCTATTCTATTCGAATAATTGCATCATGCTTGATTCATGTACTTCCCTAATAGTTCTTTGAGAATAGCCTTCTGCTAGAATATAGGAACCCCTATTATTAGGATAATAATTATGGTAGCACACCTATTAAGAATACAACGAGGATATAGACACACCACTAAGTTTAGAATATCTAGTGAACCCTAGAACTCCTCATCTTTAGATTGGTATACCATTACCCCTTGATGTATTAAGAAGACTTGAGTAGTATAGACACTACTAGAGATAGTTAGAAGTTTTACCATAATGTTTGACCCTAGTATTGAGGAACCAATGGAGAACCAATATTGAACATTAGGACTGAACCTAACCTTCATAACTGGATAGTATTAGAGAACTATAAAACTTATGTCATTGTCTTATTATTAGTAGACAAGTACCCTAGAAAGCCAAGAGCAATGCATAGAATATTTCCCTAATCATAACTCAAACATAGTAGCTAGCGTACCACTTCCCTTTAGAAACCATGATGCTATCTATAGGCCCTATTTTAAATTTCACATCTTGTTTCTCTGAAACCCTAGCGCTCACCACTCGCGCGACGACTAAATTATGATCTTCTTTTCTCCATCTTTCAATTCATGCCAATCTGACGCTTCTGATTTTAGACCAAGCAATTGTATTCTATGATAGGATATATGGTTTGCTAAAGTGATAGTTGTAATCTTGAATTTTGAATTTTGAATTGTGTGCTTTGTAGTTAGAACCTGATAGTTAAATTGTTCAATTAGATTGTGATGATTACCCCTAGTTGTAGACCACGTAATTTGTACCCTCATCCCGATACACGTTAGACCCCTCCCCTTTAACGGCCAGTAACTCTTCTATCCTTACCATTGACACTTGCTTGTAAGTGCTATGACTAAGACTTAGGATGACCATTACCTACATAAAAAGGATACCCTAATCAATACCAAGATTTTTCCTCATATACCCTAATAAAGAGTTTCTGTTTTATTTACATGTGCAAGATTATTTTGTAGGACCCTCTTAAGACTGTCACAGTATTAGTTTAATTATTATAAGTTGGGTAGTATGCCTCACAATCTAGTATCACATAGTCCACTTGACCAATCGAGGTAGTGTAACTAAATGACATTAATTTTATGATAGCACTAGACGACAGTGTTTATTCAGACGGTGGAATTTAGAGGCCCATGCCCTATTTGGTTGACTAGCAACTTAGACAAGGAGGTTGTATGATAACCGTAGAGATTGTAGAATCTTTGTTATTATTGCTTATTTTGTTTTGTTTTTTTTGTAAACCTGAATTAATTTGTACCTCCTTTCATCATCATCTAGCGTACTTATATTACTGTACTACCTTGACTTATGCTGCTATTTTATAGCCTAGTTTTTGCAAGCTTATTCCTCATCAAGCTTGTTCATGACATATGTATTAGTGGGTCGACACACTAATATATTTCAGAATCAGTGTGTTAAGGTCTGGCCAACCTTAGTGCGCTTGATTCGTCCTTCGTAACGCTACTTTACGTGGATTGAGATATGTAGTGATTAGTAGACGAATATACTTGCCCTGGACATGTCTGACATATCGTATCGGTTACATAACTGTACTAATACGAGCATGCGAACAAAGGATTACCATAATAGGATTTCAATCCACAACTGCTTGACGATTCTCATTTGAATTCTTTAAACGCCTTGATCCCGATACTTCTATTCTATTACCTCCCTTGAACTCTTTATTATTGATCTCCATCTTCCCTTATTTCGGAAGGACGAAACCTCATGCTTGGTATGAATTGATACACAGAGAGTACAAGATATACCCCATAGGCCAATCACATTATTTGGTGACTATCTTTCATAATTGATTAAGGGCATATCACATATGATATAGTTGGTGTTAAAGTTTTGAGGATTGAATGACATGAGAAAATAAATTGAGGAATATTTTTCTTAAGTGTAAGAGCCTTATGTGATAGATGGGTAAATTCTAAGTTGGGTAGAAATTGCAGTATTAAACTTGAGGAGAATTCTTTTAGATTGTGATCAAGTAGGATTAGATTGAGAGATTAAGTCCTTTTAAATGTGGAAAATTTTAAAAGAGGGATTAAGATAATGAGAATTTAATGAATTTTAAAAATCTTGATATTGAGGACCCAATATTTATACTTTGAGCACATGATTTAAATTTTAAATATTGAAGGATGAATCATCGATTTAAATTTTGAGGATAAATATAGAATTTTAGACTTGAACAATTGGTTAATTAGATTTAAATTTTACAATTTGATGATTTGAATTAAAAGTTTAATTTTGATTGTTGGGTCACCTATTTGAAATATTGAGGATGTAAATTGAGTTTAAATATTTGAATAGTACAAAATTCTTAAGTTAAGAATAGGAATAAGATTTGATTAGAATTGTTTATTGTTCAAAGTTTAGAGGAGATTATGATAGTTGGAAATTATGATATAAATTTTGATGTGGGATGTCATATAGACTTGAGTCAGATTTGGATGTTGATTATTTAAAAATCGAGAAGAGATTACGACAGGTTGAATTTTGATTTAAACAGTGGTTATATTAATTTTGAAGTGATCGCGATAGATTCGAATAGATTTTGTTATTTAAATTTTTGAAAGAGATTGCGATTGACATACCTTATGTACGAATGTGAAGGATTTAACAAATTATATCTTATTTTAATTTCGAGGACGAAATTATTTTAAGTTGGGTAGATTGTAAACTCCCTCACCCAAAATAGGTATTTTGTGTATATTTTATATTATTATATTTATTATATATGTTGAATTTATTTAGAATATGCTCTTAGTTAATTAGAAAATAAATTTCTTGATATATTTACTTATATAAATATTTATTTAGAATTATTTTAGGTTATTTTAGATTTTTGGAGATTTTTTCTAGAATTTTTGGTAATTAAAACTTAGAAAACATAAATTTCTTGGACTTCTATGACCATACTTGCATGTCGTTCCTACCAAATATTTATTTTAATTTAAAATATTTAATTATATTTTTTTGTAATTTATTTAGAATTTTAAGAAATTTATTTAGATTTTAAAATTATTTAGGATTTATTTGGATATATATAGTCTTAATATTAGATAGATACTAATTTAGTGTTAATAGATATTAATAAGATTTTATAAATTATTTGTATTATCTTTAATTATATTTAAGATTATAAATTATTGAGATAAATTCAAACTCTATTTTAAATTAATTCAAATCCTGAACTTACTAGGAAATCAACTTCATGCATATCCTATCCTTATTTAAATTCATCATAATCCTATCCAAATTAACCAATCCTAGTCGTATTTAATTAAGTAGTGTCCACAATTATAAATACCTCATCCTTCATATTTTTCTTCCCCAAATTCCTCTCTTTTTCGTCCAAAAATAGTCAAAATTCGTCATAAATTCAGCCTCATTTTTTACTAGTTATGACGAATTAAAAAGACGATATCTCCTAGATCCGGACTCCAAACACGCTCCAGTTTTTTTGTTAGAATGATAATGAGGTTAGCTTTCTGTTAATATAAATTGTTTTTTCTAAATTATTAGTATTAAATTCTTTAAAATTCGTAGAGCACAGCATGTCCGAAAATAGACGTGTTTCGATGTTTTTGCGATTCCGGGAGAACCAGGAATCAGAATCATGAACCGTTTAAAGTTTCTGAAAGCTAATATCGAGATCATCGACATATATTTTTCCCAGAATTTATTACAAAGTATTTACATACTGTTAATTCTGTAGAACTTCTAGATTAGAATTTAACCATCAGTGCACAATACAGAATTTGTATGTGCCATAATTCCCAAACGAATTTGAATTCAGACGAGCCGTAAATTCCAGTATGTTTTTTTATGCTGAAATCTACAGAAAATCATGCGTGAAAGTCGAGTTTGTATCGGTTGACTTTTTGGTCAACAGATCGCCTCGATTTGCGTGCCATGAGTCTCGAGTTGATAAAATTCAGTTTCTTTGGACAAAATTTAGGAATTAACATAAAAATCAGAATAATAAGATTAAAATAGGATTTTAGAGTAATTATTTCAGAATTAACTAAATTAAAATAAATTAATGGTTATATTATTATATAGTTATATGAATATATATGTAAGTAAATGCTAATTGATAATTATGACTAAATATTCAGACTGTATGACCCTAGGACATCGTGGACTATCCCATACTTACCTTGACCATGTTGACCCTAAGAACTTGTGAATTTGTCTGCCTTGCGTACACTAACGTACTGGCATAGACACCTGTCAGTTGACTGACTGATTTCGTACAGTACTTGAAGACGCGACACCCGCGTAATTCAATGCATAATTGACCGTGTTAGATGACTAGTGTTACCCCTAGTATACCCCCTGATTCCAGTGTAAATGTGGTTGAGTATGTGCTAGTGTAATGACTAAAGATTCTATTATATTATATTTATGTGTACATAGGATATTTGATTGTTCTGCGCGATTTCTGGAGCAGGTTATTGGTACACTGCAGCTTCCTTGCCAGGCAAGTATACCTTGCCATTGTACTGTTATTTATATTCCATATGTTGCATGCATCTTTATTTTCTGTCTTTAGTTCATATATTTTAACTGTTATATAAAATGCGCGCGACGGTGACGTCGCGATATGTTTTTATTTATGTATTGCATTGACCTTGTTTATGAGACTACCCCATTATCATGTAGCATCATTAGGTTTTATTTGACTGTGACACATATTTTTACACGAGTTGTGAGTCTCATATAGATCACGGACGCACGTATTGACTGATCATCGGTACGTGTGGGACGTGCGTTAGGAATAACTGCTGTTAGAAACTTTGCATGCTAGAAGACTTAGCAGTTATTAGAGGTCTATGGACATAGTCTATTGTAGTACGGTGGTCCCATCCTTGTCCTTGTTTGGTTGCAGGATTGGGCTAGGGTACTAAGGATAGGCTATGGACCAAATCGTGTCATGGATGTGACATGCTTAGAGCATTGGGTGGGGAGAACAACAAGTAAGACATTTGGGCTCCTTTGCACTTTCCTTGTGTAACCCGTACGCTCCGCCGGAGATACGCGGTCATGATGACCCCTATATATTATCATGGCGGGCCTCCGGTGTTCGAAAGACGCCGTGCCTTTGTAGGCCCCTGGATCTCCAAGAGAACTATGCCAATCCCATTTATGGCCAGATAGCCCACTTGTTAGAAAGTTGTTCTTAACTGCATTCACTTTAGACGGTTAGGCGACCCATTGGATATTTATTTCAGTACTTTATTGGCATGTGTTTAAGTATACTTGTTATGTCCCTCTGAGGACCTGGTCCGCTGCCAGGTGTACCTGTTCTTGAGTATTTGCAGGAGCGCAGGTTTGGAAGGATATATATGCTTCGTGGATGTCTTCCCTTCGAGCCGTGATTGGTAGCGGATACTTATATTGTTTGAGTGAGTTGTACTTATATTGTATTTACTTTTCCTATTTGTGTTGGTAGTGGATTTGTTTCCATCCAACTAGCATCCTTAGATACTTCTTATTGAGATCTAGTTTCAGAGATACTGGTTATTTATTTCTATATGATTTTGGTGGATGAGATTTAGATTATACCCTGTGACTTGTATTATATTTTATACCACTTGTGGATTTTATATTCATATTACAGCGTACGTATGGATTTGGTTTCCATATATTGGAGTTGCCATATCCATGCGGCTGGCATGCTTACGTGTCCTAGTCCTACGTATTTTTGGGACTGGGGCGTGACAAGTGTGCCAACAAGTCAAGGCAGAAAGACAAAGACCTGGAGGATTGCTTCAACCACTACCCATTCCGGAATGGAAGTGGGAACATATTACAATGGATTTTGTTTCTGGACTTCCAAGGACACCTAGTGGAAAGGATACAATTTGGGTGATAGTAGATAGACTGACCAAATCTGTACATTTCCTACCTTTCAAAGTAGGGCTATCTACAGAAAAACTGGCAGATTTATATATCAGACATATTGTTAGGTTGCATGGAGTTCCAGTAAGTATTGTCTCCGACCGAGATTCAAGATTCACCTCTCACTTCTGGAAGAGCTTACAAGCCAGCTTGGGGACTCAACTCAAATTCAGCACAGCTTATCATCCCCAAACCGATGGACAATCGGAACGTACAATCCAGACACTTAAAGATATGCTCCGTACATGTGTTCTGGATTTTGGAGGATCCTGGGAAGACTATCTATATCTTGTGGAGTTCTCTTATAATAATAGTTACCAAGCAAGTATTGAGATGACTCCATTTGAAGCTCTGTATGGCCGAAGATGTCGTACCCCGCTATCATGGGACGACGTTGGAGAAAGAGCCCTACTGGGACCAGAGATGGTGATCGATTCAACTGAGAAGGTAAAACAAATAAGGGATAGACTTCGAGTGGCTCAAGACAGGCAACGACATTGGACAAATAGCCACCGAAGGCCCTTGGAATTTGAGGTAATTAAATTTATGAAATTCAAGTCAATTTAAACATTTTGATTATGGAACTAAGACTTCATTATGACTTTTTTTAAAGGTTGGAGAGCTGGTATTCTTGAAGATCTCTCCGACACGTGGCACCATTAGGTTCGGAAGGAGTGGAAAACTCAGCCCAAGATTTATTGGACCTTTTGGCATTCAGGAGAAAATCGGAGAAGTGGCATACCGACTGGCATTGCCACCCTCTCTGGATGGAGTCCATAACGTCTTCCACGTGTCGCAGCTGAAAAAATATGTATCAGATCCCAGCCACATTTTGGATCACTCAGAGCTCGAAGTAGGCCCAAGTTTGACTTACCAAGAGCAACCCATGGAGATCCTGGATCGATCGGAGAAAGTTCTACGGAACCAGGTTATTTCCCTGGTTCGCGTAGCTTGGAAGCACCATTCTCCCGACGAATCCACCTGGGAGCGAGAATACGAGATTAGAGAGCGCTACCCTTATCTTTTTGAACCCTGAGATATATCTTAAATTCCCAGCCCTTCCTTTCGTCCCTTTGTTATTCTTAAATTTCGAGGACAAAATTTTTATAAGTTGGGTAGATTGTAAACCCCCTGAATTTTCAAAATTATTAAAACTTGGATTTTGCCCAATTTTCTGGAATTTTCTGGGAATTTTCTGAAATTAAAATCAAGGTTCTTAATTATTAAATGATTTTTAATTGTTAATAAATAATATTAAAATATCATGAAAATAATATTTTTGGGTGTAAAATGAAAAACTGGACTTAGGGTAATTTTTATGAATTTTTCTGGGTCTCAGACCTATTTTTAAATGCCTCAAAACTATTTTAATTAATTAATTAAACTGTTTATTATTATTATTATTATTATTATTATTACTATTTTTAATAATATATTTTTATTTTTCCTGGGCCGGCCCGGCCCAGTGGGCCGAAGCCCAGCCCAGCCCGTCTCCCTTGCGGGTCTGGCGGGTCTGCCCGGAGACCCGACCCGCCTACCCGACCCGCTGACCCGTTCTCCCCCACCCTCTCCCCACGATCCGGCCCTCAGCCTCCGGCGCCGCGTTTCTCGCCGCTCCGGCCGGCCACGCGGCGCCCCGCAGCGCCACGACCTCCCCGCTTCTTCCTCCCCCTCGCTCCGCCTTGCTCGCCCCCCTAACCGCCTCCTTCCCCTTTAAAAGCTCCCCCTCTCCTTCCTTCTTCCACCCTAACCCTAACCCTAACTTCGGCTCCGGCCATCCCTCCCCTTTCCAGCCACCCGCCTGAACCCTAGCACCTCCGTCCCCGGCCAGCCCTCGCCGATACCCCGCCGCAGCCGCCCTTCCTCTCCTCCTCCTTCCTCCGCCGCCTCCGGCGTCCAGCAGCAGCGGAGACAGCAACAGTAGCCGCAGCAGCCGCCTTCGCCGGAATCCGGCGCTGTCCGACCGCCAGCAGCACCGCCTCGCCCCGACGAACAATCCCCGGCCGCCTCCGGCACATCTCCGGCCGGCCCCCGCCGTCCAGACCTAACCCTAGCCCTAATCCTTCCCTGTGTCGGCGTGTCGGACACGACACGAACACAGTAAATTTTGGGTTTTGGACCCTGTTCAGGTGCGTGTAGTTTCTTGTCCGTAGCTCGGATTTCAATTCCGTAAATTACGTTGCGAAGCCTGTATGACCCTCTCGGTGCCCGGATAAACCGCTCGGGGCTTCGCGTCCTGTGGTGATCGCACACCGCGATCCAAAAACAGGAAAAACTAGACCCTGTTTCACCCCGGAACAGAGTACGCCCCGCCAAACGGGACGACTTGGTCGCATACGGTCTTCACAGACACGTGCGCGTCGTCGATACGGACGTGTGAGTTTTTGCGGAAGCTGATTCGGGTGTGCGTGCACACCGGAATCAACGCGTATCCGCGGACATCGTCCCGTATCCGACTTTTTTTCAATTCGCCCTAACTTCTTGTACACTCGTCGGATCGAGACGAAACTTGCGCCATCGGACTCGTAGAGATACGCTGGTCCTGTGGGTCAAGTTTGGTTCGATTCTGAGAATGTTGACGAAATCGCGTGTCGTGGGCCCCACAAGTCCCGCTCGACGGGCGATTTTGTGATCGGCTCATCGGAATCCAAATCTGGAAGTTCCGTTGGGTTCGTATCAGCGTTCCTGACTTGTTGACACTAAGTTTGGTAAATTTGAAGACCGTTGACCCGGACACATTTTTCGGTGCAAAGCGGGCCCACCAGCGGACCCCGTATTGACCCGAAACTGTCGTTTTTGCCCTTGTCTTCAAATTGGACCCAAGGACAGGCGTTTCTAGCTATTTGACATCTTCTGAGCGTGATGGTAATGTCTATTTCAGCTTTTGGACTCATCTCTGGAATTTTTTTCCGAGTACAATTATCGAATCCAAACAACAGGCAAGTACCTGCACTTCAAGTTAAATCTTTATATTGTGATAATTAATTCTCTGCTTTACTAGTACCCTTGATGATTACACCTAGTGTTAGGAATACTGGAATTCATGTCTTGAATATTGAAATTCATGTCTTATTTTTCATGTCGGGCGGGAGAATACTAGAAGGCATGTAGTTTACCCTTTCCCCTGCCATGTTTAATAGCTGTTGGTACGCGACTGTACTCTCAGCCGGATCTCGATTATTCCTGTTTAATAGCCGTTTATGACGGCCGGATTAGCCTTATAAACCCCTACATGCCAACTAAGTATTCTAAAACAAACACAAGTTTCACACAGATAGCTTCTGGTCTTGTTAAAGTTATTGCTGACTGTTGTAGTTTCATTTCCTGTCTCATTTATTCCTGTTTTCTCATATTCCTGTTTATAGCTTTAACTCTGAGATATTGATGTTCTTTTGTGCAATTTCTCAACATGATACTCAATTTAATTGTCATAAATATTTAGTTTAATCTTTTTGTGCATTGTGTACTTTGCTCTTTTCCTGACTAGATCCGTTGATTTAGGCGATGGTGAGGACTTTGCCCCTACTTATTATGGTCCCTATGAGGGTACAGATGACACTTATGAGGAGCCAGATCCCACTCAGGAGACCCCTGCTGTAGAGTAGATAGCAGTGGCTATTTTATTTATTGCTTTTTTATCTTAGTAATCGGGTTTGTCCCCGATTTTATTTCTGATTTCTGTACTAAACATTTGAATCTGTTGTCGCATTTATTTCATTTGAAATCTTAAGTATCTGTTTCCCATTATTATCTTGCCTATGTTATTTGTGAATGAGCTAGAATAGTTAACTGTGGATTTGACCTAGACAGCGTACTACCGCCGACTCTGCGGCGTAGGCTGGACGTACCCACGCACTCGTGCCCGAATTTTCGGGTGCGGGTCGTGACACGACCGTTCTCCTCCCCACTCCGGCCTATTTAAACCACATGACCACCAACACCACCGCCCTCATCCCCACTGCCGCCACTGTATCCCGGCCTCCCCTTCGCTCCACCACGGCTTCTCCACCACCTCTCCACCCTCCGAGCAGCCACCGTCGTCCCCGCCATCTTCATCCACCACGATCGATCCCTGCAGCTAGCCACTGTCGCTCCCCGCTGCACCTGGACCAGCGCCGGGCAGCCGCTGCTTCTTCCCCGAGCTTTCGGCGACAATTTTTCCACCGGGCTCCGCCGCCGACGACCCGTAGCAGCCCCGGCCGTCACCAGCGCCGCCACAACGAAGACGAACAGCGGCCACGACGAGCTCCTCCGGCCGCCTCCAGCTCCGTCGTGCCCTAGCCGCAGAAACCCTAGCAACCCCGCCGGCCGAGTGTCGCGCCACCCCGCGAGAACGTGTTTTCAGACATATTCGGAGCCCTGTTCAGGTGACTGTTTCTCTCTCCTCGCTGCCACATTTTTTGTTTCGTCTGCTGTTATGCGTAGACTGCGTGACCCTCTCGATACCCGTGCAATTTGCTCGGGGTATCGCGTCATGTGGCGATCGCAAACTGCGACCCAAAATCAAGAAAATAAATACCATATTTTTCTCCGGAACTGAGTGCGCCCCGCTAAACGGAACGACTTGGTCGTGTATGGACTTCACCGAAAGGTGCGCGCCATTAATAGGACGTGTGAGATTTCGCGGAAGTTGATTTGGATGTGCGTGCACACCGAAATCAATGCGTATCCGTCGACAATATCCCGTATCGGCCATGTTCTGGAACTCGTTGTAACTTCGTGTACGCACGTCGTATCGAAACGAAACTTGCGCCATCGGACTCGTAGCAATACGCTGGTCCTGTGGCCCAAGTTTGGTTCGATTCTGAGAACGTTGAAAAAATCACGTATCGTGGCCCCCACGACTCCACTTGACGGACAATTTTGTGATCGGCTCATCGGAATCCAGTTCTGGACATTCCGTTGGGTTCTTATTATCGTTTTGGACTTGTAGACACTACGTTTGACAAATTTGAAGAATATTGTCTCTGACATATTTTTTGATGAGAAGCGGGCCACATGTGGACCCCCTTTGACCAGAAACTGTCACTTTTGCCCATGTGTCCAAATTGGACTCAAGGACAGACAATTCTAGCTATTTGATATCTTCTGAACCTGATGGTAACGTTCATTTCAGCATTCGGAGGAGTATCTGTAAATCCCGCTGATACCAGAGCAGCAGTTGGAGTCAGAATTCCAGGCAGTGTACCTTGCCAAACTTGCAGTACCTGCTTCATATTGTTATCTTAATTTATTTATATGATGTACATACTTAACCTAGGACTGTGTGACATTACTTAGCGTCCGAATAATATTCGGATGTCAACACTGTACGCAGAGTTGTGTAATGTCACATAGACATGGATATCGAGACCCTATACATTCTCGTGCTTGCCTTATCAAGTACGTCATGCCTCAGGACACCTGACACTATTCATGGACAGAATCTTCCTGAGATATTCATGGTGATTCTGTATAGGTTACAGGTTTCATGACATATACTTTATACATGCTTAGCTATCATTATGACTTGCTGCATTAGATATGATCTTGCATGACATGGACATGAGACGTCGTGGACATGAGACGTGTGATTACATTGGGTGGGGAGAGACACACAGGCTACAGGTTGATTTTATTATGACGGTGTCGTAGTCTCACTCCGAGCTAGACAACTACATGATATCACTGCTACCGGCTCCCCGACACAGAGCTTGTAGTGGTCTCAGCCTGAGTTCTAGTGATGCTCTCATCTTGCATATCACTTAGCTGGTTATATAGTTTACCCTATTGATTCATTTATTGCTGCACTGCATTATTATGGCTTGAGTTATTCTTGTACCTTGCTATGTCCCCTGAGGACCTGGATCCGGATTATGTCCCCAGGAATAGCAGAGGAGATCTATCCCGAGGTATACGAGACAGGAGCATTAGCAGGAGCAGAAGCAGGAACGGGAGCAGGAACTGGAGCAGTACCAGAACCAGAAGACGAGTGATCGCCGAGGATTTCTCCTGAGTATATGCTTTATCCATACTCAGTATTTGCTCTTGTTATCTTTATTCTTGACTATTGTACCAGACTCATTATCGGGTTATTCCCCGAGTTATGTTTTATTGAGATCTGATATTGCTTTATACTCTGATATTGTTGTATTCATTTATGTGGATGAGATTAGTATATTAGGCCCTTACTGTTGTATTACAGCTTAAGTACACTCTGATGGGTCCATTAAATTGGGTTTGCCTATCGGTGTGCTGCTGGCCATTGCCACATGTCTAGTCTCTCGATATTTTGGGACTGGACCGTGACAAGCGACGTTTTCTAGCGACATATTTGCGTCGCTAATATTTTTCATATTAGCGATGTTTAGCGACGCAATGTAGCTAAATTAGCGACGTGTTGTGTCGCTAAATGTCGTTAATTTTTTCTATTTAGCGATATTTTGTAACACATTTAGCGACGTTTTGTTGACCTGACAAATACCGCCATGTCAGTAATTTAGCGACATTTAGTGACGTATTCAACGATGTATTTAGCGACATATTTGGGGACGTATTTAGCAACGCATATAAACGTTGCTAAATTTTCAGTGAAAAAAACAAAAATATAGAATATAAAATGGTTTCCAAACCAATATTCTTGCAGTTTATGAATTCAAAATTTATATAAATAGACCCGGAGCAACCCTCCGTTGAATTTCCTGGGTTCGCCGACCCCTTCGGTGGAACACTCAACACCGGTAAATTAACATACATTTAATATGAATAATATAGTAAAATATGAAGAAAACGAATATTGAAATTACAAACCGAGTCTGAAAAAAATCTCGTCGTAAAGAATGCAATAAATATCCACACAAACAACCAGTAAACTGTCATAACTAGGACTACTGCGGATCTGCAGGAGGATGACCACCGACGCGCATAAGAGATAAGAACAAATCATACTACTCCCGTGAAATCAACACCGATGTCAATGAAGAAGACAGTGACGTCGGTGGAGTCTGTGTCGATGAAGGAGCAACAGGAGGACGTATCTGCTCCAACGCTGCTAGTCGATGGTTGTATGAATCCATGGTAGATAACAGCCTCGTACTGCTATGAATTATTGAATCATGCATTATCGTCAGCCTCTCGCCCATGGACAGTTGTAATGCCTGTAGCTCCGTCACGCTGCACTCTGTCGAAAGTTCTAAGATCAGCTGTCATATCCCTGAGCTCCATGATGCTGCACTCGAGCGTATCAAATCGTGCGATGAGCGTCGCATCGTCCACCTGTGGCTGGGACAGGGGCTGCTCCTCCATCCTTCGCAGCAACTCATCACGGAGAGATACAATCTGACGTCAACGGTCTTCTGGACTCGGGTCGACGCCTGTGAGGGCTGTGGGGAATGCGCACTTGCAGTGGAGACCATAGAGGACTGCGTCGCAACAAGGGCGCCATAGGATCTCGTACCGTAGTTCATCAAACTCATGAACACAGCTGGCGCGTTGGTTAAACCAAACGGTATAACTAAGAACTCATAATGTCCGTACTTGGTCCTGAAGGCTGTCTTCGGTATATCCTCTTTCCGCACTCTAATCTGATGATAACCGGATCTGAGATCGATCTTTGAGAATACACGAGCACCACTCAATTGATTGAACAGATCGTCAATGCGCGGCAAGGGATACCGATTCTTGATGGTTACAACGTTCAGTGTCCTGTAGTCAAAACACAGGCGTACCGTTCCATCCTTCTTCGGCACAAATAGTATGGGTGCTCCCCATGGTGAAATACTGGACCGAATAAAACCCTTCTCCAGAAGATCATCAACTTGATTCTTCAATTCCACCAACTCCTTAGGTGCTAGCTGGTACACTGATGAAGTGATAGGCTCCGCTCCTGGAGTTAAGTCTATTGTGAATTCTATTTTTCGATCAGGTGGTAAGCCTGGAAGATCATCAGAAAATACATCCACAAACTCAGATACAACCTTTGGGTATTCGGGCTCCCCTTCTGCAGATAGTACCTTAAGTGTAGGCTGAATACCTTGCTCTTTGGCTCCCCGAAGAAACATAAACTCCTTATGTCCAGGCGGTCTAAATATAACTCGTCCATACCGGCAATCTAGAGTCGCATGGTACTGACTCATCCAGTCCATACCGAGTACAATATTGTAATCCGACATGGAAAAGATCAAGAATTGAGCTCGCATCTCTCTCCCACAGACTACTACCGAACAAGATCTACAAATGTCACTAACTGGGATAGTTCCGTCTTCCGTAAGAATTATCATAGTCTTCGGAAGGGGTGCGGTAGCTACTCTATGTGTGGCTACGAAGCTAGCAGCTATGAATGAATGCGATGCTCCAAAATCGAATAAAGCTGCAGCAGGTAATGAAGCTACTAATATAGTACCTGCGATGACCTCTCCTGCAGTAGCTTCCTCTTCAATAGTCATGGCAAATGCCTGTCCTTGTCCCTAAGCTGGTCCTCTCTGCTGCCGAGCCTGCTGGAATAGTGCTGCCTGTGGTGCCAAAGGTGGCCTCGGCTGATATCCTCCTAGAGCTGGTGGTCTGATTCCTCCAACTCCCGTCTGTGGTGCTCCCAATGCTGGATAAACTGGCCTAGGTGGCTGCTGGGCTGGTCTCGGTGCTGGTAAAGCTGGTCGGTTTACCATCGGTGCTCCCTCTCGACGCTCAGGGCAGTCCTTGGCTGAATGTTGGCTGGATCCGTAAATCAAGCATAGTCCCAACTTGCGTCTGCACTCCCGCTCAATATGGCCTACATTGCCACAGTAGTGACAAGTAGGAAGGGATGGGGCTCTTGATGCTGCTCTCTGTGGTGGATTCCTCTGGGATCGCTTTGCAGGCTCCCCGTGTGGTGCTCTGGCTGGTGCTAATATGAACGACCGTTTCAGGCTGAACTCTCTCCTGGTGACGCGCTCCATGCGTCGTGCTGCAGCAAGGACGTCCGTGTATGAAGTAGGTGCAACGGAGCAAATCAATCTCTGTAGCTCAAAGCTAAGTCCGTCAAAGAACTTCTCCGCCTTCTCCTCTTCTGTCGAAATCAGAGTAGGGACAAAGTGACTCAAACGAATGAACTCTGCATTGTACTCTTCTACCGTCATGTTGCCTTGAATGAGGTTGTTAAACTTATCCCCAAGTTTCGCTCTGGCAATGGCTGGAATGTACATCTCCTGAAAAAGTCTAGATAACTCCTCCCAAGTGACTTGGTCTGGTCTGAGCCGTCTCTCTTCAGATAGCCACCAGTGATGTGTATTGTCCGTCAACTGCATCCTGACGGCAATCATCCAATGCTCCCTCGGAAGCTCAGCTGCTTCCAATTGGTGTTGAGTGTTTGTGAGCCACTCATGAACTTCAGTGGGCTCATCCTTGCCTAAAAAGGTACGGAACTTCAGCTAGCGAAAATCAGTGATAAATCCCGTCGATGGCCGTCTAGCTGGTGGGTTCGCCTGCTCTAGTGCTGTCACTAGGCTGTTCCTCAAGTTCTCTGCCTGGAGTTTCCGGGCCTCGTGATTAACCTGTTGTTGTGCTTGCATAATTGCGTAGAAGATTTGGAACATCTGCTGACCATCCATAGGCTGTCCTGGTGAAAAAACGGGCATCGGTGGAGTAAACTGAGGCGGTGGTGAAATATCGCCTCGCCGGAACCTCGAGGCGTGCTGATCTGCTTGATTGCTTTGTTGAGTGGATGGATCTCCACCCAATGGTGTCACCCCATCGTCGTAGGTGACCACAGCACCTTGTGTAACACCATGTTCCGCTCAAGCGGACTGTCGTCTCAAACGGCAATCGTGCAGCTGTCCCGACCTGCTTTGCCTCAATCACGAAGCAAAGGATATCCAGACTTGTCCCTACAGGAATCCGGCTTGGACTTTCAGAGGCTCGCTCCGACGTATCGCTCTACCGAAGCGAATCATCGCTAAGGTGGGTGGCTACGGTGAACTTGTCTTTGCTTAGCCAGCACACATAAAATCTGAAATATTTATGCTAGTCGCTAGGTGAATCACCCCCTGCATGCTAATAAATCCAACGCACCTATCTAAGGGAATAATCCCAACTTGTATTGCTGCTAGAACATGGAAAAGGAAATACTGCTTATATTCAGACCCTCGCATGCTAAGTCCCTTAACGGTTTCATCTCTCGGACTACCTTCGGGCCCGAGCAACGTGCCTGCTTATGTTCCTTAGAAACGCATGCTTGTCTGCTTGAATGTGCGTTGTTTTCATCCTTACTCCGGGAGACTACTCAGTAGTCGTTCCGTGTATGATTGACCCTGCAAGTATCCGGGACCGTCAGGTCATCTAAGGCAATCCCCGAACCAGGGGAATGCACTAAGCAAGAATAAATACTGAACGTAATTCTCACTTGAAAGATAATCATGCTATGTGTGCATCTGAACGAGGATCGTGTTATGTACTGATGGAATCCCAGCTCGTGGAGCAATATGCCTCGTTCAGACTAAGTTAAGTTTCATGATTATCATGTCAAGCTATGGAATATGGATAGACCCTGACCTGCATTGTCGCGGACAGCTTGTGCACAAGATATGTTATGTTGAGTTTCGCGGACGGCTACACCGGGGCACCGGAGCCGATCCGATCCGGACGGAACGTATGTATAGTCGTATGTTACCCGGCAAGTGTTATGCGACGGGGCTCGCCACCCGCGTTGTACGTCGCTTCGCCCTGAGACTATAACTGTCCTTTATGGCTATGCCAGCGACTTCTGTTCATATAGATAAGTCATCCTCGCTTAGCGGCTATCCGCGTGCGAGTCACTGCATTGCATCAAGAACAAATAAACACCTGAACGATCCTGTTAAAACGACCCTCCTGTTTGCATATGCTATGCCTCCTGAATGTTTATACATGCCCCTGCTTAAATTAACAATGTTTGCCTGGACAGGGAAGGATAAATGGTAAGTTGGTAAGTCTCGCCGTGTTCTCTCAAACATCGCACGGCGCACTGCCCGACACGATAAGCTATTCAATGTCTGCATGAAACTGATCCTAAGGCAACTAGAAAGACAACTTAATAGTTGTGCACGGAACCTGTATTACGTGTTTGGATTTGTCGAGCGGGCGAGTAGCTTCCCCACCAGTGCATTCAATGTACTGATAATCCACCAGTTTGATATGCAGGGTGCGGGAGAACCTCGTGCGGTGCGGACGCCTCCTTCGTGCGTGCTAAGGCCAGGAGTTCCCTCTGAAGCCTTACAACGGTGCGTCCGGGACTGAAGCGCTTATACAAGACATAAGTTGTGAACATCGCCTGACCATCGCCTGTACATTCATTCCACAGTTGTAGCCACTTGGCACGCTTTTACTGTTTCAGAGAGAGGCCCGAGCGACTTGTAATCTCGGCTATACGCTGCCTGTAACACAAGTTTATATCAATAAAAGAGCTTGCTTTACTTCAACTTGTGTTTTAATGCTTCCGCTATATTTGTCGACTCAGTGAACCTGTTACCGATCGCCTATGCGTTCATGACTCCGCTGCACTCGGACAATCTGTGCGACTCTGTGGCTTAGAACTCTTGCCGCCAGCCAATGAACCATGGTCTTGCACGGACGTGCATCACGCTCGTGCGGCATCACGCCCGGATGGGTTAAACGATCGTTCCGCGGGAGCGCTGGCGAGGGTGATTCCCGCCTAGCGGGAACGGCCGATTTGCCTGCGGGAGATCGGGGCGTGACATGTTGGTATCAGAGCCTGGCTTCTACGCCTTTGGACTTCAATTCGATATCTCTGTTTCGAAAGCTCGTTCGTGGGTTATGTGCACGCTCTCTCTCAATGCCTCGATGGGATGTTCCAACAATAAGTCTAAATACTTTCAAAATACGTTTTGAATGTTATGCTTGCTTGTCTGGTTGTATGCTGCGAGTGGCCTTTGTGCCAACCTGTGCGAACCCTTGAGAGTATCGCTAGTAGCTTGTCCGATTTTCACTAACTCTAAGTTTGGTTGAATGCATCTATTCGAGGGACGCCTTGAACTAGTGCACCATCCAAGACTTAAGAAAAGGTGAAACTCGAGTGCTGAGACTTCGCTATCACTAAGCTGGTTGACGTGTTCACGCTAGAGGGGCCCTTCGAAAGTGCGCACGATCAAGTCTAAGCGATATGCTGATTTCGATGCTTGTGCAAGTGAAGATCCAAATGAACAAGTGCAACGACTTGTCTAGGATTGCCTCAACCCTAGATTACTGCTTGTCCTTAGTAAGTCTCGAGGACGAGACTTTTTCTAAGTTGGGTAGGATGTAACACCATGTTCCGCTCAAGCGGACTGCCGTCTCAAACGGCAATTGTGCAGCTGTCCCGACCTGCTTTGCCTCAATCACGAAGCAAAGGATATCCAGACTTGTCCCTACAGGAATCCGGCTTGGACTTTCAGAGGCTCGGTCCGACGTATCGCTCTACCGAAGCGAATCATCGCTAAGGTGGGTGGCTACGGTGAACTTGTCTTTGCTTAGCCAGCACACATAAAATCTGGAATATTTATGCTAGTCGCTAGGTGAATCACCCCCTGCATGCTAATAAATCCAACGCACCTAGCTAAGGGAATAATCCCAACTTGTATTGCTGCTAGAACATGGAAAAGGAAATAATGCTTATATTCAGACCCTCGCATGCTAAGTCCCTTAACGGTTTCATCTCTCGGACTACCTTCGGGCCCGAGCAACGTGCCTGCTTATGTTCCTTAGAAACGCATGCTTGTCTGCTTGAATGTGCGTTATTTTCATCCTTACTCCGGGAGACTACTCAGTAGTCGTTCCGTGTATGATTGACCCTGCAAGTATCCGGGACCGTCAGGTCATCTAAGGCAATCCCCGAACCAGGGGAATGCACTAAGCAAGAATAAATACTGAACGTAATTCTCACTTGAATGATAATCATGCTATGTGTGCATCTGAACGAGGATCGTGTTATGTACTGATGGAATCCCAGCTCGTGGAGCAATATGCCTCGTTCAGACTAAGTTAAGTTTCATGATTATCATGTCAAGCTATGGAATATGGATAGACCCTGACCTGCATTGTCGCGGACAGCTTGTGCACAAGATATGTTATGTTGAGTTCCGCGGACGGCTACACCGGGGCACCGGAGCCGATCCGATCCGGACGGAACGTATGTATAGTCGTATGTTACCCGGCAAGTGTTATGCGACGGGGCTCGCCACCCGCGTTGTACGTCGCTTCGCCCTGAGACTATAACTGTCCTTTATGGCTATGCCAGCGACTTCTGTTCATATAGATAAGTCATCCTCGCTTAGCGGCTATCCGCGTGCGAGTCACTGCATTGCATCAAGAACAAATAAACACCTGAACGATCCTGTTAAAACGACCCTCCTGTTTGCATATGCTATGCCTCCTGAATGTTTATACATGCCCCTGCTTAAATTAACAATGTTTGCCTGGACAGGGAAGGATAAATGGTAAGTTGGTAAGTCTCGCCGTGTTCTCTCAAACATCGCACGGCGCACTGCCCGACACGATAAGCTATTCAATGTCTGCATAAAACTGATCCTAAGGCAACTAGAAAGACAACTTAATAGTTGTGCACGGAACCTGTATTACGTGTTTGGATTTGTCGAGCGGGCGAGTAGCTTCCCCACCAGTGCATTCAATGTACTGATAATCCACCAGTTTGATATGCAGGGTGCGGGAGAACCTCGTGCGGTGCGGACGCCTCCTTCGTGCGTGCTAAGGCCAGGAGTTCCCTCTGAAGCCTTGCAACGGTGCGTCCGGGACTGAAGCGCTTATACAAGACATAAGTTGTGAACATCGCCTGACCATCGCCTGTACATTCATTCCACAGTTGTAGCCACTTGGCACGCTTTTACTGTTTCAGAGAGAGGCCCGAGCGACTTGTAATCTCGGCTATACGCTGCCTGTAACACAAGTTTATATCAATAAAAGAGCTTGCTTTACTTCAACTTGTGTTTTAATGCTTCCGCTATATTTGTCGACTCAGTGAACCTGTTACCGATCGCCTATGCGTTCATGACTCTGCTGCACTCGGACAATCTGTGCGACTCTGTGGCTTAGAACTCTTGCCGCCAGCCAATGAACCATGGCCTTGCACGGGCGTGCATCACGCTCGTGCGGCATCACGTCCGGATGGGTTAAACGATCGTTCCGCGGGAGCGCTGGCGAGGGTGATTCCCGCCTAGCGGGAACGGCCGATTTGCCTGCGGGAGATCGGGGCGTGACACCTTGTGGTGTACCAACGGGAGTCTCGTTGCTGGCTCGTAGATCCATTACTCCACATTTAAAGTAAACTATGAGAATCGCACAGAGGAATCAAGACATGATGCAAGTCAAAAAATTATTTTAAAGTCGATATAGAGGTCAAGAACAGATCAACAAGTGGATGAGATCCTATAATTTATCCTATCCTAATTGCAGGCTTGCTCGATTCCTTAGTTGAAACCGAAGCAATATAGTTGTAGACCTGCATGGGCCACCACAAAAATTATGTCATATCCCAGTCCAAAAATACCGAGGGACTAGCCACGTGGCAATGGCCAACAGCACACCTCCAATGGGCAAACCCAATTTAATGGACCCGTTAGAGTGCACTTAAGCTGTAATAAATATAAATGCAGTCTACAACATCTATCACAGTATAATTCTAATCTCATCCACAGAAAGTAAACACAAGTCAATATGATAAATCGGTCAAGATAATAGATAAAGGAAAAAGTCCATCAACAAGTCCAAATAAATAGTGTCTCGGGGAACAACCCGACACAATAAAAGAAAGAGAATATCACCAATGCATATGTCCATGAGTCCAGATATGAAATAACAATGAGCATAAATAACTGAGTATGAAACTGAAATACTCAGGAATAATCCTCCGGCACAATCTCGTCCTCTGGTGCTAGTACTGCTCCAGCGTTAGCTCATGTCCTGTATATCTCGGGGTAATCCTCCTCTGCTGTACCTGGGGACATAATCCGGATCCAGGTCCTCAGGGGACATAGCAAGGTACAAAAAATATTCAAGCCAAATAAAATGCAGTAAATAAAAACAGATCCTCAGGGCAAGCTATGTAACTAGCTATGTGAAATGCAAATGAGAGCATCACTAGTACTCAGGCCGAGACCACTACAAGCTCTGTGTCGGGGAGCCCGTAGCAGCAAGTAATATCATGTAATGGGCCAAGCTCTGATACAGAGACTAAAGCACCTCCAGTAGTAAAGTATGTGTGTATATATATATATATATATATATATATATATATATATATATATATATATATATATATATATATATATAATCAGCATGTAGCATGTGTGCCTCTTCCCACCCAATGTAACCTCACGTTTCATGTTCACAATGTCTCATGTCCATAACACGCAAGATCATGACCTCTAGCTAGTACAGCGAGTCATAATGATATCTATGTATATGCAAGTCTCATGTCACGAATCATGTAAGCCTATACAGAATCACCATGAATACCTCAGAAAAGATTATGTCACATAAATAGTGTCAAGTGTCCTATAGTATTAAGTACTTGGTAAAGCAAGCACGTAAAGATAGGATCGTGGAATCAATTCTATAAATGACGTTACACGGCTCCGCGTACGGCGTCGACACCCGAATCTTGTTCGAACGTTAAGCAACGTCCCACGGTCCTAAGTTGAACAGGTACATCACAGAAGTATATATATATATATATATATGTATATATATATATATATAGAAAGAACTCAAGCAAATAATGTAACAGGATCTACTGCAAGTTGGCAAGGACACTTGCCTGGGTTTTGAGCTCCGTCAGTTGCTCCGATATAAGCGGAATCTCCAAGTACACCTCCGGATTCTGAAACAAACATCAACATTGCTCTCAGAAAACTTGAAATAGCTAGGATTGACTACCCATAAGTCCAATTTGGACACGGACAGAATTGACAGTTTCTGGTCAAAGCGGGGTCCATATGTGGCCCACTTCACACCGAAAAATGTGCAAGAGACAAAGTTCTCCAAATTCATCAAACTTAGTGTCTACGAGTCCAGAACGATGATACAAACACAACAGAACGTCCAGAACTGGATTTCGATGAACCGGTCAAGAAATCACCAGTCAAGTAGAACCGTGGGGCCGCAAAACAGTATTTCGTCAACATTCTCAGAATCGAACCAAATTTGGGTCACAGGACCAGCGTAACGCTGTGAATCTGATGGTGCAAGTTTCTTTGCGAATGACAAGCGCACACAAAATTATGACGAGTGTCAGAACAGGTCAATACGGAACTTTTCGACGGATACGCGTTGATTCTGGTGTGCACGCACATCCAAATCAACTTTCGTAAATTCCACACATCCGCGTTAACTATACGCGCCTTTCGGTGTAATTCGCACACGACTAAGTCTCCTCGTTTAGCGGGACGCACCCAATTTCAAAAAAAATTGGGTTTAAAAAACTAAATTTTTGACAGATTTCAACAGCAATTAAATCACAACATAATCAACAATAAAATAAACTAATTTAAGAGATTAAAACTTGTTTATGTTGTCTAAATTACTGTTCTAGCAGAATTTAAAAATCGCGTGCCGTTATGAAGATAACGAGACTCTAACACGCGCACTTGAAACAATTTTTGTTCTAAAATAAGTCATTTTTTCCTGTTTTGCGTCACAATTTACGATCGACACATGACACGATACACTAAACTAATTATATAGGGTTCAAGGGGGTCATGTGGTCTTCGCATAGGACTCGACGGGTCGCTGTTAGGTCTACTGTGCAGGGAGATATAGGGGAAAGAAGATCGGTACCTCGCTGTGTGCTGTTGATCGTGAAATCGGAGCGGTTGTTCGAGTTGCGGCCTACGGCGGCGGTTGACGGCGGCGGCGATGGTCGAGAATGGAAGGGAAGATGATGGTGGTGGGGGTCTCTGCTCTTGGCGTTTATATAGGGTGAAGGGAGGGAGATTACAGGGATGGGAAGGGGTCGGGTCGGCGTCGGTTTCGGGGAGGGGAAGGGATCGGTCGGCTGGGGGTGTTACTGTAGCAGTAGGGTTAATGGGTTATCGGGTGAGCGAGTTAATGGGTTCGGGTATGGGTACGCGTTATCGGGTACGGTTGGTTTGTTTTGGGTTAAAATAAATAACTAATATATATATATATATATATATATATATATATATATATATATATATATATATATATATATATATATATATGGCCATCTAAAAATAGTTTTTTGGACCTCCATAAATTCCAAAAAAAATATATAATACTCTATTAATAGTTGTACACCCAAAAATATATTTTCTTCGCTATATTATTAATTAATTAGATACACATAATTATAAATCCATGAATATTATATATTATAAATGGCTAAAAATTACAGAAATTTCCCCTTAAACTCAGTAATTACAAATATTAAAATTAAAATTTAATTTCTAAAAAATTAGGGTGTTTACATTGGTCCCTTAGCTGGAGTTCTAATAGATTCAGTCTCGGGTGTTATTAGACGATCGACCTAAATACCAAAGTAGCAATAGTAAGTTATTTATTGTGCAAGTGCATACAGGAAAAAATAATTACCAAGCTCCTTACATATGCGTTCAACCAAGAAGAAAAATGGCGTCTCATTTCTTGTTCTACTTCTTCGGCTGTTATATAGGGTCTAACCGATCTCAGCTCATCATTATATGTGCTGAAAAACAACGAAGCAACCGCTGATTAGTAGCATAATATTAGCTTATACTATTACATTGAGATGAACGTGGACGTATTAATTACTTACCCCTCTAGCTTCTCCACTTCATCCTCGTCACAATTGAGTAATATATACAACTGAGCAGCCCTCAGTCGTCGTCATTCAAATATCTCTTCTTCATTTTTCCCGAAGGCTTTTCGGACGCATTGAATACTTTCAGTATTGCATCATTAGATTCCTGATATCCGTCGTCGTTTCTCGGAGCTCTCGTTCTATTAGTAGCAACATGAGATTTGAAATACGTCGAGCAAAAGTTTGTAATCTCCTCGAGAACATAAGCTTCACAAATAGAGCCCTCAACATGTGCCTTATTTTTCACATTTCTCTTTAGGTGATTCAGATGTCGCTCGAAAGGGTACATCCACCGATAACCGACAGGACCACCAACATGTGCCTCATAGGAAAGATGAATTGGCAAATGCTCCATGGAGTCGAAGAATCCAGGAGAAAACACCTTCTCGAGCTTGCACATTGTTACCGCAATGTCCTTCTCTTGCTTTTCTAGACGATCGACGAGCAACTTAGTAGAACAAAGATCTCTGAAAAATATGTTGAGCTCTGTCAATAGATCCCAAACGACCTACGGTAAGAATTCCCGAAATACAATCAAAATTAACCTCTCCATAAATACGTGACAATCGTGGCTCTTCATACCCGCTAGTTTGTTCTTCTTGAGGTCGACGCATCTTCTCAAGTTTGACACGTATCCGTCTGAAAATTTTAGACCCTGAATCCACCTGCAAAGTCTCCCTTTATCCTCCTTCTCCAGTGAGAAAATTGACTTAGGCTGCTTTAACTTTCCATTCCCCTCCTCTATAAAATGCAACACAGGACGTCTACATATTTCTTCTAAGTCCAACATGACCTTCGGATTGTCTTTCGTCTTCCTCTTTATCTCCACTACAGTATTAATTATGTTATCAAACACATTCTTCTCGATATGCATGATATCAAGGATATGTCTGATCAGATTGGTGCTCCAATATAGCAGATCCCAGAATATACTCCTCTTCGTCCAGTTATGGGGGCGACCAAATTCGTCACATTTGTACCCCTTAGCAGGCTCTTCGATAGCACTTAGTAAATCTTTTACATCTTCCCATATCGTGTATCCGGACCACCTTGGCGGTGGTTTGGCCTTCTCCACAACGCCCGCACGAAAAGCATTCATGTTCCTCCGGTACGGATGATCCTTCGGCAGAAATTATCGATGACAATCAAAGAAGCACGGTTTGCCTCCGTGTTTCAAACGGAAAGCCCTAGTGCGGTCCATACAATACAGACATGAGAGACGACCATGAGTGCTCCATCCCGATAACATTCCATATGCCGAAAAGTCGTTCATGGTCCACATAAGTATTGTCCTCATCTGAAAATTTTGCTTTCTAGAAACATCGTACGTGTTGGCACCTACTTCCCACAGCTGATTCAACTCATCTATCAAAGGCTGTAAATAGACATCGATGTTCCTCTTCGGATTGTTCGGACCCGGGATAATAACGGTTAGGAACATATACGGAGTCTTCATGCTCATCCAAGACGGTAGATTGTACGGAGTGATGATCACAGGCCAACACGAATATTGGGAGCCCGAAAGTCCGAATGGGGTAAAACCATCGGAGGAGAGCCCCAATCTGACATTATGTAGATCTGAAGCAAAATTTGGATACTCTCGATCAAAGTGCTTACATGCTTCTCCATCGGATAGATGATCTAATACTCCTTTGATCTGTTTCTGCCTGTGTCAACTCATATTTTCTGCAGTCTTCTTCACCATAAACAACATCAGCAACTGCGACGTCAAAGACAAGTAGTGCATCGAATCGGTAGGCTTCCTTGTACCGGCATATTTTTCTCTACCAGTGGCCTTGTAGCGATCAACACCACAGAATCTGCACGCGTCTTCATCCTTGTCGTCTTTGTAGTACAACATGCACCTGTTGCGACATGCATCAATTTTCTCGTATCCCATCCAGAACGATCTCACCATCCTCTTATATCGGTAGAAGTCTTTAGGCAACTTAGCACCCTCTGGCAAAATCTCTATAATCAAATTCATCAGTCGGTTGTAGCATTCTTATGACATGTTAAAATCAGACTTGATGCTCAACAATCTTGTAACCACCTCCAACGATGAATGATCCTCACAAACAGGATATAATAGAGTTCTTGCATTCTCCAGCAACTCCATGAACTTCGCAGCATCGGCATTCGGTTCCTCCTCAGCTGCATCATATTTGTCCGGATCGAAACTAGACTCTGCCGCATCAAAAACCATGTTCACTCACCCGTCGTCGTAAGCAACGTGGTCGTGGACATCCATATACGGCTCCACATAAGGCTCCGACTCCGATGTTAAAGACACAAGTTCTCCGTGCGCGGTCCACTGATAGTAATTCGGCGTGAAACCCTCCGAGTACAAATGATATGTGACTTCCACTTCTGGATGATATTTCAAGTTGCAACATCTCACACACGGACACTTAATTTTGGTACCGTCCATGTACTGAGGGAACGCCTTGGCGAACTGCAGGAACTGCTGTACACCCTCTATGAATTCATTTCGCACACCGCACATGTCATCAGGATGATGGTTGTACATCTACGAACGAGGACGCATATAGTAATTCATATCAATTTCTAGATACTTCTGCAAAGATGAATATACATCGTTCAAGTATATACTCATGTGAATATTTGGTAGTGTATATTATCCAAATGACACTCACTCCAAATATGCAAAGATGAATAGACATCATTCAAAAAAATAGTTTAAATTACAGTACATGTCACAAGTCTAAATGGATTTCATATTGATATTTTCAACCCTCTTCTGAAAATTTATCTTCTTCGTTTAAATACAGTACATGCACTGATACTCCTAATCCTAGCATTGATACTCAGGAATACCCAATTATGTTATACACCTACTCGTCTACACACACATAAGAATACTCAGGAATACAGTACATGCACTGATACACCTAGTCCTAGCACTGATACTTTTTCGTTCAACTCTGTATCCTGGATACTCATATTGCAGTGCATCAGTGAGTGTCAACTTTGTATCCTGGATATCCACACTTGACATTTGTTTAGATCATGACTTTCTAATTGAAAAGTCAAGTCATGGATATCCAGTGTCAAATTTTTTTGGTCCAGAATACATAGTTGACACTTACTGATACACTCATGGATATCCACACTTGACATGTATGCGTGTGTCCGTGTCCGATAAAATGCTTACAACATTATCCTTGATATCGTGTCCTAACCTTTCATATCCATGTGTCCTACAATTTCACCATATGTATCATGAGATGACATGATACAAACATGTGTGTGTGTGTTCGTGTCAGGGTTAGTGTATGCGTGTTAGTGTGTCTACATGTCCGAGTTTGGGTTAGTGTTAGTGTCCGCGTGTGTGTGTGTCTGAGTTATGATTATGATAGGGTTAGGGTCTGTGTCGTGTCTCGGCTTTGGGTTAGGGTCTGTGTCATGTTCCGTGTCGTGTTAGTGACATATCGTGTCAGTGTATGTCTGTGTCGTGTCTATGTCTGTGTATGTGTATGTGTCGTGTCCGCTATCAAATATCGTGTCCATATCTGTGAGAGAGAGAGAGAGAGAGGTTAGGGTTTACACCCTCTATGAATTTATCCCGCACACTACATTAATGCATAAGTAAAATCTCTAACTTGATTCCCCGATACATATATAGAAACCCTATTTCGGATGGTCACACCTATCATTTATCAATTAAGTTAAATACACACATGCAATACTATTGTACAACAAAAATGTGTGTTAATATGGTAAATTAATTAATTACATGGATATATATCGTGTCGTTTCTGTGTCAGTGTGTGTGTGCCATGTCTGTCTCAGTGTGTGTGTCTGTAACAGTGTGTCGTGTCTGTGTCTGTGTATGTGTGTGTCATGTCTGTGTCAGTGTGTGTGTCGTGTCTATGTCAGTATGTCTGTGACAGTGTGCGTGTCATGTCTGTGTCAGTGTGTGTGTGTGTGTGTGTTGTGTCTGTGTCATATTGTGTTTGTATCTGTGAGTGAGAGATAGGGTTAGGGTTTACCTAGAGGAGGAGGAGGAGAAGGAGAAGCCCGAGGCCGTCGGAGGGGAGGAGCCACGCCGGAAGGGAGGAACCGTGTGGGAGGGGGGCGCTCGGGGGGTGGACAGCCGGAGTAGGGGGGCTGTGGGGTAGGGACGGGGGGAGGAGGAGGAGGCCGGAGGGATGGGGGTACTTCGTCGGAGGGGGGTGGAAGAGAGGGGGTTTCCAAATTTTGGGAAAGGGGATCGACATAATGGGAAAAAATTAAACCCCGAACCCTATATTAAAAAGTTCAGCGACGTCATCAATAGACGTCGCTAAACGTCGCTAATTAAAAAAATTTGCGACGTCATCAATAAACGTCGCTAAACGTCGTTAAAAATTGAATAAAGTAACGTCGGTAAATACGTCGCTAAATCAAAAAACTCAGTGACGTTTAGCGATGTTAAAGAAGCTTATAACGACTATTTTTTTAAAAATTGAAGTACAGTCTCTAAACGTCGATATGTGTCGCCAACAGCGACGTATAGCGACGTTTATTTTAGGAGTCGCTCAAATCTTTAATATTAGCGACGTTTTATTATGACGTCGCTAAAAACGTCGCTATTTCATCATATTTTGGTAGTGGAAAAATAAAGTAGGGAAGAGGAGAATAGTGTTGAATGGACAAATTTATAGGGGAGGGAGGGAGGGAAGGAATGGAGAAAGAGAAGGAGGGGAGAGGAATTGAATTCGTAAGGGGTGGGGGGGAGGTGTCTTCGATGAGGCTAGGAGGGGGAGCTTGTGGTGTCTTCGAGGGGGTCAATGGGGGTCTTCGAGGCAGGTGAAGAAAGAGGCCGCCAACTGAGTTGGCGAGCGCCAGCTTCCCCCCAAGCCTACAGACTCAGTTGGCGGGCCACACCCTAAGCCGTCAACTAAGTTGACGGTCCCCCACTTTGGGCACCAATCTGCCAACTCAGTTGGCGAGTTATCCTGCTCTGTGCAAATTATCAAAACTTCTCTCCTTTGTCGCAATTTCCTCAAGTTTTGTCCCTTTAGACGAAAAAATCCGTTAAACTAAACATGGCTGCAAATCTTAAAATTGTTGTACATAGATGCGATGGAAGAAGAAGTATTGTTGTAGAAACAACATGCTTATATCTTAACCAGTCATGAGTAATGAAGGCGAGTCAGTCATGCCAACTATTATATTCTTAATCGACAAGTTTGTAAACATTTTGTTGTTGTTTTTTTTGGAAAATAAGCAGAAGCAGCCTAAAAAAAGAGAGAAATTTTGACTTACCTCCCACTTTATTTATCCATATTCAGAGTGCACACCACTGTTTTATCGTAATGTACAAGACCACCCACTTTTGACGAAAACCATCTCTTCCTAACAGTCAACTCGTTTGACCCATTTTTTTGGACGAAAATACCCCCGTATTCTTCTCCCCTCCTTGCAGTAGGTCTCTTCCCACCCCCCCCCCCCCCCCCCCCCTCTAGCCTCCTCCTCCATAGCCCTCCCCCTCATCCTCCTCCATTCCCTCCTCCTCCATAACCGCTTACTCTTCCTCTCCTCCGCAGTGGGGACGGAGACTGCTCGTGCGGGAGTCGAGGCGCTCACGAGGGATATTTTTGTCAAAAAAATATGGTCAAATGAGTTGACCGTCAGTCGGAGACGATTTCCGTCAAAAGTAGAAAGTATTGTACATTATGTTAAAACAGTGGAATACACTCTACATATGTATAAATAAAGTTGAGGGTAAGTCAAAATTTCTCAAAAAAAAATCCCCAACAGTGAATGGTTACTAACTTCGTCCTCCATGAAAAAAAACTGATAGCAAGGATTCTCTTGTACTGGCAAGGAATTGATCCCCAAGCTATGATGCACAATAGAACACGACTTGTGGATGCTTCAAATCGTTTCATTTTGGCATCTTATATTATTTCAGTCTCTGGTTGGCAATAGCCTAGCCATTTATGACAAAAATAACTGGATGAAGCTAAAATGGTTGATAAAATATAGATAATTGTTCTATTATTGGTTCTGTTTTTCTGTTTTGCTTTAATGCTTATAATAGTCATTGACTTGGCAATTCCGAAAAGAAAAACTAAAAGTGCCCAATTGTTATTGGTTTTGTCCCCTACAGAAAAAAAATATATATTGCCCCAACTTGTGGGGTACTAGTGTCATTCAGATCACAATGGGAACCATGCATCAAAAATACTCTTACCACCATTGGCATGAATCAAGCAGCAGCAGCAGCATACTTTGCCAACTATCAAATCGCTACATAAACTGTTTTACAGCAGGTACCTACATACTTGGGGATTGGTTGAAGACCATACGCCCTTTATGCATAAAATAGAGCAGCCTACATTGTTCTTCTTTGTCCAAGGAGGACCAGGATTTCCCCCAGGAGCTTCTTCCTTTCAAAGAATTCTGATAAATATTCGCCCCGACTGAACAAGGACTCCAACAAACGGGATCAGTGGTATTCAGACTATTCTGAGGAGGAAGAAACCTCAGAACTACAGATGGGGCAGACCTGCATCAAACAAAATGACAAATAAATTAGTCCGAGAATCTGAGTCTAAAGCGCATAGGAGTATTACCAGTAAAGCAAGAACAATGAGGACTCCATCGAAAACTTATGGGATCAATTACTAGAACAAGGCTCTATAACAACCAGTTTGTCAGTGTTAGTTTTGACTTTGTTATATACACTACCAATATATTCTCCCTATGATAAGTACATATAAAATTCTCATCTGGAAGCCAATTTACATTTGCCTCAAAACAGATTAAGCTTGAACCTCAAACCTGTTGGGGGCAGTGAATTTTAACAATTTCAAGCTGTTCATAAGAATGCTCAGCTAAATGAGCTTAACGTTATACAAAAAAACCATTTTCTAGCTTTAGTTTCCTTCAGACATCTAAAAGTTATTTTAAGGTTATCCTCGGACATTTTATATTTAACATGTATACAGAAAACCCAATTTCCTGGCCTTCTCCAAAAGATCGATTCGATTTCAAAGTTATTTTTTTCCAAATTTCCCTGATTATTTCTGGCACAAGTACACTATTAACTTTAGAAAAAGCCAAATTTTGTTTTAAAGTACCCTTATCCTCCAGCAGCCCATCAAACCTCACCCACAAAGATTCGGTCAAGAAAGTAGGATTGAGAACACTAACTCAGGCTTAGTTTCCTAAGTTTCCCATTCAAATTTAGGCTTGGTTTGGGATTGCTGCCGCATTCCAAAAAGCAACAGCAGAAGCAGATTTTGACAGCACGTGGGTGAGGCTGCTGCCACAAGCTGCCCCAAGATTGAACTGACTTTTCCAAAGTTTTTTAATAAGTTGTTGTTGCCAAACAGCTTTGGATCGTGTTCCAAGGGGAAAAAAAACATAAGCAGACTAAGTGGCATTCCCCTTAGGTACCTACTCCCATTTCATCTCCCAAAACCTAACCTTTCAGCAATAGGGCGAGAAGGAAGAGTTGATGACCTAGGCACCAAAAGAAAAGACGTTATGATGATATAATTTCTACAGAGATTGAACATTTTTAGAAACTCCATTGTAATTAGGAACTCCATTGTAATTAGGGGCTGAAAGAAAGACAAATGCTCTCTCCAATTGGGGCAGCCTCCTGGGTTAAAACTGTAATATCAAACCTCTTACGAGTTAGGTTTTTCTTTCATTATCAAAACTCTGTCCCTGCTTGCTGTATGGCTGCTTTTAATCACCCCCATCTTTTCTCTCTCGTGTCTCTTTGGTTAATAAGATCCAAAAGTCTTTCTACTATTTTTCTAGCAACCTAATCATATGCCAAAGAAATAAATCAAGGAAAACACCATCCCATGACCTATTATTTAGACTGTGCATGAAGCTAATACACAATGGTTCCCTAAATATTCACAATGATAATCATATTCTAAGCTATCACAATATCCACAATCCAGGAACAAAAACAAAGTCCACACATCAAATTACCTTCTTAAATTTGGTCCCTCTTTCTCAAAACAAACAGATATATTATGAGCAATGAAATTAAAGACAGCATCATTATTTCTACCTACCTTGTTTATTTGGAGCCATCTGTTTATGCATTCAGAGTGGTAGGCATGCTTGCAAGAAAGAACCACCAAAGTTTCATCATCCTCATACTCCAACCGGCAAATTACACACCTACATGTATTCACAGTTAAATGAAAATACCACTTGCAACAGATAAGATAAAAAAAGATGTGCACTTACTGGTCACTGTTGCTGTCTTGTGCCTTGTAGTTAACTGATTGTAAAGAGGCAATTGTGTCAGCAGAAAGGCCTCTGCTCTCAGTCCCGACTACTTCACCCAATGCAACCAGTTCCTGAGACAATAGAACACTCCTTGTGAGTAAAAGCTTAAACTCGTCAGGAATGAATGCAAGGGAACTTATGATACCTCATATGACAGTTCATCTGGATCCACCTCTTGCCATGCATCCTGAGATGGATAAAGTATGAGGAGGGGGGGAGTTGAATCTCGTTTAAAAAGAAACCTCTTGAATACACAACGGAACTATTGACGATAATCATTGTAAATAAAATCTACGTTGTTGTCATACAAATTTCGGAACACTTGCATTATCTCAACTTCATGAATACTGTAATCTAAAACATAAAATCATAGAGAAACCTTTGTATGTAGTTCTAGGCTTCTAGCACAATATAATAATAGGTGCCACAACCAGGGAATTAATGGCCAGGTATATCCTAGGAATTGCAATGAAGCTCCCTTTACATAGTTGCATTCAATCACAATTTTAAATGCAGCAATAAAGTGAACCAGCTAAATAAAAAAACTTGTTTTGATAAGCAAAAAAACTCTGCTGCATCATAGGATGTAAGATTTTATTCCATTACAGTAAAAATTTCCTAATGACACACTACAAAGTCTAGTGTTCTAATCCATGCTCGCTGAAAAAAAATTAATACTGGAAATTTATTTTGGCTTCCCTCACCACTATTTTGGAGGCATTCTCCCATCCTCTCTTGTATTCACATATTTGCCTAAGAGCTTCATAATGACAATCTGTGAATCCAGCTAGTCAACTCACGGGTATGTGGTTAAAACCAAGGTTCAAAACTCGGCATCAATATCGGTATCAGTTTATCAGACAATCACGTTGAGTATCAATATTGGCGTCCTCTGCAATTTCACATCAAAATTTCAGTATATCATATCGTGTTTTGATACTTCTACTAATATAATCGAAAACATTGTCAAAATACTTCTATGAGAAGGTTTTATTGAAAATGTTCATCAGGAATAGTTCTTGGTTTCAACCTTGCAACATAGAACTTGGAAAGGAATATATAGAACTATTTTCATATGTATGAGTCGACCTGGTCTAGAATCTATTCCAGCTATGAACAATGAATAATAGCAACTATATACGTAGATTACATGCATGATGCAACTTCGTAGTGATAAAGTTCAACAAGTTCAAATATCCTAGAACAATAAATTGGTTGAAATTCAGCAGTAAGTAATTGATTTGAGGCCTTAAAAAGGAGAAGAAAAGATAAAGAAGGTTCACCACATGGAATCTAAGAATGCAAAGATCTTGTATGTTTTCCGTATGTGTCGGGCTCAAAAAGTTATTGTTTAACGTAGGCAATGTTAAACTTGTTTTAGACGATTATAATGAATATGTCTTCAAAAGAGAGTTTACAAAGAATCTCTACAAGAAATATATTACCAGGAAATGTGCTGATGGAGGTCCGGTCAACGCACGACCGCTTTGCTCCGTTGACGATTCGATGAGTCTTCTCCTGACTCTGCGAGTCTTCTGATGTGGCACGTGACGTAGTGTCTAACGTAACATGTAGCCTGTTGCGTAGAATCTTTTTTGGCTAAAAAGCCTTGGAGGGACCAGGGATGCTTGGGACAGATTTTTGAATATGGGACAAAAACAAAAAAGACACACCAGACCCATTAGGTGACTTTCCTTGCAGGGTGTTTTTTGGCTCTGTTGCGCTAACTACTCGATTTTCTGTTATTTTCTCTAATGAACCCTGAAGCTAAGGACAGAAAGACCCATGCGCGGATGCTCTCGAACTGGTCGGGGATGCTTGGGACCAACCTTTGGATGATGTTGCCTCTACTCCATGCTTAGAGGCAATTGGGGACGCTCTAGACAGATCTGGTTCGAAGAAGCCTATGGGACTAAACGTGGTTAAGAAGTTGTGGGAGGATTAGGGTTGCTCGGGAACGATCCTATCCGATAAAGTCCAAAGAACTAAGTATTGAGGAGCTTGTGGAGCTAATAAAGCCAAAAGGCTAATATGGTCGAGAAGGTTTTGGTATACTCTCGGGGTCTTTTCTGTAAGTAGTAGTCCGACCGCGTGCTCCTCTCTTCAACTTATCAAACTTTGTGTGAATGGAAAAGTTAGCCTATCTTAGGCATGCTTGACCCATGTTGAACTTGGATGGGTTCATTGAGGTTGAAATAACCATTTTGTCCAGGTAGGCTTGTAGGAGCCTTGCGGTGTGCGAGCCAAATGATTGGTTGTATTGGAGTTGTCTTTTTAACTATCAACAAAAAATTCTGTAAAATTTTCAAATATCCACAATGAGTTGGTTCAGATATTTGAAATACTTCGAATAACTTATGGTGTAATGACCTTTTGAAGTAGCTTGCTGGTTTGTCTTGTTGGGGTGATTAGGATATTGTATGCACCAATATGCCTAGCCTTTGATCCAGTCCTTGTGCTCATATTGTGAAGTTAGCTTTCAGCAAAGCTGTTAGTCTGTCGAAGCTGCTGGAGAAGATGTGGAGATGGTGCTCCACTGCGGAGATTGCACTCTTGTGCTCATGAGAGAGCTATATGTGTAGAGATTGTGCTCCATTGTGGAGATGGCACTCCACGAAATGAGCTCGGTATGTGTGGAGAATGGTACTCCATGGAATGAGCTTGTAAAAGAGCTATATGTGTGGAGATAATGCTCCACGGTAGAGATCTTGTGAGAGAGCTATATGTGTGGAGATGTTCCTCCATTTAGCTCTTGAGAGAGAGCTAGATGCGTGGAGATGGTGCTCCTGTTAGCTCTTAAAAGAGCTATATGTGTGGAGTTTGGTTCGCTCTCGAGAGAGTAATATGCTTGGAGATGGTGCTCTGTAATGGTCACTACTGGAGTTTGTATTGTTGGATGTGGTAGGATGAGGAGTCGGCTATTAGAGATTATATTTTTGGACGTGATATGTTACTCAGGACTGAGCCTAGAACTCGTTCGAGAATTTGATCTAGGAACCCGTCTATTCAGAGGTGTAAAACTGAACATGATAGACTAAGAAACATCATGCTCTAAATCAACTATTATAGGTGTTAGTATTAACGTAATAGCTTAAAGGAGGCCACTACTAGAGGTCTATTGTTAAACGTAGTAGGACAAGGGGAGTCGATTATTAAGATGTGTAATATTGGATATGATAGATTGACTTGGGATTGAGGCCAAGACTCAACCGGTGATTTGATCTAGAACCCGTCTATTCAGAGGTGTAAAACTGGACATAATAGACTAAGAAGAACCCACTCGTGATCCACTACCATAGGTTGTCTTGTTGGACTTCATAGCAAAGGAAGTCTACGGAGGACTATGATTAGATTCAATATGGTAAAAGGCTTTTCATAGGAAAAAGCTGGAATGATAGACTAAGAAACATCATGCTCGAAATCCTCTACCAAAGGGTTGAATGTTAACATAGTAGAATTCGCAGTCCACAAGAGATTATGATTGTTTGTCAGAGGTAATCATTAACGTGACATCGAAAATCAGTTAGGGATTGATCATGATTTGTCATAGGTTTAGCGTTAACGTAATAAATCATGAACTTCAAAGATATTGTTGACATAGCAGATTTGAAAATCCGCTAGTGATTGTAATGGATTGTTAGAATAATCATTAACTTGACATGTTGGAAATCCGTTAGAGATTAGTCATCATAGATTTAATGCTAACTCGACAAGCTTGAGAACTTCTGTTGGGAAAGTTAGTGGACACTACCGGGGATGAATTACTTCAGATATAGTGGGTAGATTTAACTTAACGGACAAGCACTGTTAGAGTTAAAGTTTACGTTAATGGGAGAGATCCGTGAGAGGTAAAGTTTTAGCGTGACGGGATACGACCATCCAAGGTTATTGCTTTAATGTAAGGAACGAGCTCCCTTGGTAAAGTTTTAACGTGACTGACGAGCTCCATCAGAGGTTTTGTTAGCTGAGAAACTTATATTGATAACTTTGTTGGAGAGATAACCGTCAGAGGTGGTGACGATAGAGAGCAAGTTATGTTGGTGAGTAATCTCGGCCATAGAGATTATTATTACTCCCGGATGTCGGTTGAATACATGATCTATGTTAGAGAGATAATAGTCACAAATAGTAATTAACGTGATGAGTATGCATCTTAGACTCCAGCGTGGAGTTAGTTGCAAAGCTCTACTAAAGAGCTATGACTCGATAATCATAAGTATGGTGTTATTGTGATCATGAGTTGTGTTGGACAGGTGGCTTTGTATCAAAATGGGGCAGAGTTTTCCTCCCTCCCATTCTGAATCAGCGTCGTTGCTATTGTCGATGTGATTTGTATTAAAGTAGAAGGCGTTGTCCTCTGAATCTGCATCATCCCCATCATCGGAAGACTGGTTATGTCGTGATCAAACCTTCCAACAGTTTGCTCGGCTATCTCGTCTTGTTCGATGAGCTACTTCCAGGCATAGGCCTCCTTGATAACCCTATGTGACCTTTCACTTTGTAGAGGGGGTTGTGCCTACATGCTTGTAGCAACATGGTCAAAGGCATGCCAGCAGGGCATCCAAAAGATATGTTGTGAAATCTCTTTATGTAGTACTTAATGGTTTTTCCTTCCTCCTAAGCTGCAGAGAGGAGTTGGGTCATAGTCACCTCGGTATCGTATTCATGGAATTTGTAGAGGAATTGAGTCTCGAGTTTGAGCCATGAGGTGATGGTGCTTGTAGGAAGGCTTTTGAACCCGTCAAAGGCGAGACCATTAAGGGTGCCAATGAATAGCTTGGTCATTACTACGTCATTGCCTATCACAATACCAGCTTGGGCCTGGAAGTGATAAATCTGCTAATTTTGAAAGCCATTGTCGTCGTACAATTGCAATGTTTGCAGCTTGAATTTGGGAGGATACAGGAGTGTCCCATTCTGGTGAGTGTGGTAGAACAACCCTCACTTTCATCAGCTCGTCCCTTTGAGCGAGGATGCGAGTTGGGCCTGATTGCCTTTTAGGACTTCAGCATTAACAACAAGCGTAGCTGACATGTCTGTCTCATGATTGACTCTATAAGGGACTTCATCCTCATTGTCGTTGTTTCGTCTAGACAAGAGGTGTATCATCATTTGCTTGATGTCTTCGAGTATTGTCTGTTGTTCCCTCGTGGTCTGCTCCAGATGCAGTTCTTCTTCTGACATAGCCGACCTTTGGATGGAGTCACAGGGGACTCTTCTTCATGTCCTTAGCCTTCAAGCTTCACTAGAGCAAATTGGTTCCAAGCATCCCCGATCATTCCAAGGCTTTTTAACCAAAATTTTACACCGCAAGCTACATCAGCAACTATGTCAAGTCCCAAGCGAGAAGACTACGCAGAGTCAGAAAAAGACTCGCGTCTATTATAAAACAAGGCTATGTCGGGTCTTCTTTTGATATAGGTGATGGAGATACAGAAGAAGAAAACTTGCGTCAGAAGCTAAGGAGGAAGACCCCTGCGAGGATGCTCTGCAATTGGTCCAGGATACTTGGGACCAACCTTTGGATGATGTTGCCTCTGCTCCGTGCTTGGAGGAGATCGAGGACGAATAGTACCGATCTGCCTTAAAGAAGCCAAATGGGCTAATAGGAACTGAGAACCTGTGAGAGCTAACATGGCTAAGATGTCATTAGAGGATCAAGATTGCTCGGGACTGATCCTATCCGATAAATCCCAAGGGGCTAAGTATTAAGGAGGTCGTGGAGCTAAAGGAAGCTAAAGGCTAATATGATTGAGAAGGTCTTGGTAGACTCCCGAGATCTTTTCTGCAAGGAGAAGGTCGATCGAATGCTCCTCTCTTCAACTAGTCGCTTGAGAAGGGGGGTGGGGGGCTAACGAAACCCTATTCAGCCCCTTGGGGGGGGGCTATTTATAAAGTTATTAGGAGTATAATGTCTGCGAACACGGTAATAGCATTACGATGAGGTTAGCCTACTCTAGGGCAAGGCTAAGATAGGTTTCCCATATTTATAGGTGTTAATGACGCATTAAATGACACTAACAGCCCCCCATAATCATAGGGGTTGTTACCCTAAAAAGGGAGAATTCCCCTTAGATCCCGCTCGTGGGATAATTGAAACTGTCATATATGTGACAAAGCTAACCATGTACGGCGGAGCTAGCCAGTTTAGCTGAATACGATGAAGTTAACTAGCTAGGCTGAATACGACAAAGCTAGCCAAATTGATTGAATAAGACGAAGCTAGCCAGTCTGGCTAGAAGCTACCCGTTTTAGCTTCGCCTAAAGGCGAAGATAGCTACTTTGGCTAAAAGTTTGCTTGTAAGGCGACTAACTGTCAAGGCTAATCAAACTTTACGTGAATGGCAAAGTTAGCATATCTTAGGCATTCTTGACCCATGTTGAGCTTGGATGGGTTCATTGGGGTCTAAATGACCATTCCACCCTTGGTAGGCTTGCAAGAACTTGGCGGTGTGCGAACGTCTGAAGGATTGTATAGGAGTTGTCATTTTTAAGTGTAAATAGTTACTACATTGATGGAGATCAAATTCTACTCGGTAAAAGTTTTCCTAAGATATTTTGACTTTGGGATGGGATTGCATAAGGTTGGATCGGGGTTTGGAATTTGACAAGAATTAGGAACAGGGTAATAAGGAGGCATTTGACAAGAATTAGGAACAGGGTAATAAGGAGGGATTTGACAAGAATTAGGAACATGGTATTCAGGAATTGAAGTAAGGTGGATAGGGTGATGCAATATGAGAAGGAGAACATAGGTTGCGGCTCTGCTGTAACGGCAATTGTTGCAGTTGGTTATTAAAAGGAAACTCGGTGTGCCAAGTGAAAAAATTAATCGAGATGAGACCTGTAGCTTTCGGCTAGAGGAATATTAGGAAATGAAAGGTCATGACGAAGAGGGAGGGATAAAGGAATCTAGGTTGTTGTCTACAAAAAGGATGGATGCTACAGCAATCATGTTCCAGCAGGTGAGCATGGAACTACAACCAACCAAAGTAAAGGTTTGAGGGAAAAGTTTGATGCAGAAAGGAAATAAGACAATAGAAGAGGGGAAGGTTTGACACCATTCTCTAGGGCTTCACACCGGATTGCATCACACAATCACCATTGTAGAAGAAATCTAATAAGTGAGTCATAAATAAGAAGCTTTATTAGCAACTCTCAGCAACATGAGTGCACGACAAGTCACACACACAATAATATCCGCAATTAACGGCGAGCCAAGAGGCTCAAGACTAAAATTTGGGTGTGCACTGGATAGGTTAATACAAAGACGTACTTAACTTTCGACATGTCACACCATTCAATTGCATGAAGTTTTCAATCAACAAAACAATAGCTAAAAGTACCACTATAATAGAGGAGAAAAACAATAAGAGTGAGATATAACGAGAGAAGGCAAGAGGGTTTTACATGTTGCCACCTTGCAATGAATATTATAGTCAGAGATATGGGATTTAATGTGTTAGGACAGACATTTAAGGAAGGAAATAAAGAAGGCAAAGGGAAAAAAATTATTGTACCTCCTCCTTTTTAGTATATTATAAAATATTTAATAATATACTAGGCTTTAAGTTATTGTGCTTCGATTAGATTCCAAAATTTGTAGGAATCGGATTACACTAACTCAAGGTGGGTCGTATTCAGGTGCCTAAGGCTGCGAGGCAATAGATGATCAGAAACGTCCAAGCGGGGGTCTAAGATAGCGAGGCAGGAGCCTTTTAAAACCTTACTACTAATCCAAATCTATACAAAGTAACAAACTACCGACATGATTTTAGGTGAACAATAATAAACTAGCAAGCTAGAATTAAGACATGATGTTGCTTCTCTTCTACCATTACTAGGTTTCTCCAAATCCGGAGACAACAAACAATGGGGAATTAGCAAAAAATTGTAGTATTATTCCTTAAAAACTAAGCTTCTCAAGATAAATATACAAAAAACAACTTTAAACTCCTAGCCTCATATAAATTAGGGATTTTGCACAAATTTGTCGTATATATGCCAATTGCAGGGACACATGAAAATGGATTATCTTGTCATACCCATATACATGCCTGTATTCATACAACATAGATGATTACCTTGTACATATTCGAAAACGCCCATTTGTTATCATATGTATCGTCTGCATTCGTGCAACATAGTCTGCCAAGCATCAGTCTAAGGGAGGTGCCAAGCAGGTAAGGATACGTTCTTCATGAAAACATGTAGTAATCAAGGAAAGACCAGATTTACGTTGACATAGACGTATCAACCTAGGTTGTCAACTTGTGATACGTATTGTCTATCGTACGTATATCATATCGTGTACCGGAAAATACAGTAACTCTAGGAGTTTAGGTATATACTTCTAAATCCATATAGGAACATGATTCAATGCAACTTTCTCATAAATTTTTATTTGTTTCATATTTACATATCTATCTAGTTCCATAATCCAGATTCTTAAGTATACATTACATGACTTGAGGAACAAGCATATATGTTAAAGTACGTGCCACTACACCAAAATCTCTAGAGTTGTGAACATGGATGAGGGTTAAACATTTATAATATTTCAATATGCAACAGCAGGTCGAAGGCCAATTTCATGGGCCGAGTAGATGGTTTCACTAAGTGGTATAATTTTTTAAATCCGCTAAAAATGTGTGTCAACAAGATTTCAACACGGCTGCTCAGATGCCATGTTAAAGTTCGTGTCACTACACCAAAACTCGGTAATTGTGATTAGGGTTGAGGATTAAATATTTGCATTATTTCAATTGTATTGCTCTAACATGTCAAAGTAAACTTGATCTTTAAGTGAAAGTACAAACTTAAGTTCCAATCCGAGTGAAAGACCTTACGAAGCCTTACGCCAAATGGAAAGGTTCTAGAAGAAACAAAAAAGAAAAGAAAAAGAGGGATCTGAATTGAACATAAATGGGGAATGACATGAGAAGTTATTTTCAAAACCTATCATTAAGGATTTTACCATGATATACGATAAGAAAAAAAATCCATGAGTGGTGTAAACTACAGGGGAAGATTTTCTTATGAAACAGATGAAGAGAGAGTTGTTTCATTGTCAAGATGAAATATTCACCTCAACTAGGACATCGAATTAAAATTGAAACACTTTTATAGATATGCCGATATATTGATTTGAGGGCTAAAACGACATATCGGCCATATATATCGTATATATTGTTTTCAGAAAAATCGGTTGTTCTATTGATCGAAATTCGATACACCGGCCGATATCTCCCGATTTACGAAAACATAGGATATTAGAGGTGAATAAGTATTTTTGGGTTAGGATATTAATGGTGTATTGAGTATACTATCACCAAGATATATCAAATCGGCACCTCTAGAATGTGCTGCTACAAAACTAGTATAACTAAGCTTTCAGTGAACAATCAATTTTTCGTAACTACATAAATTTCAAGACCAAATTTAAGCAATCAATTTTCTATTATATAAATTAATGAATCTTTCAGATCTAGCAATCAAATAAATGACCAACTAACCTGAGAAGGCCTAGTGCGCTCCCCGGGCTCTACCACTCCCCCTAACACACGCAACCACACCAAGAACCAATCAAATCAAGATTCAAAAAATAACCTCAACAATAACAAGTTTCATGAATTAGGGTTCCCTCACAATCGTTCAATCCAGCAAGCGCCATCAGCCTCACAGCCACGGCCCGCTCCTCGACGCCCTGCAGTGCACGAGCGAAGGCCTCGTCACTCTCAAAGTCCGCCGGATTGAGCTCCCCATCGTCTTCTTCGTTCGCATCAAAAGCGTCCTCCCCGTAGTCGCTCCCCTCCTCCTCCCCCTCCGCCTCCTCCGGATGCTCATGGCCGTCGTCGAGCTCGTCCTCGTAGACGTAGCTCCCGGAGTCGGAGCTCCCGTACCCGCTCCCGCCGTTCATTCTCAGCATCATATACGCCGTCTCCTGCGACCAACATCATAAAACTATCAAATCCCTAACCCTAAAAAAACACTAGGAAACACTAGAAACCCTAGATTACCTGTTCTTGGAGGGCGCGGGCGAGGGCGAGGTCGGCGTCGACCTGGCCGAGGCTCGTGAACGGAGTCCTCGACGGCGGCGGATTTGGGCGGGGATCCGACACCTCCGATGCGGATTCGGACTCAGGTTCGGAGGATCCGCTACTGTTAGGTTTAGGGTTTTCCTCGGCCATCGGCTTCTTTCCGGCGCCGATTTCCCTCTGGTTCTCCATTATTTGGTCTGAAGAAGACGAGAGCGAGAGGGAGAGGGAGAGGGAGAGGGAGAGTAATTTGACTTTTTTTACCAGACCGGACTGGAAGTTCAAAACCGCTTTATACTTCGGGTCCGGTTGAGGGTTTTTACATACATGTCCCTGAAATCTTTACCTATTTCAGATTAATCTCCCAGATCAAATCATGGTATTTGGACCAGGATAAACATCCATCTTTTATTTTTATTTTTATTTTTTCATTGTGCGGAATCTGTTCTTTTTATAAACGTCCATTTTTTAGATTAATAAGAAATCTAAGATTTAGATTTTCTTGTGATGAATCTTAACAATCTATGATATTAACATTAACATTAATATTATTATTATTATTAAATTTTTTTTAGTTAAAATTTATTATGTCAACTGTCATATTAAATGCTAATATCTCGCGTCAGCTGTAATATAAATAAAAATAATTTGAAAAAATATTTTTGAGTTATGAATAGTATTACCAATTTTCTAATTATTAACTTTTACAGTTGATTGTAAAATACTTTTTAAGATTTTAATTTTATCGGGATTTAAAACTTCAGATCTTTCATAATCTAAATTTAAAGCTTCTTTATTAGTTATTATTAAATGTAAGCACTCGTATTCTCTTACACCGAGTGATTGTTTTCTCTTCTCCTAATCCACCTACTAAAACAACAAGCTCAATCTTCTTTTGGTGGTAAATTATTAGGTATTTTTAGAACATAGTCAGTTGGTACTCTAAGCCAATCAAAATATTGCATGTATACAAAAAAAAAAAGTTGTTCCAAACAAAAAATGAACACAAGTAATATTTTGACCGACTCCGAATATCCTATGATTGTGCGAGCATCCTTAGTATTTGGGACTCTCTAATACAATTTAGGATCCAAAATTAAAAAAAATAAAAATATATATAGAATGGGTTAGATTTGTACGAGAATAGTAGTAAATGATAAAGTGAGCTTCGGTCCCAAAGATTGTGTGGTCGAAAATTGATGTGAAAAAAATATATATAAAATCTAGAATCTAGAAAGTTGGGTCTTCAAATTGGAACTTACTATTCTACAAAATGAGTTCCTACACTCTAAAATCTAGAAATTGGGAGGCCCAATATTTAGCACATATGGATGAGATGGAACCGAAAATTTAAAAATTGGTACTAGGAATGAGATTTATTATTCTATAAAATGAACTCATATATTTTGAATTTAGAATGTGGGATGGACCTTACAAACAGATGATAAGAGCAGCTAAAAATATTTTCATTTTGTCCATTTTCCACCTCGACCTCTAGGTTTTCTTCCTTGGCCAATCTTATCAACTTCGTTCACTGCCAAATATTTGATCACCAACTACACTTACTTCTTTGAACATTATTTTGAATCAGTATTCTCATCTCTTTCTATCCATATATTGGATTCTTGTAAGATCCTGGAAGATGAAGTTAGGATGTAAAATGAGAAGACTTCAATAAAAATTAAATTAAATTAAATTTGCAACCCTATCATGTTTTTTATAAGGTGGGTTGATGTTAAATTGCTTTAGTCTTGTTAAATTGTTGTGAAGTTATCACTAATAAAACATATAATTTAATTATTATATTCCAGTGCACATTTTAGTCTTACTTTTCTTGTTTAGAGATGGTAGTTTCTTTTTATTAGGCTAATTCTATAGTCACTCACAAAAATACTTAGTCTAATAAAAAAAAAAATAGTTATTTACATATTTGCCATCGAAAAAATTATTTCAGGCAAGTCCTATTTTTATTAGAACTGTCAAAAAAATGTACAGTCCTAATTTGTTAGGACTCTTAATTTTGATAGTCTTGAAAGGACTGTCAAATTTTTTACAGTCCTCGACGACGATAGATTGGAATCCACCTCCTCCTCCTCCCTCCTATCTCCTCCTCCTTCAGCCTACTCCTCCTCCTCCTCCTCCTCCTCCGGTGGTTGGAGTTGGAGTTAGGATTAGGGTTAGAATTTAGAGTGGGAGAGAGAAACTGTTGAAATTTTCTGAGTAAATTTAGATTTGTTCTGAATAAAAATTATAAAATTTGGACTGATCTGAAGTAATAGATTGTTCTAAACAATTTTTGAAAATGCGAAATGGCCTTTTATTACTCAATTTTTATTACTCAATTAAAAAGACTTAGTAGTGGGGAGTGACAGTGAAAGCTGGTGGCTTGTAAGTAATGGCCGTTTGCAGGACAAACATATTTATGGTCCTCCATATTTTTACTACCTATTTCTTTGGCATTAGAACTACAATAAACTCATCATTGTACAGATCTATAAATTACATTCTACCATCCCACATAAATTTTGTAATGCTCACCTAGCTACAATGGCAACACCACTACTCAGTTCACTTTTCAATCTTCTAATTAAAATAATTTGCAGTGCGATTGCCTGCATATCCTCTAGGTGATTAACATGGACACTACAAAATATGATAGCTATCACATGTTAGGTGACAACACATTTAAGTTAAAAAATTTACTAGATAACAACACATCAGTTGTTAAAAGACAACACAAGTGCTTCGTTCTTTCCTCTTTCTCTTGCAACTCTAATCAGATATGGCAACATCAAGACTCATTCACAAGCAAGATAAATCTCTATCATTTGAAATATATTTTATAGGTTCTAGAATTTTTCAAACGTAGGAGGACAACACAGCAATTGTTAGAATTTTTTCTTACAGATTCTTAGATTTCATGTTTAAGTAATTTATAGTCCAAATTGGAAGTATTTTTTAAACTTAAAAGTCCCATATTGTGTTTCAGAGCTTCAAAAATCAGAATAGTCCCGTTGGGGACGACGCATAGCTTCCAAAATTTTGACTGTCCTAAAAAAGACTCTTTATCAGGGAGAAATATACTATTCGTATCAGGAGTGTCAAAATTTTGACAGTTTTAACAATAGTTATAATGCTCCTGAAATATTATGGATATGAAAATTTTGACAAATTAGTGACACTATGTAATGCACTTAGTAATCCCCATTCTCAATTTCTCTTACTGTCTTTTTGGTAGCACTATTGTGCAGGTTACAAATTATAGTTAAAAGTAAAAGGTCAGAGGGCTCTGCAACACTAGGAATGGTAATATTGGCTCTCATTCCTGTGAGCTGATGAGGGGTGATATGCATTGACAGAGAAAATAAGTCTGAACCAAATCTAATTTTATTAATGAAGGTTATGCTAAGAAAAGTGTGGTACCATATGTTTATTAACTAACAGCAATTTGTCCTAGGGTTCAAAAACCAAACACTTGACGCACGTGCATGATACCCAGTGCAACAAGGTTAACTTCATAATAGTGGATACATCAATATCAGCATATCAATTCGACCTGGGTATGCTTCCACAATTTCTTGATGGCAAATTCTATAGACATTTCATATTTTATTTAGAAGAGTCTATTACTTTAGGACAGTTCAGATTTTTGTAATTTTTATTTAGGACAGTTCAAAATTTACTCATGACAGCCTCCCCCTCAAATCTTTACAAAATCCTTCATTCTAAATTTATATTCTCTCTTTTCAAATTTCCAAATCCCTTTCTCTCTTTCCTTATTCAAACTATCTTTCCCATTTCACTCTAATTCCTCCATTTTCAAGCAATGTCATCCAAACATTATTCAATATTCTTCCTCCATTAGGATTTTAATTTTATTTATATGTAAATTTGATTTAATTTTCATGAATCCTTACTAATGCCTAAAATAGTTAGATAAATTAGTTTAGAACTAATTTAGGGTTAATATACGAAATAATGAATCCTAAAAATTAAACTTAGGGTTTAAAAAAAATCGAACAGAGCCGACAGTCGGAATTCAAACATACATGACTGTAGGCAAATTCTACAGTCCTATATCATATGTAGGACTGTAGGAAAGTCTATAGTCCTATAGTATATGTAGGACTGTAGGAAATCATATAGTCCTGTATTATATATGTACTGTAGGAAAGCCTATAGTCCTATAATATATGTAGGATTGTAGGAAAGACTATAGTTCTATAGTACACCTAGACCCAATGTTGTTAGAGTACTAGCACATCTTTTCGCAAAAAATGTCTTTTGTACTGCATTGGTTAATATGGTGAGGAAATAATTTATAGATTTGAAAGATTTGTAATTGTTTACAAACTAACATGTCGTGTCGTAATAGGCTAAAAAAGTAAAGTATTTAGGAAAGTGTCTCCACACACGTAAGGGCAAAAATTACAGAAAAATCAGTGAAGAGTTGGAAAACATCGACAGTTCTGTTACAGATTTTGACTTCTTCCTTTCTAGGGAGCAGCGTACGAAAAGTAGAAATGATAAATAATTTGTTTGTAGTAACTTTCGTTATAAAACTTTTCTTGGATATTGTAACTTTTGTTATGAAACTTTTGGACTATGAGACTTTGTTGGTATGAAACTTTTGCAATGTATTTTGATTCTATGATATTTTTTTATCAAACTTTTGTGGCAATTGATTCTATGATGTTTTGGTATGAAACTTCAGTAATATTTTGGTATGGAACTTATGTAATGTTTTGGTATGAAACTTCGAAATCATAGTAGGAAAAACATGCATTTTTTGGACTGTCCTAATTGAACTCTCTGTCTTTACAATTTTATACCCATGTTCTTTAGGACCGTCAACAAGTTGACAGTCCTACATAATGCTATGACTATCAACTAGTTGGCAGTCCTGATTGAAACTATCTGTCTTTACAATTTTATATCCCTGTCATTTAGGACTGTCATCAAGTTGACAGTCCTAACCAAATGTAGGACTGTCAATAAGGTGACAGTCCTACATTTGATTAGGACTGTCAACAAAGATGACAGTCCTAAAGGAATGGGAGGCTACATATATACTGATAGAGGAGTCCAATCAGGACTGTTAACTTTGTTGACAGTCCTAAACTCTTATAGGACTGTCAACTAGTTTACAATCCTATAAGCAAGTAGGACTGTCAACTTGTTGACAGTCCTAAGGACAGGAGTATAAAATTGCAAAGACAAAGATTTTCAATTATACACTAAATGCTATGGATTTTTCACTGATACACTGAAACTTTTGAAATTTCATATAGATTTTTCACTATATACAAAAGTGATTCGGCATTATACAAAATTATACTTGAACCAAAGTGATACAAAATTATACAAAATGATACAAAAGTGCAAAATGTAAATATCCCACTCGTATTAGTCGATTTGAACATCGAGGTGGCCAAAGGGCATGTCTCTGGGCTCCTCCATCTTCAATAACTTCTTATAGAGATTTATTTTATCCGTAAAAGGTGTCGTCCATGCGATCGCTGCGTCCGGTGCATGTTTTGCGTCCCGGTCGGTGTCGGGCCGATCTTGATATCACAATGACTATATTGTTTTTCCGTCCAACTTCTCTGCACCACTGTAACGCTTGTCCGTCTAATTCAAAGCAAATATCGGACGAAAATAAATTGGCTATATCAACCAAATTATTTATCATTTCTTCTTTTTGTACGCTGCTCCATAGAAAGGATGAAGTCAAAATCTATAACAGAGTTGTCGATATTTTTCAATCTTCACTGATTTCTCTATAATTTTTGTCATTACGTGAGCGGAGACACTTTTCCAAATACTTTACTTTTTTAGCCTGTTATGACACGACGAAAAATAGGTTAGCTGTAAACAATTACAAATCTTTCAAATCTATAAATTATTTTCTCACCATACTAACCAATGCAGTATACAAGACATTTTTTTGCGGGAAAATGTGCTAGTACTCTAACAACATTGGATCTTGGTATACTATAGGACTATATGATTTCCTATAGTCCTACATATACTATAGGACTATAGGCTTTCATACAGTACATATATAATACAGGACTACAGAATTTCATACAGTCCTACATATACTATAGGACTATAAGATTTTCTACAGTCCTACATATACTATAGGACTGTAGAATTTGCCTACAGTCCTGTAGGTTTGAAATCTGACTGTTGGTTTGAGCTCAAAGAAACTCTTTGAGATCCTCTTTTCAGAAGAACTCAAAGAAACTCTCTCCTAGAACATAACTTTGTCAGTTCTTGAGAAGTAGATACAAAGATTGCTAGAGAATGACTAATGGTAATAGAGTATTGTTACTAAGGGGATGTAGTATTTGCATTAGACTTCATATCCACCCAAACCAAATATTTCTTGTTTACATTATGATGATCATTAATATTTTGTCAAGTGTGAGGTCTCCCTAGATGTGATAGCTGGGGGATCTCAGGCAGGGAACTCCTTTAGATCTTCTAAGTATCATGAATTTGTATTCCTAATTTCCTATATCAATTAATTAAAAACAAATAACTTAAAAAAATTTAAAAAAAATTGCTTTGGGGTTAGAACAAAACGGAGATAAAAGTTTAGAGTCAGCCATGAACCACCCATGGGATTTTATCGAGTATGATTGATTCAAGTGCTCAGCTAAGCAAACACACCAGTCCTTCGAGTCATGGATTAATTGGTTGAGAACTGTTGTATGCACCACCAGCTGCCTTGCCCCTCCCTTTCCAGATGCTGTCTACCACCTTGGCCTTGTGAATAGAAAGTTGGTGGCCCAAGGTATGAACAAACTTTTGAGCACAAATAAAAGATTCGTGCTTCAAGTAATGATAAAAAAAAGTTCAAGATTTGGACCTGTTGAGTTATGTGTTAAGTTGAGTTTAGTTCCACATCGGATAGACTGATAGGAAGAGGCTATCCCTCTCCTATATAATGCACTCCCCTCTCCTTTTAATGAATCAATCTATCATTTATATTCTACATGGTATCAGAGCCAAAATCCAAGCCAAAATCCATCCACCTCCACACCCCCCTTCCACACACAAAAAAAAAAACTCAACCCTAGCCGCCAACCCCCCCTTCAGCACCCCCTGCTGCAGACCGCCAGCCCCTCCGACCCCCAGCCCCCCCCCAACCCCCTCTCCCCTCCGCTGTAGCGCCCCGTTCTCCCGGTGCGGAGAGCGCGGCTAAGAAACACAAGACGGTATCGTTCGATCGGGATAGATTGAATTAAGAACTCGTCCTCGTTATGGATTTGTTTCTTCGGAATCGATTCCCATATTCAGTGGACTGCGCCCCAAGCATCGGCTTAGCGGCAGAGTCAGGAGGGACCTCTCCGCTGCTATCTTTTATTGCCTCGGTTTTCGATGTCGCTTGTTGCTTTCGTGCCTTGAGTTGGTTTTGGGACTTGCTTGTTTTCTTGAACGGTTTTGATGGTTTTCATTGTTTTCGTTCATTGACTTGCACTTCTATTCCGAGATTGGAAAGAGAGGAAGAAGTATTAATCGAGCTGTTCGTGTGCAGGTGAACGAGCAGTAGGCGGCTTGCGAGCGGAGTCGTGAAGCGTCTCTTTCCTTCTTCTTTCCAAAAATCTAAGTGAGTGGCTACCAACCCGATTAGCTAGCCCTGCTTCCAAGCTTCACTCCTTCGCCCCGATCAAACGATACCAAGTAATAATAAAAGAAACCAAGATAAAAGAGAATAGACTTGGTTCTTATGCTTGTCAATCAAATATGTGAACTGTTATCATACTGTATGCTAGTTCGTTCATAACTGTTCTATAAATCGTGCTAAGTATGGAACACCTTGTATGCGCTAAACTGTTCATAGAGGCTATGTTAAATAAATCATGCAATACCGACTGTCCCGTACTACTGTTTGCCTCAACTGCATGAACTGTTAACTTAGCAAACGTACTGTTCGATCACGGACAACTTGTGCACAAGGTAACTGGTTTCTGCGGACGGTCGCTGGGGCACTGGCACCGATCCGGTCCAGATAGAACCCTACTGTATAGTCAACTGTACTAGACGGAATGGCTTGTAGCACCCACCGTACTTTTACTGCAACCTATTCTCGTCTATGACTAGTGTCCTTTATGGCAAACGCCAGTGATCCATTGTATATTTAAACCTGTTGCATACTAACTTGTGTCTTCGTTTCAGGGAAGGCATGGTAAGTATTGTGCAGGTAATTCAGACGGTCAGGTAAAATCTACCTAACGGTGGCACGTTCATTTTCAGAAAATTCAATATACTGCTTACTTATAAATGAACTAAGACAAGATAGAAACCCACAAAATATGCATGCTTCACTAAACAACGTGTTGATTGGTATAGTCAGGCTAGCTCGCCTTCACCAGCATGTTTCGATATGCTGACCCTCGTTGAAACAGGTTCTCTGCACCAAGGCGAACCGAGCGAGGAGCCGAAGTCGTCTACCCGATCCAGTCCAACTGTTGGCGCATCTTCACCGCGCCCCCTGAAGCATTTGAAGACATGAGCTGCAACTCTTCATACACAAATGCAGCTCCGTGGCAAAGCTATCCTCCAGCCAGGAGGTCTTTATCATTTTGAGTTTATAAAAGGATGTAATGTACAGGACTGCTATCTCATTTTGAGTCAACCCTTTTGTAAGCCGTTCGGCATATTAGCTGACTCGTTCAGGAGTTTGTAATAGATGTTCATTATCAATAAAGAGAACTTTTCTATGTTTCAAATCTGTGTTTCAATTTATCTGCGTACTCTGAATATGTGCTTGCTATGCAAATCATTAAAGCCTTGTGCGGGCGCAACTCCAGGCCCGCACGGCGGTCACGATTCGGGGGACGCCTCATTTGATTCTACGGAATTGGGTCGTGACATAGTGGTATCAGAGCACAGATTCAAAGTTCCTTAGACTTCGTGTTGGAAAAGTTCCTTTAACGATCAAAAATTCCTGTGCGAACTCTTGAACTCGCTAGGCCAAAATGAGATACGTTCATGCAATAAGTCCATAATACATTATGATCCTAATATAATTTACCTTCTTTTGAAGGAATGGCTCCAGCGCAATCTGCAGCGCAAACCCCGGACGAAACGCAAGGCCAAGAAAGTAGTTCGGATACTTCGGGAAGTTCAAAGAGCCAGCGAGCCGTGCCAAGCATCGATCCCGTCCAACGAATGTTGCAGATGTTGGAGGCAAACCAACAAAGGGACGAGGCTCGCTATGAACGGGCCGAGAAGCGGGCGGAAGAGAGTCAGCTCAAGTTTCAAGACAATATAGAAGCACGATTCTCAGTCCAACAGAAGCAAGTAGATACCCTACAGCAGATCGTTCAGACTTTGGCATCCAACCAGTCCGCGGCAACGCCAGCGACTCCGGTGGAACAGCCCGTGCTTGAAGTAGAGACGCCGCAAATACCAAGGACGAGGGACGTGACTGCCTTCGACTTTGGCCACTTCAAGAAAGTCTGCAACACCCTATTCAACGGGACTGAGGACCCAGTCGTAGCTCTAGATTGGTTGGCCGAACTTGAAGATCACTTCGCTCTGCTAGAGGTCCCCGAAGATAAGCGCGTCTCCTGCGCGCAACTACAACTCCGCCTCAACGCACACGATTGGTGGGACGTGCATCGATGATCTCTCCAATTTGATCACGGAGAGGAGGCGATCTCGTGGACGACTTTTCGTGTCGCGTTCGAAGAGGAGTTTGTACCCCCTCCAGTACAACGTCAAATGGAAAACGAGTTCGTGCAGCTGCGGCAAGGCAGCATGACAGTTAAGGAGTACTCCGCCGAATTCAACCGACTCTCCAAATTCGCTAGGGCCTATTTACCTGATGCAGCGAGTCGAGCTAAAAGGTTTGAAGGTGGACTACGCCCTGTCATCCATTCGTACGTAGCCGTTCCTCAGTATCGTACGATGCGTGAAGTCATGAATCACGCCCTATCTCTCGAACCACTCTATCCTCACGTTCCTGCCGGCGCTGTGCATACCTACACTCACAAACGCCAAAGCAACGACAGAGGAAACAATGCTGCAAAGCGTCCGAATAATGGTGGCAAGCATGGAGAAAAGTTAGACAAAGTATGCCATTTCTGTAGGCGGCCTGGGCACGCAATAGATAAGTGCCGCCTGAAACTTGGGTTATGTTTAGTTTGCGGTGAAGCAAACCATACCGTTCGTGACTGTCCACTGAGCCGCCTTAACCGTCGTCCTGAACAAAATGCTCCCTAACGGTAGGTCCTATTCTTAAGTTTCGGGACGAAACTTCCAATTAGTTGGGTAGGATGTAGCGCCCCGTTCTCCTGGTGCGGAGAGCGCGGCTAAGAAACACAAGACGGTATCGTTCGATCGGGATAGATTGAATTAAGAATTCGTCCTCGTTATGGATTTGTTTCTTCGGAATCGATTCCCATATTCAGTGGATTGCGCCCCAAGGATCGGCTTAGCGGCAGAGTCAGGAGGGACCTCTCCGCTGCTATCTTTTATTGCCTCGGTTTTCGATGTCGCTTGTTGCTTTCGTGCCTTGAGTTGGTTTTGGGACTTGCTTGTTTTCTTGAACGATTTCGATGGTTTTCATTGTTTTCGTTCATTGACTTGTACTTCTATTCCGAGATTGGAAAGAGAGGAAGAAGTATTAATCGAGCTGTTCGTGTGCAGGTGAACGAGCAGTAGGCGGCTTGCGAGCGGAGTCGTGAAGCGCCTCTTTCCTTCTTCTTTCCAAAAATCTAAGTGAGTGGCTACCAACCCGATTAGCTAGCCCTGCTTCCAAGCTTTACTCCTTCGCCCCGATCAAACGATACCAAGTAATAATAAAAGAAACCAAGATAAAAGAGAATAGACTTGGTTCTTATGCTTGTCAATCAAATATGTGAACTGTTATCATACTGTATGCTAGTTCGTTCATAACTGTTCTATAAATCGTGCTAAGTATGGAACACCTTGTATGCGCTAAACTGTTCATAGAGGCTATGTTAAATAAATCATGCAATACCGACTGTCCCGTACTACTGTTTGCCTCAACTGCATGAACTGTTAACTTAGCAAACGTACTGTTCGATCACGGACAACTTGTGCACAAGGTAACTGGTTTCTGCGGACGGTCGCTGGGGCACTGGCACCAATCCGGTCCGGACGGAACCCTACTGTATAGTCAACTGTACTAGACGGAATGGCTTGTAGCACCCACCGTACTTTTACTGCAACCTATTCTCGTCTATGACTAGTGTCCTTTATGGCAAACGCCAGTGATCCATTGTATATTTAAACCTGTTGCATACTAACTTGTGTCTTCGTTTCAGGGAAGGCATGGTAAGTATTGTGCAGGTAATTCAGACGGTCAGGTAAAATCCACCTAACGGTGGCACGTTCATTTTCAGAAAATTCAATATACTGCTTACTTGTAAATGAACTAGGACAAGATAAAAACCCACAAAATATGCATGCTTCACTAAACAACGTATTAATTGGTATAGTCAGGCTAGCTCGCCTTCACCAGCATGTTTCGATATGCTGACCCTCGTTGAAACAGGTTCTCCGCACCAAGGCGAACCGAGCGAGGAGCCGAAGTCGTCTACCCGATCCAGTCCAACTGTTGGCGCATCTTCACCGCGCCCCCTGAAGCATTTGAAGACAGGAGCTGCAACTCTTCATACACAAATGCAGCTCCGTGGCAAAGCTATCCTCCAGCCAGGAGGTCTTTATCATTTTGAGTTTATAAAAGGATGTAATGTACAGGACTGCTATCTCATTTTGAGTCAACCCTTTTGTAAGCCGTTCGGCATATTAGCTGACTCGTTCAGGAGTTTGTAATAGATGTTCATTATCAATAAAGAGAACTTTTCTATGTTTCAAATCTGTGTTTCAATTTATCTGTGTACTCTGAATATGTGCTTGCTATGCAAATCATTAAAGCCTTGTGCGGGCGCAACTCCAGGCCCGCACGGCGGTCACGATTCGGGGGACGCCTCATTTGATTCTACGGAATTGGGTCGTGACATCCGCTGCCCCCGATCTCACTATGCAGTCCAAAAATCCTTAAACCCTAACCCTCAGCCGCCGCCCTTCCTTCCTGTCTGAACCCTAAAGGTCGTATATCGAAGCCAGAGGATAGACAATAATTTGTTTGCACAACTTATCATCTATCTAGGAAAACAGCTCCATCTCCAGGTGAACAAGCTTCTAGGATCAGGCAGATTCTGATGGTGTCTCCTCTAGTTCTTCCTCTGTGGCATGCCTGGTCTCCTGTCCAGGCCCATATACCGTAGGGTGGAAGGCCTCATCTAAATCTGGAAGGGAACCAGGTCCTCAGTGGGACATAACAAGATACAGAAAATAACATGCCATGTATGTAAATACTGAATAAATAAATAAATACAGGGTGCTAACCATCTAAGTGAATGCAAGTAAAGACCTTGTAGTACGCATGGGAAAGTGTAGGCTTGACATATGCTGACTTAATTCACCAATCGTGTTGACTGGCTAGTATATGTGTCATATGCCCCCGGACACACGGGTAGCTCTGCAATCGACCATCTCCGAGGAGCATGGTACGAAGGATAAAAGACTCAAGGAGGGGGTGTCCTATACGTCTACTAGTTATCTTTTTCGCCCAATGTAACTAATGCCAAGTCGTAATTATTCCTGAGTTTTCCTGATTTTATGCTAAGCCGTGATGCACGTCACACGTACTGGTAGCTAATCAAATACGCAGCTCGCATCCCAATATGTATTGCAACCTTGTTGCGTGTTCCCGTGACAGGGTTTAAGAGGATATTAGGATACCCTCACAGTTGTTGGTAAGTCTGTAAAGACTAAGTTAATTACCTTACGTGTCAACGTATATGTTGACTGTACCCGAGGCAATCTCAGGTACTCATAGTCACATGAAATTCAGGAGCAATAACATATAACAACTTTTGAATTTAAACAGTAAACTTGGCAAGGTATACTTGCCTACTTCCTGAGTGCGTCGAAAACCTGTATTTGCAGTCAAGTCTGGGTGGTCCTGTGACAGGGGGTCACTGACTGCGTGGTAGGTGTACTCTGTTTAAAATGCCCAGAGTTCGTAAATATCATATTTAAATAAAAGCATAAATAACATTATACTATATAGTTATGCTTATGTATATATATAGAAAGCATAATATATATATATATTTAATATATATATATAAATAGTTATAGTACATAGGTAAAATAATACATATATTTATAATATTAGGAATATACATATATATATGTATAATAGTATTATGATAATATATAAATGTTACATATACATATAAGTAATAAATATAAGTACATATATAAATATAATATGTACATAATTTATATATTATAAAAATATAAAGCAATATAAAAATAAAAATGCAGGACATATATAATATTTATGTAATAATATAAGTATATGTATATATACTTATATATTTATGAAAGTCATTCATATATATATACAATAATATATTATAATATATATATATATATATATATATATATATATATATATATACATACATATGTAATATATATATATTCATATAACAAAATGAAAAGCATACATATATTAATATATTATAATATTATATATGTAATAATAAATATATATATATATATACATACATATAAAATAATAAAAGAAATGAAAAGGCATACATATATAATATATTATAATATTATATATATACATATAATTATAATGTATAAATATATACATATATATAGGTATATAGGTATATATATATATATAAAAGAAAAAAATACATGTATATATACATATTATATTACATAATATAAATAATATATATATATACACTATATATATATATATATATATATATATATATATATATATATATATATATATATATATATATATATATATACTGTATATAATAATAATAATTATATATAATATATATATAATAATACATACATATACATAAATATATATACATATATATATGGAAAAAAACAGAAATAAAAGATGCATATAATAATATAATAATATATATTATGCTGTATATAAATACTGTATTTAAGTATACATATTATATATATATAGTAATATATATATATAATTATATAATTACATATATATATACATAGATATATATATTTATATATATATATACATATAAATAAAAAGAAAAACACAGAATATGAATACATACATATATACTGTATATACTATATTTATAATATTAATATATAATATATAATTAAATATATATATTAATATATATATATTAATATATATAAATATATACATATATATATACATACATATAGGAATATAGAGGTATATACGTATTTATACGGTATAATAACTGACAAGTCGACAGGGGGGCCCATAGCTAGTGCCGGCGGGAGGATGGCGGCGGAGGAGGCGGCGGCTGGCCGGAGGGACGGCCACAGCAGCAACTACTGCCAGCAGTGACAGCAGCAGCGGCGGGCGGTGGCAGAGGCGGCGGTGCAGGCTGACTAGTCGGCGGAGGGGAGGGTGGCGAACAGTTCGGGGGAGGTGGCGGTGGTCAGAGGTGGCGGTGGCGGTGGTGGTGGCTGGAGGCGGTCGGGATGGGAAAGGTGGTGCAGTCGGGGAGAGGGGGTCGGGGCACTGCGGGGGAGCTGCCGGCGACGGTGGTGGTCGGGGGTCAGTGGTGGTGGGTCAGTCCGGTGGAGGAGGTGGCGGCGAGTCGTTTGGGGGTGGTGGCGGTGGTCCACGACGGCCGGAGGCGGTGGCTAGGGTGGTTCGGGTGGCGGGAGTAGCTGTTAGGGTTGGGGGGGTGTTGGTTGCTGTGGAGGCTGCCGGCGACGGAGCAGTCGGCCGGAGGGGGTGGGGGTTGGTCGGATGGAAGCTGAGGGGGTGGCGAACAGTTCGCCGGAGTTTGGTCGGAGGTGGTGGCCTGAGGGTGGCGGTGTGAGGTTTGGAAGGGGGGAGGGGTCGGGTATTTATAGGGTTTTAGGGTTAGGTTTTATTGTAATTAAGTGGAAGTTCAAGGGTATTTTGGGTATTTTGTATCTAGGATATTTTAGGCTGATATTTTGGGATATTTTGGTGGGTCCCACTGCCACGTGTACGGTGTAGGTTCACCAGCCAATAGGGGGTGACACCTCACAGAGAAAAATTGCAGAAAAACCCCTATAATTCCATAAATTATATATAGGTCCTAAAATTGGGAATTTGCGTAATTACGTAATTTATCTGATTAAAAACACTGATTCCTAAAAATACTGAATTGCACAGAAATGAGGGGGAAAGCTGGGGAAGTGCCTTGGGGGGGTGGGGGTGAGCCTGGGTAGGGGCAGGGCCTGGTTCTTTGGGTGATACGGGTCACCGTATTTATTAATTAATAAATATTGCGCACGGTGTTCTCTAATTATTTAGAGGCAGGTAGGGTCATAATTTTACTACGGTGTCAATATACTAATTGTAGTATATTCAAAGTAAAATATTATCGTATTTTTGTTTGGGCAAAACTGGTGCAGGTTGGGCCTCAAATCTCTATGGGTACAGAGATGGGTAAAGAGCAAAAAATTAAATAGGAAATAAATACGGACGTTTGTAACGATATTTGTGCGTCTCAAACGAGGCTCAAAATAAAGTATCTAGGAGTTGCACAAAATTCAGAAAAATAGACTAACATGTCTAGGACAGGTATGTGAACTTTGTTTGGGGATAACAGCTTAGTGTAATGCTCTAATTAATTGGTAATGGACAGGTGCACAAATCAATAGGATATGTAAGCAAAATAAATTTTAAAAAGTTGCAATAATTCTAATTAGCTAAAAATAATCCTAAATTATTGAAATCTGGTCGAGGGAGTTTACAATCTACCCTCCTTAGAATATTTTGTCCTCGAAATAAAAACAGATATATAATGGGAATGAAAGATTGATTTGAAATATTATGACATACCCTGGTTTGGAAATAGATGGGGGAAACGCTGTCGAATATCCTCTTCTCGTTTCCAGGTTGATTCACCTGGTGCATGATGTCTCCATGCAACATGAACTAGAGGGATAGTCTGGCCTCGCAATACCTTCTCGCTACGATCTAGGATCTCTACAGGTTTCTCCTGGTACGATAGGCTCGGGATGGTCCAGTACATGACTTGGGTCTGGAATGTACCTCCTTAGCTGAGATACGTGGAAGACGTCATGTACTCCTTCCAAGGTCTGAGGTAAGGCTAGCTTGTAAGCAACTTCTCCGACGCGTTCCAACACATCGAAGGGTCCAATGTACCTTGGACTCAGTTTTCCTCTTCCTCCAAATCTGATAGTACCTCGGGTAGGTGAGATCTTCAAGAACACATGCTCTCCCACTTGGAACTCCAAAGGTCATCGATGAACGTTGGCCCAGTGCTTCTGTCTGTCTTGTGCAGCTCGCAGGTGCCCTTGGATCTTCTTTACTTTCTCCACCGTACGAACAACCAGTTCTGATCCCAAGATCTGTCTTTCGCCAACATCGCTCCAGCATATTGGGGAACGACATTTCCTTCCATACAAAGCTTCAAATGGAGCCATTTGAATGCTCGCTTGATAGCTATTGTTGTAGAAAAATTCCACCAGGTGTAAATAATCTTCTCATGATCCGCTGAAATCAAGCATGCAGGCTCTTAGCATATCTTCTAGCGTCTGGATGGTGCGCTCTGATTGGCCATCCGTCTGCAGATGGTATGAGGTGCTGAACTTGAGGCGGGTACCAAGACTTTCTTGTATACTTCGCCAGAAGTAAGATGTAAACCTCGTATCTCTATCAGACACTATGCTGACTGGTACTCCATGCAGACGCACTATCTCCTTCATGTACATGTCCACCAAGACTTCTGTAGATTGTCCGACTCTGAAAGGTAAGAAATGAGCAGCCTTGGTGAGTCTGTCTACGATCACCCATACAACATTACGACCACTGGGACTTCTTGGGAAGCCCATAACAAAGTCCATCGTAATGTGTTCCCATTTCCACTCGGGTATTGGGAGGGGTTGAAGTAGACCGGCAGATCTCTGATGTTCAGCCTTGACTTGCTGACACACCAGCCATTTTGCCACAAAGCGTGCTATCTCTTGCTTTATTCCATGCCACCAGTAGTATTGTCGCAGGTCTCTGTACATCTTTGTGCCACCTGGATGTATCGAGTATGTTGAGCTATGAGCTTCTGACATCAGCTCCTCACGAAGTTCTCTATTTGGAACATAAAGACGATCTCCACATCTTAGAGTCCCATCTCCGTGTATGCGATATCCTGTCTGGATTCCAGCCTCTGTTCTTTGTCGAAGCCTCTGAAATCTTGCATCTGTTGGCAGTGCAGCCTTGATTCTTTCGACCAATGTTGATTGTAGCTGGTAGTTTGACAATTGGCCGTCAATTCCTGGCATAATGACTTCTATTCCCAACTTATCTAGATCTCTTAATAGACCTGGTTGGGTGATCATAAAGAATATCGATGGTCTTCTGCTTAGTGCATCAGCTACTACATTAGCCTTCCCTGGATGGTACTGCAGATCGATCTCGAAATCCGTCATCACTTCGAGCCATCGTCTTTGTCTTAGGTTCAAGTCCTTCTGAGTGTAGACGTACTTCAGGCTCTTGTGATCGGTGAATATCTCCACTCGTTCGCCGTATAGATAATGTCTCTATAGCTTCAGGACGAAGATGACTGCGGCAAGCTCTAAGTCGTGCGTGGGATAATTCTTCTCATGAGTCCTTAGTTGTCTTGAGGCATAAGCTACAACCTTCCCATGTTGCATTAAGACACAATCCAATCCTTTTTCGGATGCATCGCTATATATTACGAAACCTCCGGATCCAGATGGTATGGTCAAGATGGGGGCAGTAGTCAGACGCTTTTTCAACTCATCGAAAGCTGTCTGGCATTCCTCAGACCATATGAACTCCTGCTCCTTGCGGGTAAGACGGGTAATCGACTCCGCGATTCTTGCAAAGTTTTCTACGAACCTCCGGTAATATCCGGCAAGTCCTAGAAAGCTTCTCACCTCTGAGACGTTGGTAGGGGTTGGCCACGTCTCGACAGATGAGATCTTTGCTGGGTCTACCGAGATACCTTCTCCTGTGATCACGTGTCCAAGAAAAGCGACACGATCAAGGAAGAACTCGCACTTGCTCAGCTTAGCATAAAGGCTTTCCCGTCTCAGCGTCTCTAGCACCAGTCTCAAGTGCTCTTCGTGCTCCTCGTAGCTCTTTGAATACACCAAGATGTCGTCGATGAAGACTACCACGAACTGGTCCAGATATTGGTGGAAGACTCTATTCATCAGGTTCATGAATACGGCTGGTGCATTAGTCAGTCCAAAAGGCATCACCAGGAACTCGTAATGACCATAGCGAGTCCTGAATATTGTCTTTGGAATGTCTTCTCTCCGTACTTTGACCTGATGATATCCTGATCTCAAGTCTATTTTTGAGAATACTACTGCTCCCGTCAGTTGATCGAATAGATCATCGATCCTCGGCAAGGGGTACTTGTTTTTGATTGTCAAAGCGTTGAGGGCTCTGTAATCAATACACATCCGATATGTCCCGTCCTTCTTTGGTACAAACAACACTGGTGCTCCCCAGGGTGATGCACTAGGACGAACAAATCCCTTGATTTGCAATTCTTCCAGTTATAGCTTCAGCTCGTCAAGCTCCTGCTTCGCCAGTCGGTACACATTTGAGGATACCGGTGCAGCTCCGGGTATCAGCTCAATAGTGAATTCTACTTCTCTGTCAGGCGGTAGGCCTGGCAATTCCTCCGGGAATACGTCTTCGAACTCTGCAACGAGTGCTGGGGGTGCTATTTCCATTGCCATGTAAGCTCTGGGAGTCTGGCCTACTCCTTGCTCGATGGTACCTCGTACGTATTCGAACTCCGGGTGTCCTGGTGGTCTAAAGGTGATACTACCTTTTTAACAGTCTAGGATAACATTGTTCTAGATTAACCAGTCCATGCCTAAGATGATGTCAAAATTTGGCATTGGGAGTACCAAAAATCGCGCTCTTAGCTCTCTACTACAAACGACTACCGAGCATGTTTCAACAATGCTGGTAACTGGCACGATGCCTCCTCCGGTAAGAATTTTCTAGCATTTAGGCAGTGGGAAGGTGGCTAGTTTGTGCATGGCTACGAAACTACTAGATATGAATGACAGGGTAGCGCCAGAATCAAATAATGCGGTTGCAGGTAAAGATGCAACTAAAATGGTACCTGTGATGGTTTCACCTTCGGGTTCTTCTGCAACTACAGCTAAAGCAAAAGCCTGCCCGTGCCTTTGCCCTCCAGATTGTTGTCTGGCCTTGTTGAACTGGCTCTCCTGGGTAGCCAGGGGTGCTCCCCTC
>JAYESA010000017.1:131759777-131799777 GCA_036927795.1 Iris macrosiphon | reverse complement strand
AATATACTAATTGTAGTATATTCAAAGTAGAATATTATCGTATTTTTGTTTGGGCAAAACTGGTGCAGGTTGGGCCTCAAATCTCTAGGGGTACAGAGATGGGTAAAGAGCAGGAAATTAAATAGGAAATAAATATGGACGTTTGTAACGATATTTGTGCGTCTCAAACGAGGCTCAAAATAAAGTATCTGGGAGTTGCACAAAATTCAGAAAAATAGACTAACATGTCTAGGACAGGTATGTGAACTTTGTTTGGGGATAACAGCTTAGTGTAATGCTCTAATTAATTGGTAATGGACAGGTGCACAAATCAATAGGATATGTAAGCAAAATAAATTTTAAAAAGTTGCAATAATTCTAATTAGCTAAAAATAATCCTAAATTACTGAAATCTGGTCGAGGGAGTTTACATCGGGGATCGGTTCTGCTCCAGTGTCTGCTCCTGCTCCTGCTTCTACTCCTGTCCCGTATACCTCGGGATATAATTCCTCTGCTAAACATGGAGACATAATCCGGATCCAGGTCCTCAGGGGACATAGCAAGGTACAAAATAACTTGAGCAAAAATAAATGCAGTGCAATAATAAATGAAATAATAGGGTAAACTATGTAACCATCTATGTGATATGCAAGTAAGAGCATCACTAGTACTCAGGCTGAGACCGCTACAAGCTCTGTGTCAGGGAGCCGGTAGCAGTAATATCACGTAATGTGCCTAGCTCTGATGTAGAGTCTACGGCCTCACAATAATAAATATATATATAAATCAGCCTGTAGCCTGTGTGTCTCTCTCCACCCAATGTAATCACACGTCTCATGTCCATGTCACGCAAGATCATATCTAATACAGTAAGTCATATGATAGCTATGAATATAAAATTTATGTCATCAATCATGTAATCTATACAGAATCACTATGAATATGTCAGGAAGATTCTGTCTCATGAATAGTGTCAGGTGTCCTGGGTATGACGTACTTGATAAGGCAAGCACGAGAATGTATAGGGTTTCGATATCCATCTCTAGGTGACGTTACACAACTCCGCGTACGGTGTTGACACCCGAATATTATTCGGACGTTAAGTAATGCCACACGGTCCTAGGTTGAACAGATACATCATATAAATAAATCAAGGAATATTATGTAACAAGAACTGCAAGACTGGCAAGGTACACTTGCCTGGGGTTCGGACTCCAATTGTTGCTCTGGTATCAGCGGAATCTGCAGGTACTCCTCCGGTTGCTGAAATAAACGTTACCATCAGGTTCAAAAGATATCAAATAGCTACAATTGCCTATCCATAAGTTCAATTTGGACACAGGGGCAAAAGTGACAGTTTCTGGTCAAAGCGGGGTTCACATGTGGCCCGCTTCGCACCGAAAAATGTGTCAGAGATAATGTTCTCCAAATTTATCAAACTTAGTGTCTACAAGTTCAGAATGATGATACAAACCCAACAGAATATCCAGAACTGGATTCCGATGAGCCGATCACAAAATTGTCCGTCAAGTGGAGCCGTGGGGCCCACGATACGGGATTTTGTCAACGTTCTCAGAATTGAACCAAACTTGGGTCACAGGACCAGCGTATTGCTACGAGTCTGATGGCGCAAGTTTCGTTTCGATACGACAAGCGCACACGAAGTTACAATGAGTTTCAGAATAGGACCGATACAGGGTGTTGTCGACGAATACGCGTTGATTCCGGTGTGCACGTACATCCAAATCAACTTTCGCAAAATCTCACAAGTCCGTATTAACGGCGCACACCTTTCGATAAAGTTCGGACATGACCAAGTAGTCCCGTTTAGCGGGGCGTACCCAGTTCCAAAAAAATCAGGGTATTTAAATAACCAATATTTTGGTCATTTTTACCCTCGAAAATATCACAATCTACAGCACAATAAATTACACTAAAATAGGGTTTAAAAACTAGGATAGGTGGTCTAAATTATTATTTAGGTAGAATTTAGAATTAATTAACAGGTTACATGCAAAATGATCGTGAACCGGGAAGTTTGGATCAAATTCTGATTTTCAGAAATTGAGGACTTATTTTCCTGATTTTACGTCACAGTTTGCGATCGACACAGGACGCGATACCCCAAACTATTTGCACGAGTTTTGAGGGGGTCACGTGGTCTACGCGCACGATTCGACAGAACAGAAAATGAGGCAGCGAGGAGAAAGAAATGCTCACCAGAACAGGACGCCAAAATCGACTGAAATTGCGTTCGCGAGGAGGTACGACGCGGCGGTGCTCGTCGTCGTCGGCGGGGGCTGTTGCGAGTGCTGTGGTCACCGGGGTAGCTGCGAAGGTCGTCGGCAGGTGCTCGGGGGCTCGTCGGGTCAGGGCTAGCGGAGGGACGGCGGAGGTGGCCGGAGATCGGGATCGAGTGGTGGCTGTGGGCTGCGGGGCTGGGTGACCGGAGGGAAGTTGGGTTCCTCGGGGTACCGGAGGGCGGAGGATGGATGAAGTGGTGGTGGAGAAGTGGCCGTCGGTGAGCTGGTCAGTCGCGATCGGCATCGACGTCGACACGGTGGAGGGGATGGCTCTGGGAAGTCGTGGTGATGAGGGCTGGGGTTTTTATAGGGTTGCGGGGAGGCGGACGGTCGGCTGACGGCGGTTGTAGGCGGCGAGGAGGAGAAGGGGTAGAGGCGGAGGGTTACAGGAGGCGAGCGGGCGCCGGTTACGGCCGGCGAAGAGGAAAAAGGGAACGGCCGCGGGGCGGAGGGGAACCGTCGAGAAATTTGGGGGATCACTGTAGCACTATGCGGGTCGGGTTCGAGTTGGGTTTGGGTTTTGGGCCCGGATCCGACCCAATAAGGATTGGGTCCGGTTTGGGTTGGTTCAGGATTCGGTTCAGGGTGGGTTGGTTCAATAAACCAGTTGGTTTATTTTGGGTTTAATTAGAAATATTGTTTTTAGGTCTTTAAAAATAGTTCCGGGGCCCAATAAATTCCAGAAAAATTACCCTATGTCTAATATTTTATTTTACTCCCAAAAATATTATTTTCATAATATTTTAATATTTATTAAAAATATTTAAAATTATTTAATACCAGAATACCTTAATTTTAATTAGTTTAAAATTCCAGAAAAAATCCAAAATTTTGTTTTTAAAATCCTGAAAAATCTGGAGGTTTACATATGTACATCTCCTGGAAGAGTCTGGAGAACTCTTCCCAAGTGACTCGGTCATGTCCGAGCCTCCTCTCTTCAGATAGCCACCAATGGTGCGCATTGTCCGTCAACTGCATCTTGACGGCAGTCATCCATCTCTCCCTCGGAAGTTCAGCTGCTTCCAACTGGTGTTGTGTGTTCGTGAGCCACTCGTGAACTTTAGTTGGCCCCTCTTTACCAAAATAGGTACGGGGCTTCAGCTGACGGGACGGAAATCAGTGATAGATCCCGCCGATGGTCGCCTAGCTGGTGGGTTCGCCTGCTCGAGTGCGTTTACTAGGCTGTTTCTCAAATTCTCTGCCTCATGACGTTGAGCCTTTTGTTGAACCTGCTATTGGGCTTGCATCATGGCATAAAATATTTGAAACATCTGTTGCCCGTCCATGGCTTGCCCTGGTGGAAAAACAGGCATCGGTGGAGTGAACTGTGGCGGAGGTGGGATGTCATCACGCCGGAACCTTGAATTATGCTGGCCAGCTTGATCGCTTTGAGAGGATTGTCCTCTATTTTCTGGTGTCACTCCATCATCATAGGTGACCACGGCATCGTATGGCATACCTAAAGGATTCTCGTCACCGGTTCCCGGATCCATTACTCTGCATTAAAAATAAACTATGAGAACGCACAGAGGAATCAAAACATGATGCAAATCAAGCAATTAATTCGAATCCGATATAGAGATCAAAATGATTCAAATCAATGGATGAGATCCTATAACCTATCATATCCTTATTGCAGGCTTGCTCGGTCCCTAAGTTGAAACCGAAGCAATTTAGTCGTTGACCTGCATGGGCCACCACAAAAACCATGTAACGCCCCAGTCCCAAAATGCCGAGGGACTAGCCACTTGGCAATGGACAGCAGTACACTGATGATGGGCAAACCCAATTTAATTGACCCATCAAGGTGTACTTAAGCTATAATACAATAAAAAGTCTACTAAACATGTCACAATCTAATCTCATCCATGGAAGATAAATATGAACAATATTAGCAAAATCAAATTTAACTGTCATCAAGTCTCAATAAAGTAAATTGGGGAACAACCCGATAATAAGTCTGATACACTGGTTCAACAGACCAGAAACAAAAGAGTCTAATAATAGCAAAAACTGAGTATAGATAACAGAGACTCAGGAGAAATCCTCGGCCATCACCTCATCCTCAGAGATCGGTTTAGCTCCAGTGTCTGCTCCTGCTCCTGCTTCTGCTCCTGCCCCGTATACCTCGGGATAGAATTCCTTTGCTAAACCTGGGAACATAATCCGGATCCAGGTCCTCAGGGGACATAGCAAGGTACAAAATAACTCAAGCCAAAATAAATGCAGTACAATAATAAATGAAACAATAGGGTAAACTATGTAACCATCTATGTGATATGCAAGTGAGAGCATCACTAGTACTCAGGCTGAGACCGCTACAAGCTCTGTGTCGGGGAGCTGGTAGCAGTAATATCACGTAATGTGCCTAGCTCTGATGTAAAGTCTACGGCCTCACAATAATAAATATATATATAAAAATCAGCCTGTAGCATGTGTGTCTCTCCCCACCCAATGTAATCACACGTCTCATATCCACAACGTCTCATGTCCATGTCATGCAAGATCATATCTAATACAGCAAGTCATATGATAGCTATGAATATAAAATCTATGTCATCAATCCTGTAACCTATACAGAATCACCATGAATATCTCAGGAAGATTCTGTCTCATGAATAGTGTCAGGTGTCCTGGGTATGACGTACTTGATAAGGCAAGCACGAGAATGTATAGGGTTTCGATATCCATCTCTAAGTGACGTTACACAACTCCGCGTACGGTGTTGACACCCGAATATTATTCGGACGTTAAGTAATGTCACACGGTCCTAGGTTGAACAGATACATCATATAAATAAATTAAGGAATGTTATGTAACAAGAACTGTAAGACTGGCAAGGTACACTTGCCTGGGGTTCGGACTCCAATTGCTGCTCTGGTATCAGCGAAATCTGCAAGTACTCCTCCGGTTGCTGAAATAAACGTTACCATCAGGTTCAGAAGATATCAAATAGCTACAATTGCTTGTCCATAAGTTCAATTTGGTCACAGGGGCAAAAGTGACAGTTTCTGGTCAAAGCGGGGTTCACACGTGGCCCACTTCGCACCGAAAAATGAGTCAGAGACAATGTTCTCCAAATTCGTCAAACTTAGTGTCTACAAGTCCATAACGATGATACGAACCCAACGGAATGTCCAGAACTGGATTTCGATGAGCCGATCACAAAATTGTCCGTCAAGTAGAGCCGTGGGGCCCACGATACGGGATTTTGTCAACGTTCTCAGAATTGAACCAAACTTGGGTCACGGGACCAGCGTATTGCTACGAGTCTGATGGCTTAAGTTTCATTTCGATACGACGAGTGTACATGAAGTTACAACGAGTTTCAGAACAGGACCGATATAGGGCGTTGTCGACGGATACGCGTTGATTCCGGTGTGCACGTACATCCAAATCAACTTTCGCAAAATCTCACACGTCCGTATTGACGGTGCGCACCTTTCGGTGAAGTTCGCACACGACCAAGTTGTCCCGTTTAGCGGGACACACCCAGTTCCGAGAAATTCGGGTTTTTAAATAACCAATATTTTGGTCATTTACACCCTCGAATTAAATACAAATTACAGCACAATAAATTGAACTAAAATAGGGTTTAAAAACTTGGTCATATGGTCTAAATTACTGTTCAAGCCAAATTTGAAAACATTTCACAGGTTGGTCGCAAAACGGTCGCGAACTGGGGAGTTCGGACCAGGTTTCTGAATTTTCAGAATAGGGGATTATTTTTCTGATTTTGTGTCACAGTTTGCGATCGCTACAGGACACGATACCCCGAACAATTTGCATGGGTATCGAGAGAGTCACGCAGTCTATGCATCACAGCTGACAGAATAGAAAATGAGGCGGCGAGGAGAGAGAAACATTCACCTGAACAGGGCGCCGGTATAGATTGAAATTGGGCGTACGCGAGGGCACCGCGACGGAGCTCGGCCGGCAGGCTTGCTGGCGGCGGCGGTTTGGTCGGCCTGCGGGTCACCGGAGGTCGTCGGGGAGTTGGCGGGGAGGTCGTCGGAGCACGATGGAGCGGTGGTCAGAGGCGGTGGTGGATGTGGAGTGGTGGGGAGGCGAAGGGGGTGGCCGGTCGGGTTTTATAGGGGCGGCCGACCGGTCGGTTAGGGAGGTGGAGAGGCGCAGGAGGCGGAGTGTCGACGGCCGAAGCCGGAGCGGCAGGCGGAGAGGAATGCAAGGGGCGGGCGGCGTCGACGTTTGGAAATCGAGGGTTTACAGTTACTGTGCAGTAACTTAACGGGTCGGGTCGGATAGTGGGTCGGGTCAAGTTCAGATCTGACCCGATCCAATAGGATTGGGTTGGTCCGGTTTATTTAATTAGGGTTGGTTTGGTTCAATATTTGGTTTAGAATTAAACCGGTTTAATTTTGGTTTAAAAAAACATTAATTTTTAGGTCTTTAAAACTAATTCTAGGATCCAATAAATTTCAGAAAAATTGTTGTATGCCTAATTAATTATTTTACACCCAAAAATATTATTTTCACAATAGTTTAATATTTATTTTTATTACATAAAAATATTTAATTCAGAAGAACATTTATTTAAAATTCACAGAAAATTCCCAAAATTTTATTTTTAATTTCTGAAAAATACGGGTGTTTACAGGAGTTATCAAAGAGTAGGCAAGTTGCTTGTTTGTGTGGATCTTTATTTCCGTCCTACCCCGATATCTACATCAGGATCTATACAAAAAGTGACATGGGTTACCTTTGTGACCTAGCTTGTGTGATCCTCATACGATCTCTACTTTCCATGCGCATGCAAGTTTTGGCCACGTTGATAGCGCATCAGTAAAGTTGATATGATTATTGGGGTTGGAAAGATCCAGCGACAGTCGAATCACGTGCAGGACTAACTCTGATGCAACTAGCAGTGCTACTACTACCGATGTCGGGAACGCATTGGCGGGACAAACGGGAAATGGCACGACAATTTCTTCGATTGGACTCGTCAATCGACGGTTGGACGAATCAGGTGGCTACTCAACATAGCAAAAGAAGGTTGGAAAAATACTTCGGAGAATGTGGTTGTCCAAGCATCTGACTAAAAATCTTTTGGAGACGACTGATCCCACATTTTAGTAGTGAGAGACAAATGATAGTCGACTGTTTATATAGTTAATAAACTCAATGGGACTATCGGTGGAGGACATGGTTCAGAACACGAACACGGTAAAAGAGTTATGGGAGGTCTTATCGACGACGTTTGATGGAAAATATGACTTGTCTCGTATCTACGATTCGGTCGTCGGCGTCTACCAGACGGAACGGGACGACAAGTCTCCTAAGGATCACTTTCGGGCCTTTAAGGCTATGGTCGATGAAGTTGGCCGTGTATTACCTCTGGCGACGAATATCAATGAAGCAAAGGCTCAACGGGAGCAGCTTCATGTCATGGCATATCTTGCCTCTCTCCGTCCTGATGCAGACTCGGCTCTCTCTCAGATCATTGCTGGAGCTGAGGTTTCATCTATAATGGAAGCTTATTTTTGTGTCCTACGGGCAGCAAAGGTCGTCGAGACCTCTCCAAGTGATGCTCCAGCTGACCAACTGCTCTGGGAGTCGCTCGTACTGGATTTCATGGTGGCCGAAATGTTGGCCGTGATGGTAGACGAGGCATTGATGGTCGTGATGGAGGTCGACTGCGCACCTGCTTCAACTGTGGTCTACAGGATTATTTCCAGTGGAAGTGTACTAAAACTCCTGTCGCCAATGTCACCTCAGATATTCCTGATCTTGGCAGTCGATCCGTACAAATGACTGATGAAGCATATGCAGACTTTGTTGAGTTTCAAGCTCAACGTCGAGGTTAAGCTTCTACTTCTGGGTCCACCGCAGGGTACTTAGCGACATGTGTGGTACAGTCAAAGCAGTAGGTCCTTGATTCTGGTGCGTCTGCTCACTTGACAGGCGACGCAGGTATGATACGAAATTATATACCTGTTGGTCGTATATCTAATATTACATGTACCAACGGTGGTTCGCTGACAGTCCATGAAAAATAATTTGCCCGTCTTTCTTTGGGACTATCATTATATTCTGTATTACATATACCTGGAAACTCATTCAGCTTACTCTCAATTAGTCGGATTATTTGTAATATACATTGCTCGGTAACATTCTTTCCTGATGGTTGTGTTTTCAGGTCCTGAAGACTGGAAAGACTATCAGTAAGGGACATATGGTTGGAGGATTGTACATGTTTGACGAACCTTACTCTGTTGTCTGTGCTGGTGTGAAACTTGATCTTTTTGAGTTATACTGCCGGTTAGGATATTCTTTTATCCAAGCACTCCAGAAAATGTACCCATTTTTAGATGCTTCATGTTCTTTTCATTGTGAGTCTTGTAGTTTGGCTAAGCATCACCGAATTTTCTATTCGGTCAGTCAAAATAAAGTTGCTTTCGCTTCTTTCGAGTTAGTGCATTCCGATATATGGGGACCTTGTCCTGTTGGATCTGTGATGGGATTCAAGTACTTTATTACCTTTGTTGATGACTACTCGAGTGTCACTTTGGTTTATCTCGTGCAAAAATCATTCCGAATTATTTAACATTTGGTGCAATTTTTATGCGAAAATCAAAACACAATTTGGTGTTCCGATTAAATGTGTTCGCAGTGACAATGGCCGTGAGTATATGTCTCGTGAGTTTGTTTCACATCTGTCTCAGAATGGCATCATCCACCAAACTTCATGTCCTTACACACCACAACAGAATTGTGTGGTTGAACGCAATAATCGTCACCTCTTAGAAACAACGCGTACTCTTATGATCCAAGCACGTACTCCAAAAAAAATTTCGTCGGATGTCATTCTTACAGCTTGCTATCTAATTAATCGCATGTCGTCGTCTGTTCTCAATGGCGGTACTCTCTTCTCTCGGTTATATCCCAAACGAGAGTCGTTTCCTTTATCTCTCCAATCTTTGGTTACTTTTGTTATGTTAGGGATACCCGACCAACTCTTTATAAACTAGATCCAAAGGCTATCCAATGTATTTTTCTTGGGTATCCTAATGATCAGAAAGGGTATCAGTAATTTTCTCCAGTCTTGAAGCAGTATTTTTTCTATCGGGATCTTACCTTTGTTGAACCTGTGTTTCCTCCACTTCCACAAACTACTGATCTGGCTCCATAAGCTTACCTAGAAGATGATTTCTTGTTGTTTTATGTTCAAACACAACAGCCCCCCGTAAGGGTGCCCTCCCCTACCGAGCCAGTCTCTCAGTCCGATGGTCCACACATACATGCTCCGTCGGTACCAGCATCACCGGAACAAGTTTTGTCAATAGTGTATGTGGACACAACGCATTCATCCTCCTCTAGCTCCACTGATTTGCTTTCGCCTGATCCGCCAGCTTGACCTCGTCGTACATGTCATGATCATCCATTGTAAGTGCATAATTACAAAGGGCTTGCGAGCCACACACAATCATTGGTGGCTATTATTGATGGGATTCAGATTTCCAATTCTGCAGAGGAGGGTCTTATACATCCCGGTTGGCGTGTTGCTATGAAAGAGAAAATAAAAGCACTTCGAGAGAACCATACATGAGACTTGGTTTATTTACCTCATAGTAAGAAGGCAGTGGGTTACAAATGGGTGTTCAATATTAAGGTAAAATCAGATGGCACTCTTGATCGCCTGAAGGCTCGTCTGGTGGCAAAATATTATTCTCAGACCTTTGGTGAGAATTATTTTAAGACATTCTTTCCAGTTGCTCTAATGACCTCTGTGCGCGTCCTCTTGGCCTTAGTTGTTCGCTATGACTGGCCGTTGCTACAGCTGGATATCAAGAATGCATTTCTTGGCCTTAGTTGTTCGCTATGTGGTGCAACCTTCCGGTTTTGTTGCAAGGGAGGGTAAAGTGTGTCATCTGCGGAAGGCCCTTTATGGTCTCAAATAATCCCCTTGTGCATGGTTTGGTCATTTCACAAATGTGGTTACTCAGTTTGGCATGTGCCAATCAAAGAAGGATTATTCAGTATTTTACCGTTAGACATTAGCTGGAAGGATACTACTAAGTGTCTATGTGGACGATATTTTGATCACAGGAGACGACAGTCAGGACATTGTAGAACTAAAGAAGTTTCTAGGAGAACAATTTTAAACCAAGAATTTGGGATCGTTGAGCTATTTTTTGGACGTAGAAGTCACACGGGGTAAGCGGAACATTGTAATATCTCAAAGAAAATATGTGCTTGACATCCTAAATGATGCAGGAATGATGCAAGCTAAGGGAGCAACCTCGCCCATGGACCCAGGGATAAAGTTACTTCCCGACGAGGGGACAATGATGACCGATCTGAATCAATATCGTCAAATAGTTAGGAAACTCAATTACTTGGCCGTTATGACTCGTCCAGACATTTCCTTTGTCGTCAATGTTGCAAGTAGATTTATGTCTTTACCATAAGTTCCACATTAGGAGGTAGTTCTCATAATTCTACGTTACCTAGTTCAGAATCCGAAAAAAAAAATCTGATGGAGAATAAGGGGCATACTTATGTTGAGTGCTTTACTGATGCTGACTGTGGTGACAGTCTTACGGATAGACGGTCTACATCTGGCTACTCGATCTTCATTGGCGGAAACTTGGTATCATGAAAGAGCAAGAAGCAGAGTGTGATCGCACGATCAAGCTCGGAAGCGAAATATCGGACAATTTCTCATGGCATAGCAGAGCTGCTATATCTGCAGCATCTTCTACAGGAACTGGGAGAAGCAGGATATAAAGCAGTAGATATGTGGTGTGATAACCAATCTGCTATTCATATTGCTACTAACCATGTATTTCATGAAAGGACAAAGCACATTGAAATCGACATTCACTTTGTCCATAATGAGTATCAGAAAGGGATGATAAAGTTTCACCATGTGAGGACCGGCGATCAGATAGCTGATATATTTACAAAATCTCTTCTAGGTCCTCGGGTTCAATTTCTCTGTAACAAGCTAGGCATGATTGACATCTATGCTCCAGCTTGAGGGGGGTGTTGAGTTATGTATTAAGTTGAGTTTAGTCCCACATCGGGTAGACTAATAGGGAGAGGGGTTTGCCTCTCCTATATAATGTACTCCCATCTCCTCTTAATGAATCAATCTACCATTCATATTCTACAAGACTAGGTACTCAAGGGCATCCATGTACCTGGACCTATCATGACTTCATATACAGGCTATTTAACAGTCGCTAGGTTTGAATAGCACTTTCTCACAAATGTAAAACCTTAGCAGTGAACTATGACAATATATATTCTAATTAGAATCCTATTTATTGCATTGTCGTCCTAAATAGTAAGCATAACCCAACATAGTTTCCGGAAGTTCACGGTATCAGCTGATAATCATGGCCCAAATAGATACAATTTGGCATGTCCCGATCCGATACGGACTGCTACCAATACCGATGGACACCGACATCGGGGATATCTTTCCTAGCCAATTCAGCAGAGAAAATTTGCACTAAGAAGATAAAAGAATGGATAAATAGTGCCAACACAATGATTCAGTTGTGCTGAAGACCGACAATTTTAAAGTGTATCAATATGATTCCTTATTGATAAATTGTAATCATTACCATTTATCCAAGTTGTATATTATGTATCTACAACATTTATCCATATTAATATTATTTCATTCAAACTATTTACTTATTGTGGTTGCACTATGCCTATAGAAAATAAATAAGTAATAGTATCTATTGTAAGTGAATATCACTAACGAGAAACAATATATACTATATAAAATTGTTTGAATGTATCAATTATTTTTTAGCTTTTTAAAATACATTTTATCATTTTTGGTTTTTCGAAATGAAGAATCCGATACTCCGATCCAAAACAGTCGAAATTGCCAAAATCACTTATACCGATACTCACATGAAGAGCCCGAAACCGATCCCGAGACGGATATTTCGAACCTTCATGTACTGGCTTTTAACGTCTTTTGACCATGTTGACTCATGGTTCATGAAAAACATAACTTGCCCAGCTCATGGTCAAGGATATCATCCTGAACCATATCTAACCAGCCCACATCCTGCCCATTGATAAGGATCTAATGTTGTGCAATAGGCAACAAAGTTCTTTTAACAAGAACTCACCTCATCAACAAATGTACAAGACAGGAAAGTCGGGTCTGAGCATAAAAAATAGTTAATCCCACTTCCTAAAGTTTAAGAAACATCCTAAGTGGAAGATCCACTTCGTCCATCATGAACTATATCAGAAATTTTTGCCCACTGCTTTCTTCATGAACTAAACCAAAAGATGTTTTGACTAAACGGTTTTTCTTTACAAGTACCTGAAACTTTTTGAAAATTGGTCAAGGTACCTCTTGACTTCTCAACACTGATAGAAGACCTTGGATTCTCTTCATAATTACCTCCAAGTACTGGGAACCTCTTTAGCAACAAAAAATAGCACCCGATGCACAAAAACATCATTGTATGCATAAAAACGGTATGCCTATCTTACTGTTTTTATGCACGACGTACTATACAACAAGAACGTTATAGGTAGGGACCCAAATCATATTATAGATAGAATCCAAAACCAAATCATATTATGGATGGAACCCAAGTACTTCTGAATAGAGTTGAAGTCAGAACTGGTCTAGCCGTGACTTCCCAAGCATGAGCACTTGAGAGCAGTGCTTCCAACAGAGGAAGGACAAGACCCCAACCAAGTTAGGGACCTAGAGCAATTTAGGGAAGTTAGAGGGGGCCTGACAAAAGCCCTTGAATAAATTGTTGCACAAGAAACTTCTAAACCATACAAGTGGCTTCATATGCTTATGCCCAGAGAAGAACAATGATACATAAAACATGGAAAGTTGGTTGGATGAAGATTATTTCATAGAGCTGCATAACTTGTGTACCCTATAACATTCATGGCCAATGTGGGCCAATAAGGACACCCATGAAAGTGAAACTTCCAAGGAGAGATGAGACGAGGCCATAACAGCAATGGAGATATCATTAAAATTGAAAGAATGAGATCAATGCTTTCAAGGACGAAGGTGCACAGTGAAGTATTGGTTCCCCAAGTGAGGAATAAGCTCCAAAACTTTTTATTTGTTTAAAATTACAAATATATGAAAAAAGAGGGAGGCAAATGAAGTAGAATATAACTTGTATTACGCTTACAAGTTTCCAAGCAGCTACTATACAAACAAAACGGCCAAAGCAAGAATATAGATTTTCGACAAGTAATTGCAGAAACCTTAACATTAAGGAATTTTGTTCTTTTTAATCCTAATCTCCATACTAAGCTGAGTTTTATTTTCAATTAGGATATTAACCTTGGAAAAAATTACCAAGTGTTCACTTATAGTTTTCTTAATTAACTTATAATTAGGTCCCAAGTTTATAGGCACAAAGGTTTATTCCCGAATGCTGAACTTGTGACTATGGTCATTACCCATTACAGTGAGATGCAAGTCTTAATGTTTTAGACTTTGCCTCTCTTTTTTCTATAAGTTAAAAGCAAGAATTAGATATTCATAGATTTTGTACATTCTGCATAAGGGAAATATAAGATTATTTCCCAGGTCTCTACATATAATTATCCTTGCATGTATCCAACAATCATAATCACCCTTTTCTCATTAAACAGGGTCAGCTATGGAGGACAACTTAAAAATGAGAAGACTCTCCAGAAGATTGTCCGTAACAGCTGTGTTAAAATCCAGAGCTACCCAAGTATGACAAGGAGAAGGGGATGGCATCATACCCTTACAGCCTACAAGGCATTGCACTTTACATAGATAGCATGTTACCTTAACGAACTTGAATTGAGGCTGTGAAAAAGATATGGCATCTGCTCAAATGTCAGAGAAGCTAGGATCAATTGTAGTGGATTTCCATCTCGTCCCATAGCCACCCTATAACTCAAATCAGGAAGTGTATAGACCTTCAAATGGCATAATGGAAGTAAAGGATTCATGAAGCAAAACCCCAAATTTTTGGGATGAACCCTTTCTTGTTGTTATTGTATAGACAACATATTCCAAATACAGCATGGTAAACAGAATGAGGCTAGAGGCTAATTGCCTGAATAGATATTTACAGGGTATGCACTTGTTCATGTGATGAATAAATGTCAGAAATATCTAGTTTCATGTGCCTGTTATTTGAGTAAGGATCAAAAACTGAACTGAACATTTAAAGGCAAAATTTGGCATATTGTAAAACAACTTCTGTACAGAATCCAACCTGGAGGACCCAATGTGCACAGCTCAAAAATCTGGCAACCCCCAATGCGAATACATAGTGAGCAGTGAATGGTTCAACAATCTGTCAAATATAACAATTTTATAGTTTAGAGTAGAAGTAAATTTATAAACCAGTAAGAGATCAGATTATTTTGCTTGTACCTTTGTGTTCTGCATCAAATGTAGTTGGGGTAAAACTGAGACAGCTTCTAGATAAACACAAAAGGCCCAACTGATTTTGTTCATAATATTATGTGATGTTGAAGGATGAATTAGCAAAGCTAACAAGGCACAAGGAACAACCTACATATATAGCAGAATCCAGGTGAGTACCGTTATAAAGTTATTGATTTGGCAAAGAAAAAACAAAATAAGATATAGGACAAACAATCATCATTTTAAGATCGACTTAATTGCCTTCAAGCGAAGTTAAACCCAAGTCCAGGAAGATAGAAGAGACGTGATTCATTGATCATCATTTAGTTTCTTGGACATCCTAGAATACAAAAAGAACACTTTTAAGGGGGGCAAAAATTCCAAACAGCATAGCCTTCTGGAAGCACTTCAGAGAATATATATATATGATAATTGACATGGCAGTCAGTTTGCAGGACATGATTCCATCTAGTTTATGAATATTGACTCCAATAACATTCTATACATTTAAAGTTGTACAAATAATAAATTTTGCAAGATAACTATAGCCTGGCTATTACTATAACAGACCTTCTGACCTTATTCTTGTATTAGAACTATAATCTATAAGAAGAAGAAAAAAATCAAACTATTTATGCCTATTGGAAGAATTGTACAAGAGGCTCCTGCAACAGGTTCAGTTGTCTAAAACTAACTCCATCTCCTGATAAAACACAAATCATATGAAGAACATGCAGAACCTCATATGACAGGTTGAAGGATCATACATAGGGCTATCAACAGGTCGGGTTTGGGTCGGATTTATGTAAAATCCAAACCCTACCCAATAAGTTTTTGATCTTCATGTGTGACCCCGAAACCCGACCAGGACTCTACTCGGGATCTGGTTTCAGAATCCGGATCCGATCAGGTTGAGATGTTCTTTTCCTAAAAAAATCAGAATCCTTAAAATGTGGCCAAGAGGAATCGACACATGACCTCCCAGGAAAATAGTAAAAGGCACAGCCAACAACAACTTATGCACATATATTATGGACAATATATATATATATATATATATATATATATATATATATATATATATATATATATATATATATATACACACACACACGGGATATGAGCCATAATGCTCATATTCCTACATGAGCCAAGCACATGTGGACCAATAGAAATAGACTCCTACATCCCATGTGCACACATGTTCACTAGTATACTCTATTCCTATTGGTCTACATGTGCATGACTCATGTAGGAATATGAGCACTATGGCTCATAGCCCGTTTACCATATACAAATATATATATATATATATATATATATATATATATATATATATATATATATATATATATATATATATATATATATATCAGCAAAATCCGAACCAGGTCCAAAATTATTTTGGGTTCTATATGTGAAGTTAGGCGCCGCCGAAGCTGCATGAGCAGTATTCTATTGCCACACAACAATAGAGCAGGTTATCTTGACATTCTTGTGGACTGGGTTGTAGTTCCTCCCCACTCCAGTTATCTTTCCATAGCAGTAAATTGCTTGGGCTTTGTTCCTATTTTCATGGGGAATCCACCAACCCTTTGGAAATTATTGGATGGGACAATTGCAACTTAATCTTATTCATTGTCACCAACGTAAGCAAAAGAGATTAGTTTAATCCTACAACTAACCCTTGAAATGGACATTGAGTCATTGCCTTGGCTCTTCATTTGACTTTAGGGAGAACAAATAATATTTCGCTTATTTCCATTTCTCATGATCGAACTAAAAGCCAAAGGGTCCATTTGCTATATATATAGACATAACGAGTTGTAATTGTAAGTCTACACCTGAAATGACAAAACTACTTATTAATTAACATAACAATGTTATCGAACTTCATATACTAATATATATGTATATATCTCTTCGCGCCTTCTGTTTGTGTGATAGCTTTCTCTAAACAAAGCAAAAGAATAATATAACTTTATTAAGTGCCATGACCACAGAGATAATATTTCTTTAGAGAAAAGGATGGCATTAAGCTCTAACACACATACATATAGTATATATATATATTAAGTAATGGAGTGTTCGGGTTTAACTTTTGACATCGGAACCAGATTTTTTAGTGAGGAATCGGGTCGGGTTATCGGTTACAATTGAAAGGGCTAATCATACAAGAGGTAAATACATCCTTGTGATTTTAAACATCACCACCCCCCCCCCCCCCCCCCCCCACCCCGATCTTCCGATAAAACCATATCATGTCAACATCACACAGAACCTCATAATACTCACATTTTGTATCTGTAACAAAAGCAAAAGGAAAAATAGTAACAGGATCTGATATTTAGTTATTTACACAAGAAAGAGAAATTTCTTTCTCCTTTTCCAGCAAAAGCTTTTAAAATCACTTGTCTTGAAACAAGGCATAAATTAATAAGAGCATCTATAGGAAAATTTGAAAGAAAAATATATAAGGATACTAGAGTGCATGCTACAAACTAGAAAATTAGGCATTTTGGATTTTTTTTCTTTTTTTCTAGATAGGCAGAACCAGATCCTGACTCCTGACACGAATCCAAGGCAAGATGGTGAAATATTATATTAGTAGACACAATTTAGCTTGAATATTAAATCGATAGTAATTTCACATCAATCATATTCAACCCCTTGTAGAGTTTCCTTAGTTGTTTTCTCGATCATTGCAGCCCAGAAACCATGCAATATGCATCACACTTGTTGAAATTCATGTGCTGATACCTTTTCATCAAGGATGGAGAGACAGCAAAAAGGTTAAATATGTATACCAGATACAAGTTCGATATAGTAAGGCCTCTGGCAAGTAAGATAGTGAAATCACGACGCATATTGGTGCTCGAGGACTGAATTATCCCACAGTACGAAAAATACAGGACAAAACACTAATGTAGGAGTTTGATTTCTCTCTTTCTTAATCTTAGTATATTATTTGAGACAATTTCACTTGAATATTAAATTGGTAGTTAATTGTGTACCAACCCTATTCAACCCTTGTAGAGTTTGCTTACTTGTTTTCTCATTCATTGCAACCTGAAAACCGAGCAGTTGCATCACACTCATTGAAAATTCATGTGCTGATATATATTCATCAAGGATGGAGAGATACAGCAAAATGGTTAAATATGCATACCAGAAACAAGTACGATATGGTAAGGCCTCCGACACAGTCGGATTTATATAGGATATGGAGTGCACTATGTCTGGTAGTGAGAAACAATAAAGATGTAAAAAAAAAAATTTGAACCACCATTAACCATAGCAAACTCCCCTTGTACCACCAGCATCTCCCCCTCAACATTGGTTAACGAGTGGGAGAGAGGGAGAGGAAAGATAGAAGAGAGGCAGCGGCTTCTGCATTAACTCTAACCCAGTGCACCATTTTATTATTGATTCAACTAGTGGGTCAAAGTATTGATCAAACTTGACCCATGTCACGACCCGCATCCGGGTGTTCGGATACGAGTGCGTGGACACGTCCAGCCTACGCCGCAGTGTCGACAGTAGAATGTTGTCAGGAACTAGTACTGTATAACCAACACCTCATAATATAAAAAGAACAAATATTATACTCAATCACAAAACTAAGGTAGGTAGAAACATGTTGTAGTATATATATGTATATAAAGGTTACAGTACAAAATCTTGTATTCATAAATCATACAACTATAGTAAGTCTGCAAACTTTAACTATTGTCATAACTAGGTCTCCCGCTTGCGGCCTTCCTCGATCTTCCAGGCGGTAAAATCAGGCTCGAAGCTATTTCCCAAAAATCCATAATAGATGGAACACAGGTCCTTCTAAGTGCTACCTGAAATATTATCCAGTCAGGATTAAACGAGTACAATTCTAATAGCAGTTTCAATACATGATCAGGACTATAAAACAGTGATAGAAAAAGTAGTACATGGTGGATAAATAAACTGACATCAAGGCGTGGTAAGAAATGAACAGAAAAATGAATAAACAGAAAAAATATGTCATGTATCAACAAGAAAATCTTTAGTCACTAAGTGTTTTGAAATACTAGTTTGATTATGTGATCGGCTTAGGATTGCACAATGGAAGTCGGTTAATCATACGTGAAGTGTATGGTTAGTCTTTGCACATGAATTATATTTGTACAGGATTTAAGGGTATGATCACATATAAACTAGTATTTTTCCGTCCCGACTAGCATACATGAATCACACAAATATCAAGTATTATACAAGATCAAGGTCTAAAAGCACAAGAAATGATAGTCCGTGTTTCTTAGTGTCAGGAATCAAGTACAACAATACTACACGTGTTATAGAAATTATCAGTAAGAAAACCATCAAAGACTGTACTCGCATTGGTCCAAAGCGGATAAAAAAAGTCAGAGTGTGTGACGGGATCCAGATAACATATATCATGAATAATTTACATTAATTGGTAAAATATAATTAAGTAGATTTAATCCACTAGATTTTTAGGTCAATTTTATGCTATTTCTGGTTATAGATGGGACAAATATCTATATAAAAACTTAAATATAAAAAATATTATATATATAAGATATATTTATAGAAACATATGTATAGATACATACATATATAGTGTGTATATATATATATATATATATATATATATATATATATATATATATATATATATATATGTAGAAACATATATATAGATACATATATAAATACATCTATAGAAACACATATATATAAGATATATAGATACATAAATAGATACAATATAGTATACATATATAGATACATATATAGTATACATATATATATATAGATACATAGATATATAGATACATATATAAATACATATATAGATACATATATAGATATAATATAATATAGTATATATATATATATATATATATATATAAAATATAGTATACATATATAGATAATATAGAGTACATATATGTATAGATACATAGATATATAGATACATATATAAATACACATATAAAAACATATATAGATACAATATAGTATACATATATATATACATATATAGTATACATATATATATACATAAATATATAGATAAATATATAAATACATATATAGATACACATATATATAAGATATATAGATATAATATAGTATACACAGCTGCTGCCGCTGCTGCCGTGAGCGCTGCTGCGCTGCTGCTGCCTTGCTGCGTTCTGCTGCTGCTGCAGCGCCTACTAGCTGTTGCTGCCACTCCATTCATCTCCCCCTTCGACACACCACACCACGACACACGAGAACACACACACACACACTTATAGATAAATAGATACCAACACATAGATACCTATATATATATATATATATATATATATATATATATATAATATACACAAACACATATATATGTATATATATACACACAAACACGTATATATATATACACACACACACACTACCATATATATATACACACTTATACACATATGTATATAGGTACACACACACACACACACACACATATATATATATATATATATAAACACACATATGTATATATATATACACACACTCATACATATATATACAAACACACACACACACACACACACACACACACACACACACACATATATATATATATATATATACACACACATACACTCATACATATATAAATATATACAAACACACTCACACCTACTCATACACAAACACCAACACACACACTCAACCACACTCACCCCCCCCCCCCCCCACACACACACACACACACATATATATATATATATATATATATACTCGAAAACTCTAATACACACTCCCCGAAGCTAAACCAATCCGCGCACAAGCCCAATACCTAGAAACCAAGTCGAAATGGCCATTCGGTTATTTCGACGAACACGTGGAGTGTAGTTCGCGAAATCTCGTGAAACGCACACCAAACATACTCAAAATCGATCCAAAATTTATCCACGAGTTCTAATCGATGTCTAGAACCTCAAAAAATACTAACTCTCCGATTCTAGGTCCGTGGTAAAATTCCACATGTATGTGGAACCCACGGCGACGAAAAACCTCCAAATCGTCTAAAACGCCCAAATCTCGGCGACACGACCTCACGTGTCCGAACAGGGACACGTACTTACCCTCAAAATACCCAAGTACGTCTACCTAGGTCCGTCTAACCTAGGACAACACCCAAAAATTGGGTCAATCTCGTATTTCACCCAAAATTGACACACCCTCGGCCAACCAACACCCCCTCCGGTCATCGTCTTCACCATCATCGCCAGCACCATCCCATTGACCGGCCTACATATCCACCCTCACTCCGGCAACCCGCCGTCGACCACAGCAACCACCCCGGCGTGCCTCCACACCGCCACCGAGGTGAACTCTCCCCCCTCTCCATGAGTAGTTAAATGTTGTTTATGGTTTACATATAACTTAGTTAGTTTTAGAGTTGTGTTATATGCATTGAGTTAGGGTTGATGTTATTTATGTATATACATTGAGTTTAGGGTGTGATTGATATAGATTAAGTCTAGGGTTTATGAATGCTAGGTATGAGATTTTAGGGTGTTATATTTAGTCCATGCATATTGATTATTATTGAGGAGTAGGTTTAAGTATTATGAAATGATGTTGTGATATTAAAATATTAATTAGTATCGAGGAGAAGGATTAATTGTTGTGAAATGATGTGCGATATCAAAACATTGGTTGTTGTTGAGTTTTAGGGTTGGTGAATGCTACTTTGAGTTTTATGGTTTATGTTATATGCATTCTTGGTAGGTATCGAAGAGTATGTTTATGTTTAGGAGATGTGTTTGATATTGTAAGTTGTTCATTGGTTGAGGACTGATAAATAATAATGAAATGATAGAGGAGTAGCTATGTATATGTGAGAGGATGTTCAAATAATAAAATAACATTTTCGAGGGTTTAATAAATAATAATTAAATTATTTGAGGATGATATATGTAAACGTGCATGATAACGTCTGTGAATACTAGGAGGAATCTGAGGATTGATCATGGCTCGAACTACTGATAAACACGATAATGAATAGTAAGATTTGAGGATTGGGTTTGATGATATTATACCGGTGATTGATCGTATTAGATGTAACGCACCTCTAGTCAACCCTGGTCAACCCTCTAACTAAGTGTCTATGTGAGTTTGTAACATGATTGAAGCATGTGCTAGACGTATGTCACCTCTTATTAGTAGCGTAATAGTTTATTGATTGAGCTTGTACCTCGTCTCTAGGTACTACGGGACCCGTGGACTTGGACGTTGTACCGGATCCCCGTCATCAACAGCCGAACGCAGGCAAGTGTACCTTACCATCCTGTATTTCAGTTACCAGATATTTATTGCTTTATTTTATGCATTGTGCGCGTGTTTGCTTAGAATCGTTACTTCGCGTCCGGATCACAACCGGGTGCAGACGTTCGTCGTAACGTCTCGTAACGAGTGATGGATGGTTCACAATACCTTGATGTACGTACCTGTGTACCTCATAACCCTAGGACACATTCAGATACTGTCATCGTGCCAGATTTCCTGTATCCTGATACTGACATCATGACCGGAACTTGGGACGACCTAAGGGTCACGTTGATTGATAGCTACTCCAGTATGACGAGACTGCTAGATAGAGGTTCAGGTTCAACGCACAATCGTTGACCGCTTGGGATGGGAAAGACAGTTACTAGACGTTTGGGCTCCTCTGTACGTGCTTATATATGTATATGTACTATCTCTGTAGTGATCCTGTATCTAGTGTAGTTGTATCACCCATGTGACTCTTTGTCCGGAGCTGCGGTACGTCCCGTGTGTTTTCGTGTTCGGAGCTACGGTTTTATTTTGGATAGCCCACGCGTCGAATATTGTCTTCAAATTGTGTCTCACTTAGGTGATTATGCTAGATTATACCGTCGTTGCACTTATACTTTTTGTTGTACTTAGGCATGTTATATTTTTGTACCTTGTTACGTCCCTCTGAGGACCTGGTCCCTTGCCAGTTTTGCAGCATAGACGATTACGGAGCATTTTCTCTTGCGGGCATTGTACCAGGTACCAGGTACTCAAATCATATCTACCGGCATTATGGTTATTTTATATTGATTATTCATCTGGTGTTGTAGCCTAGTTTTTATAGACTCGTATTTTTTCTCGAGTCTATTCGAGTTGGTGTGTTATTGGGCGGCCGACTTTAGCACATGCAGCTCTTTCTTGTATATTTATGTTCAATGTGGATTGAGGCATAGATGTTTATATTTACGGGATTTTTAGATAGTGCCCTTTATTATACAGCTTATACGTATTCGAGTCAGACTAGAGTCTGGTCGAATGCGTAGCTAGCGTGTCGCGTATTCCTGGTCCTATGTATTTTGGGACTGGAGCGTGACAAGATGTTCATGACTATTCGCAGGAGCACGGATCAGGACTTACTACTTATCTCTTTCGAGGAGGTCTTACCTTCTGAGCATCCTTGATTATCCCTAGCGATGGATCGCTTCGTTGATACCTTTATATCATCATCTTATTTATATTAGAGATTTACCCTTCTCCCTTATTTTAGTATTGATATAGTCATTGGTAGTGGATTTGTCTCCACCCGACTATTATTTTGGATTATTCAGACTCATTATTTTAGTTTAATTATTTTTTTCTATGACTTGTTGTGTGGATGAGATTAGTATTTCTGTGACTTGTGACTATATATATACCGCATGTGAGTTAATATTCATATTACAACGTACGTATGTATTATGGTATCCATATATTGGAGTTGCCATATACATACGGGTAGCATGCTTACGTGTTCCTAGTCCTAAGTATTTTGGGACTGGAGCGTAACATATTTTTATGGTGGCCCATACAGGTCGAGAGCATATTGTCTCGATTATGTTACTGTACCGAGCAAGGCTGCGCATAGGATTAGAATATAGGATCTCATCCACCTAATTATCACCTCCCTTGATTTCGTTCCGCATTCTTATTTGATTGCTTGCATTGCATCTTGCTTGATCCCTTCTCAACGTTAATCTTCTCTCGTGCTTGATAGGGGTTAGAAAGATGACTTATACCAGGTATATACACTCTAGTATTCAATAATACTATCAGTTAGATCCTTGTAAGTTTGGTAGTATGCCTCATAACCTAGTAACACATAGTCCTTTTAACTCATTAATGAAGTATAAATGAATGACACCAACTATAGGCTTGCATAAGAAGATAGTGTTTATCTAGACTATAGAACTTTAGTGTTTATCTGGACTGTAGAACTTAGAGGCCCATACCCCCATTTGGTCGACTAGAGTCTTAGACGAGGAGTTATTATGGAAACTGTAGAGGCACAACCCCGATCTTCTTGGTGAACTTAAATTGTTCTGTACCTTCCTCCATCATAATCAAGCGTACTCATATTTTTACTACCTCGACTTATGATGCTATTATAGCCTAGTTTTGCAAGCTTATTCTTTTATTGAGCTTGTTTATGACATATGTATTATTGGGGGCCCACACTAATATATTGTCTAAATCAGGATCGGTGCATTATGGTCTGATTAACCTTAGTGCGCTTGGTTCGATCTTCGTATCACTACTTTATGTGGATCGAGATATAGTTGACTCAACTTGTTAGATGAATATACTTGTCCTTTAGACATGTCCGAGCATATCTTATTGGTTACATCATTGTACTGATATAAGCATGTGAATAGAAATTTACCCAAAATAAGATTTTAATCCACAACTGCCTTGGCAACTCCCTTTCAAATTCTCTAATCCCTTTTAATCCCGTACTTGTATTCTATCACCTCCTCCTTGAATTTTTTATTGTTGTTTTTCGTCTTCCCCTATTTCGGAACGACGAATGTACGTGCTTAGTATAAGTTTGATACACGGAGAGTACTAGATATACCCCATAGGCCAAGCACTCATGATGACGAATAAGGAAGCGCAGGCACAGGAAGTCATAGATACAGGCACAACCTTAGTTATATGTGTCATTTCATACTCATGACCCCATTGTGACACGAGATCTTAGGTGCATAGTAGACGTAGAATTATATATAAGGTAGTTTAGCAGTTATGAGGATATGTTGATATCCTAACTAGATGGCATATCCACGAAGCTAATGGATGACACGCTTAGCAGTAGTAGTATTCTCTTTCTATCACCATCTCGCCCCTTGGGGTGGCTCATCTTCTCTTCTATATACATTCCTTATCTCGTGCTTAACTCTTCCTATCATAGTCATATCTTTTCGTGCCATTAGGAATTGTTTAATTTACTTCAACTTTACCCTTATTTTGTTAGTTAAAAACATAAATGGTTTAGTAAATGATTAATAACTAAAAGATGAGTACATAATAATAACCCTTATGTATATGCACTATAGCAATATTTGTATCCTCTTATTATTTTAAACCATGAATAGCATCCCTTAGTCTAAACAAGAATTAGTTAGATTGTTTGAAATAGTTCATACTCCTAATAGTTTTATAAGTTAGTCAAGACCTTAACTATTGCCTAAAAACTTAGACTAAGCTTAGGAAAGAGTTAAAGGCACTTGTTACGAACTGATGACTATGACAAATCGCTGGCGAAGTAGCGACAGCTGCAGCTAGACCATTATAGTAGAGTAGTCAAAGTATTTGCAGACATACTGGTCAGGTGGCGTGGCAGTATTAGACTACGATACTTGACGGTTACAAAAAAAATCATAGTTATAAGATTCCATACAGGTATCCTAAGATTCACGACCCAATGAATAAATTCGTCCTACAACCTGGACAATAGCCGTAAGAGACTTTGACTACTAGTAGAATTTTTGTAAGTTGGGTAGTGTAGATGAGTTAGAAATAGAATAGTGTATGGACAATAAATAAGGAAGTGTTAGAATGATAGACCATGACTTTTAGGAAGTACCGCTAGATAGCAATGTAGTGTAATAGCTATAGTGATTATTATGAATATGGGTTAGTGTCAATTTTGAGGACAAATTTTTTATAAATGAGGAAGTGTTAGAATGACAGACCATGACTTTTAGGAAGTACCGCTAGATAGCAATGTAGTGTAATAGCTATAGTGATTATTATGAATATGGGTTAGTGTCAATTTCAAGGACGAATTTTTTATAAGTTGGGTAGAATATAAAACCCTATATTTTTTAATATTATATTTATTTAATTAATCAATTATTGAGTTTATTTATATTATTTATAGTAATTAGAAAATATAATTTATCTATTTAATTACCTAGATAAATATTCATTTAGAGTTTTACACAAAAACTACTATTTTATTTTAGGAGTATTGGTAGAAGAGTAATAGATATTTTTAGTATTTAATTTTAGGTACAAATGTATTTTTATATATACCTTAAATATATATGTAAATAATATCTAGTCGTATTAATAATAAATAATAGTAATAATGTAATAATAATCGTAATAATAAGATTATTATTAATAATAATAAATAGTGTAATAGTAATAATAATAATAATATTATTATTATTATTAGTAATAATAATAATATAATTAAATAAGAAATAGAAAAGAGTAAAAGGAAAAAGAAAAAAAGAATTAGAAATAAATAAGTAATTAAATTAACCCAAACCCTAAACCCTAACTAAACCCTACCCGCTAGTCCTAAACCCTACCCATTAGACCCGGCCCGCAGCAGCAGCAGCTGCAAGCCCAGCAACCCCGCGCGCGCAGCGTTCCCATCCCCGCCCCCTCTATATATACTATATACTTCTCATTAAACCCTAAACCCTAACCCTAAATCGTTATCTCCTCGACACCAGCCCAGCCACGACACCACCGTCGCACCGTCGGAGCCCAGCACCGCGCGGACCGCCGCCACGACCACCGTACACCCGCGTGACAACGAGCACACGCGACAACAACTAACAACGACTTAGCCCTGTTCAGGCCTCGTTTCCCGTGCCATCGCTCTACCAAACTCGACCCCATCTTCACCGGTATGTTCACAACATATCCCTCTTCCAACTCTGTGTATTAGTTTACTTCGAACAGCGCGTAATCCTAGGCAAAAATTGACGCCAAGTCAAGAAAAAAAACTACATCATTTAATTTCAGAAAAACTGTTGCAACCACCCCTGTTTAAAGACTCGTATCTCCCACCACAGAGATCCAAACTTAGAAATTCCTTTTGCTATGTGAAGACCACCAAACCTAGATTATTTCCTGTTAATTATATTATTTTATTAGTTGTTGTATGCAAAATTAAACTGAGTTAAAAATTACGAAAACCTGCTTTTTCAACTTCCAAAATTTATGATACGGAGCGCACTCTGCCAAACGGGACCGGCCCGTCGCGTACCAATTGTACCGAAAGACGCGTATGGTATGTCCAGACGTGCAAGCTTTTACGAAAACTGATTCAAACGTGTGTGCGCGTCGGAATCAGCTCGTGTCCGTAAACCGTAGTATCTAGCTCGCACTACGGTAGTGTGTCGCACTGGTCGCTACCCCCATGGTATGTCAATTTCTGGAGTCTCGCTGGTCGCTACCCCCGTGGTATGTCATTTTTTGATGTCCCTGACGTGTGTGTTAGTTGTAAGATTTAGATCGAGTAGCCTACCCATGCCCATACGTCGAAAAGTTGTCCTCATTATGTATTTCATATAGATTATCTTGTACAACGTACTTATATATTTTTTGTCTATATTGCATGTTTAGTGTATTCAAATTGGCATTCCTCTATGTATCTTGTTATATCCCTCTGAGGACCTAGTCCCTTTCCAGGTATAGATGTTCATGACTATTCGCAGGAGCAAGGATCAGGACTTACTACTTATCTCTTCCGAGGAGGTCTTACCTTCTGAGCATCCTTGATTATCCCTAGCGATGGATCGCTTCGCTGATACCTTTATATCATCATCTTATTTATATTGGAGATTTACCCTTCTCCCTTATTTTAGTATTGATATAGTCATTGGTAGTAGATTTGTCTCTACCCGACTATTATTTTGGATTATTCAGACTCATTATTCTAGTTTAGTTATTTTTTTCTATGACTTGTTGTGTGGATGAGATTAGTATTTCTATGACTTGTGACAATATATATACTACATGTAAGTTAATATTCATATTACAGCGTACGTATGTATTATGGTATCCATATATTGGAGTTGTCATATATATATGGCTGGCATGCTTACGTGTTCCTAGTCCTACGTATTTTGGGACTGGGGCGTGACACTTGTTGGTATTGGATAACATTGAATATTGTAGATTAAACATTGGATAAATTGGCTAGTAACGTTTCATGATTCGATCCATCATATCAGTCGGGACGGAGGAAATACCAATTAAATATGTGATCAAGAAACTATCGGCTAGTAGTGTAATCATTAGCTACTAACTAACCATGCAATTCACGTATGGTTGAGTTAGCTCCTTAGTGTAATCATTGAATCTCCCAGGCCGATCACATATTTAGTTAGTATCTCAAAACACATAGTTATTGTAGATTCCATTATTCAGTTCATTGATTACCTTGTTCTATTCTGACATTATAGTTCATTCCTTTATTCTTGTACGCACTGATTATATTCTATTGCTAGTATTGCCTATTCTCCCATTGTTCTTGATTATCAGTTATATTCTCATCGTAGATAGCATCTTCTATTTTACTGCTTTATAGTTTTCGTCAATTAATTGGAACTGCTATTGGTTGTACTTTGCTCCATTCCTGACTGAAAAATATTTTTCAGAGGATCCGGGAGATTGGTGTCCGACATACTATGGACCTCAGCCTATAGATGGTGCAGACTTGGACCCACTAGTTCTGGAGTGACTGTCGGAAGATTTAGCCGGATTCACTAGTTAGCATAGTTAGTTCTCTTTAGCATTTTGGTACCGAATTTATTTCCGGCATATATTTGTGTTTGGATATTATTTCTATTTGTTGTTGTTATATTAACTGCATAGTTATGTTAGACTTCAGTGATATCTTCTCGTGCCATAGAAATATGATTGAGTATTGTGTTGAATTAAGTTGATTACTCTCTTCTTGGAGTTGAGATATTATTGGAGGATTATGCATTTTGTGAGATAATTAGATAGTATAGTTGACCAAGACAGCGTTCTACCGCCGATGCTGCGGCGTAGGCTGATCGTTGTTCTCGACTTACATCCCTACACCGGATGCGGATCGTGACACATATTTAGTGGTGGCCCATGTAGGTCAGGCTTCATAAGTTATGCGATATCGTGGTAGTATGACGACTTAGTTGTACTACTGCGAGCCTGTAATAGAATATAGGACATAAGATACTAGGATGAGAGAGGGATACTCAATCACAACTAGGAATTCCAATCTGAATTGAATCGCTACTTTTGATTCCTTCTGAATACTTTGAATATTATTGTCCTTCCTTAATGATATCTTATCTCGTGTCGAATTGATCTCTTTTTTTGGTCTGTCTTTAGGATGCCGCTAAAGACTAATCGATCAGGAGCAGTTTCTGCGAGGTCTACCACCTCTCAATCTTCCACTCAGGTAGTAGGGTTTGTACCTCGTACAATATCAGTTCACGTAAGAGTCTCGGCTGCCTTTGTAAATCTCCTGATTTTTCAGGAATTTTTAAAATGGATTTTATAATTTTTCTGGAATTTTATGGAATTTTTCTGTAATTAAAATCAAGATATTTTATAATTAAATAAATTTTAAATAATGTTAAATAATATTAAAATATTATGAAAATAATATTTTTATGTGTAAAATGAAAAATTAGACATAGGGTAATTTTTCGGAAATTTATTTGACCCCGGAAACATTTTTAAAGACCTAAAAACCAAGTTTTAAATAAACCAAAATTAAACCCTGAATTAAACCCGGTTTATTTCAAATAAACCAACCCAGACCCGGTCCAACTGAACCGGACCGGACCCGGTCTAGCTGAACCGGGTCCAACCTTATTGGGTCGGATCCGGGCCCGTCAGCCAACCCAACCTGACCCGTCGACCCGAACCCGCATTCCTGTTTTGCGGATCGGGTCGGATCCACTCAAACCCGACCCGGACCCAAACCCGACCCGCCTAACCCTTCCCCTTCCCAGCGTATCCCGACTGCCGCGTAACCGCCGCTTTGTCTCCGCCGGCCGTTCTCAGTCGCTCTGCCTCCCCCAGCCTCTCCGCCTCCCCGCACCGGCCGCCCGTCCACCTCCCTCATCCCTGTATATAAACCCCTCGCCTCCGCCAGAGCTCTTCCCTCCGCCTCTCTCCACCGCCTCTGCCGCCTTCGACCTCGTCGTCCTCCGCAGCAGCTCCACCTCGCCGCCGCTCCGCCACCACCCTCTTTCCTCGACGAACCGCAGCGCCGTCCCGGCAGCCTCGAGCCCGGCCGACTCGAGCCGTGCCCTAGCCGCCACCCGCAGCAGCAGCAGCCGCAGCATCCCCTCCGGCCGCCCGAGCTCCCGGCGACTCTCAGCCCCTCCCCAGCGCGCTCTGCTGCCCCCGGCGATGCCACCCCATAGCCGCCTCAGCCTTCCTCCGGCCGCCACAGCTCCGGCGAGATCAGAACCTAACCCTAGCCACAGCCTTGACACAGTGACCACTGTGTCGTGTCGCATCTCCTTGCGGACACAAGAATCCCAGTTCCACGGAGCCCTGTTCAGGTAACCCGTTTTCTCTCCTCGTTGCTCCATTTTTCGTTCCGTCAGTTGTGACGCGTAGACTGCGTAACCCTCTCGACGCCCGTGCAACCCGCTCGGTGTGTCGCATCCTGTGGCGATCGCGAACTGCGATCCAAAAACAGGAAAAATAATACCCCATTTTCCCCCGGAACTGAGTGTGCTCCGCCAAACGGGACGACTTGGTCGCGTGCGGTCTTCTCCGAAAGGTGCGCGCAGTCGATACGGACGTGCAAGATTTTGCAGAAGTTGATTTGGATGTGCGTGCACACCAGAATCAACGCGCATCCGTCGACAACGCCCCGTATCCGCCTGTTCTGAATCTCGCTGTAACTTGGTGTACACACGTCGAATCGAAACGAAACTTGCGCCATCGGACTCATAGCAATACGTTGTTCCTGTGACCCAAGTTTGGTTCGATTCTGAGAACGTTGACAGAATTGCGTATCGTAGGCCCCACGGCTCCACTTAACGGGCGATTTTGTGACCGGCTCATCGGAATCCAATTCTGGAAGTTCTGTTGGGTTCGTTTCATCGTTCTGGACTTGTTGACACTAAGTTTGACATATTTGGAGACCATTGTTCCTGATATATTTTTTGGTGCAAAGCGGACACATGTGGACCCCGCTTGGACCTAAAAATGTTATTTTTTGCCCCTGTGTCCAAATTGGACTCAAGGACAGACGTTTCTAGCTATTTGATATTTTCTGAATCTGATGATGATGTTTATTTTAGCAACCGGAGCAGTACCTGCAATTCCCACTGAGGTCAGAGCTACAGTTGGAGCCAGAACCCCAGGCAAGTGTACCTTGCCACCCTTGTAGCCTGGTTACTTATTTTCTTAACTTATTTATTAATTGTTGTACATGCTTAACCTAGGACCGTGTGACTTATTTAGCGTCCAATTAATAGTCGGGTGCCAACACCGTACGCGGAGTTGTGTAAACGTCACCTAGAGATGGATATCGTGACCCTTTACATTCTCGTGCTTGCAATATCAAGTACGTTATAACCTAGGACACCTGACACTATTTATGAGACAGAATCTTCCTGAGATATTCATGGTGATTCTGTATAGGATATAGATTTCAAGACATATACTTTATTCATATGCTTAGATCTTATTTTGACTTGCTGCATTAGTTATGATCTTGCGTGTCATGGACATGAGACGTGTGATTACATTGGGTGGGGAGAGATTTACCATACAAAAGGCTGATTATATATATATATTACTTTACTTGAAGTGCCTTAGACTCTGACACAGAGCTTTGGTACATTACTGGCCCTTCGAGAGAATACTGCTATGGGTTTCTCCGACACCGATCCTGTAGTAGTCTCAGCCCGAGTATGACTAAAACTCTCACTTGCATATCACTTAGCTAGTTTTATATTTACCCTATTGTTCCATTTATTGCTGTACTGCATTTATTTGGCATGAGTTATTTTGTACCTTATTATGTCCCATGAGGACCTGGATCTGGATTATGTCCCCAGGGTTAGCAGAGGATATCTTTTCCGAGGTCTACGGAACAGGAGCATTAGCAGGAGCAGAACCAGGAACCGAGGAAAAGGTGATTGCAGAAGATTTCTCCTGAATATCTTCATCTATGCTCAGTTTTATTGGCAAATAAACTCTTATAATTCTTGTTTAAGTGAACAATTGTAACAGACTTGAATATCAGGTTGTTCTCCGATTTTATTTACATGTGACTGGATGATGTTTATTTTTGTTGTTGATATTGCTGTATTTATTCTGTGGATGAGATTAGTAAATCCTAATCGTTGTAATACAGCTTAAGTATGCCCCGATGGATCCATTAAATTGGATTTGTCCATCGGTGTGTGCTGCTGGCCTTGCCACGTGTCTAGTCCCTCGATATTTTGGGACTGGGCGTGACAGCCTTCGGGGGTTCTCCTCTACTTGTTCCGAGGACTACTCCAGTTGCTTCGGAGGGACTTCTACCACCTCCATTTTTAGGAGATGCTACGCCGATGGTTGTACTGTTTAGAGATATGATGGAGTTACAGAGGGCACAGATAGTGGCCCAGCACAGGCAGTCAGATATGATGCGATAGAGTATAGAAAACGTCCATCAGGTAGCTATTACAGCAGTTCAGAGAGAGGCTCCTCCACAGCCACAGGATGTTCAACTCGAGCTAGGCAACATTTAAAATTTTAAGAAGCTTGAGCCTCTAGTTTTCAAGGGGACAGAGGGTACGATTGGCTTGAAGATATCGAGTGTCTTATGAGGGTGTCCCATCTTACGGATGATCTGAAGGTTGAGGCGGTAGGACTTCAACTGTTCGACGTTGCCCCCACTTGGTTCAGGAATGAGCCAATTCTTACTGATGAGGGGCAGTCTTGGAAGGTATTCAAAGATCTCTTTAAGAAGAAGTTCTTTGCTCGGATGGACAAATTGGAATTAGGAAGGCAGTTTGAGAGCCTTACACAAGGGAGCATGTCCGTAGAGGAGTACGCCGCAGAGTTCGGAAGGCTGAGCCGATTTGCGGAGTACTTGGTGAGAGAGCCAGAAGTTCGGGCTATCCATTTCCGCGAGGGTCTGAATTGGGAAGTGAAGATTCTTATTCCATCTTTCTATGAGACGTATTCTGAGATACTTTCGGAGGCACGCAAGGTCGAGCGGGAGTGGAACTTAAAGTCGAAGAGGGACCGTGATATGTTTGGGGGTGCCAGTAGCAGTGTGGGACCGGCGAAGAGGCCGCAGTTCCAGCAACAACAGTTTCCAATACAGTTCGGAGCTTATCAGCAGCAATGTCAGATGCAAGAACCAATTGTTGCTCCAGTACAAGCTCCAGTACAGCAGATACCACAACAGCCTCAGAGATAGGTACAACAGACTCCATAATGCACCTATTGTAAGAAGATTGGGCACACTTGGGAGATGTGCCGGAAGAGACTTGGAGAATGCTTATATTATGGATCAACATAGCATATGGTAAAGGATTATCTCTGGACCCTTCAATGTCTAGGCCAGGGTGCAGATCGAGGGCAGAGAGGGGAAGTTAGGCCACATGTAGCACCGCAGATTGTTTATCACCCGCAGAGGGAGCTAACTCGGCAGGGCGGAGCATTTGTGATGACGGTCGAGGAGACCGATACTACAGGTGATGGGTTAGCGAGTTCTGTTCTTTCTTTCTTTCTGTTCTTTCTATCTATTTTGATTGATTGCTTCTTTAGTACCTTTTGGATGCTTGTGTTATATAGTTATTATAGCTAATAGAATACCCTGACAGAGACAACAATAATAAGACAGACGGAGACCATGACCATGCATGTTATTCTTTGCACAGGACTGTTCTTGGTGTGATAAGACCTTATTAGACTATGATTGCTGGGGGTTTGACCTAGAAGGAGTACGATCACCCTTAAATTTCAAGGACGAAATTATTTTAAGGAGGATAGACTTGTCACTACTGTATTTTTTAAGAAAGGATATTTTAGTCATTTCATAATTAATTAAATATTATGCATGTTAAATATTTATTTATTGTAGTATTTATTTATTGTTAGCATGTTAGATTTATTTTGGACTTGTGTTAGTGGACCTAACTAGTTTAGTTTAGACTCATGGACCAACATTTAATTTTAGTTAGATTTGAGCCCAATAGTAAGCCCAATCATTAGGAGGATGAATTAATTAAGTTAAACCCATTAGACTAGAACCTTCCCTCCTTAATTAATTTTTTTATGAGAGGCCCCAAGGGGTATTTTAGACTTTACATAGTAGCTTGAGGGAGGGGGTAAGTGAGGCCTATATAAAGGGGATGCAAACTTTCTCTCTTCATTTTTCATTCCAAATCTAGATCTATAATTTTTTTCAACCAAATCCCTACCAAATTTCTATCCAATTTTTTTCTAAATCACCATTGGAGACTAGTAGAGCAAGGATCTACAAGGAGGAAGCAAGGATCTATAAAAAGGAGCAAGGATCTACAAGTTGAAAGCCAATTTCACCAATTTTGAAGTTTTATTAGGAATCCATCTCCCAATAGGTACAATTTAGTTTTTACCCTTAAATTTAGGTTCTAAGTATGAGATTTAACCATGAGAAATCAACCTATATGCATAGGCTACCCATAGGATTTGGTTTTGTATTCATAGGAGGCCTATTGAGAAAGTTATGGTGCTTTTTGTGTCAATTATGGGGGAATTCCGAGATTGACAATTGTTGTGTGTGTCAATTGGTCCTATAGATCAATTTGGTATGTGCTTGTATGTTGGGGCTAATCTCGTGTTCATAATTTGGTACGTGTAGGTCGTATCCCATCAATTTGGTGATACGTGTTGATTTAAAGATTTTTTCTCTGATACGGGACTTCAAGCATGTCACATTTTGACACGAATACGTAGATTTGTATTTGACTCTTCGTATTGTTCATAAATAATATATATGACTTGTTCATGTCCTTCAGGGTACGTTTGGATGTGTGGTGGACTCGTGTCGCATGCGTATCCTAGATCTAGTAAAATACGGGATGATACGATCCATGTGTGTGCAATTTAATTGTAGATCTATTTTCTCTTGTGTTCTTGGCCTTGGTATTGTGTAATTATATATATGTATATATACATATATTGTTGTTATATATATTTATGTATTAAATATCATAGATCTATATATCTATTATATATGTGTGTTGTATGTTTATGTAGTTATTATTCTATATATGTGAGATATACTAATTATTGTATATATATGTGTGGTTGTTATGTATATATGTATATGGTGGTGAATATATATTATATTATGCAATATTGTGTCTTAGACCTATGTATCTATATATATATATATATACCATATGTATAAATATTGAGATGTAGCTATTTCTTCTACATGTAAGATATATTATATATATTGTAGTATATATATATTATTGTATATATATGTTGTGGTTATGTATTATGTATATATATAAATATATAAATGGTTATATTATACTTTTATATATATATATATATATATATATATATATATATATATATATATATATATATATTATTTTGTGATTATATATACGTATACATATATGTATAGTTATATATGTTTATATATTACTATGTATGTGTGTGTATGTTACATATAGTTATTATGTACATATATATGTATGGGTGTATGTATATTCATTAGTAGTAATTATATGTGTATATTTAATATATTTATGTGTTATATATATATATATATATATATATATATATATGTGTGTGTGTGTGTGTGTGTGTGTGTGTGTCCTGTTATATATATTATAGAGCAGGAGCTACAGCGACATATTACAGCGTCGCAATAGCAGTAGTAAAACAGCAGCAGCAGCAGGAGAAATAGTGACAGCAGTTGGCAACAGTTGCAGAAAACTGTCGCTGAAATAGCAGCAGTATCAACAGCGTATCAGGAGCTTTAGCGACGACTTTGGCGACAGTTGCAGAAAACTGTCACTAAAACAGCAGTGTATCAGCATCAACAACAGTCTTCAGCGACAACGGGCAGGGTTTTAGCGACAGTTTGGCAGTTATATATATATATATATATATATATATATAATATATATATATATATATATATATATATATATATATATATATATATATGATAATTAATATATATGTAAACATGTTCCTAATTGCTATTTGTATTTTTAATATACTATATGTATAATATTTAGTGTAGCATATATTATATTATGGGATAAGTTAGTAGATGTGTATCATATGTTAAGTTAGTATCTATGTATTATTATATAAAATATGTTAGTAGTAATAGGTAGTTAGGTATTAGTAAATATTAATAGTTATAGCTAGTAGTTGTATTAGATAAATACATATTAGCCTATAGTTTAGAGATTGGGTAGGTAATATATACTAGATGGCATTACCTTGAGATACCAAGATAAATGCCAAGGTAATTGGGGATACCCAAGGTATTGGATTGGGTATCAATATTGGTCTAGTTTTGTGATACCAAGTTGGTTCAAAACCAAGTATCCATTTAATGTTAAAATTGTATATATATATATATATATATATATATATATATATATATATATATATATATATATATATATATATATATATATTAAATTTGTTGGACAATATGTGTATGTATGTTTTACCTATTGATTTACGTATCCAGAGATACGGTATCCTAGTATCCTAAGGTATAATTTTGTGACCTAGACTTTAGTATTTGAACCCAATATTTTTGTATTAGACTTATGCAACCTAGAAATAGATAGTTGACCATACTTTGACCATAGTTAACCATAGTTTGACTATAGTTGACTTAGTGTTGACGAGTTTGACTTTTGACTTAGAAATGATTTTATAACCTAGAAGTTGACTAGTTTAATTTTTTCTTTCCAGAAACTTGTATTAATGCAATATTCCATATATAGGTCTGTGATACCAGTTCGGACATTATTTCTCATCATTTGCTCTGGACCACAGGTGAGTACATTCTCTGATAGTTTTTATTATTTGATTACCACTATAATTCAGGTATTTAAAAATATTACTTATGATTCTTAACACGATGGTACACAGATTGGTATTGTTATTGGATCACCAGTCATGGGATGTTACCTTGATTATGGAGATGGTATCGGATATTGTCCTTGTTGGTATTGGATAACATTGAATATTGTAGATTAAACATTGGATAAATTGGCTAGTAATGTGTCATGATTTGATCCATCATATCAGTCGGGGTGGGAGAAATACCAATTAAATATGTGATCAAGAAACCTATCGGCTAGTAGTGTAATCATTGGCTACCAACTAACCACGTAATTCACGTATGGTTGAGTTAGCTCCTTAGTGTAATCATTGAATCTCCCAGGCCGATCACATATTTAGTTAGTATCTCAAAACACATAGTTATTGTAGATTCCATTATTCAGTTCATTGATTACCTTGTTCTATTCTGATATTATAGTTCATTCCTTTATTCTTATACGCACTGATTATATTCTGTTGCTAGTATTGCCTATTCTCCCATTGTTCTTGATTATCAGTTATATTCTCATCGTAGATAGCATCTTCTATTTTACTGTTTTATAGTTTTTATCAATTAATTGGAACTGCTATTGGTTGTACTTCGCTCCATTCCTGACTGGAAAATATTTTTCAAAGGATCCGAGAGATTGGTGTTCGACATACTACGGACCTCAACCTATAGATGGTGCAGACTTGGACCTACTAGTTCTGGAGTGACTGTCGGAAGATTTAGCCGGATTCACTAGTTAGCATAGTTAGTTCTCTTTAATATCTTGGTACCGGATTTATTTCCGGCATATATTTGTGTTTGGATATTATTTCTATTTGTTGTTGTTATATTAACTGCATAGTTATGTTAGACTTCTGTGATATCTTCTCGTGCCATAGAAATATAATTGAGTATTGTGTTGAATTAAGTTGATTACTCTCTTCTTGGAGTTGAGATATTATTGGAGGATTATGCATTTTGTGAGATAATTAGATAGTATAGTTGACCAAGACAGCGTTCTACCGCCGATGTTGCGGCGTAGGCTGGACGTTGTTCCCGATTTACATTCCTATACCGGGTGCGGGTCGTGACATATTGTGAGTCCGACGGGTTGCGTCGTAGATGTGGATTGGAAATGGGATAAAATATTGTGTAAAGTGGTGTGATTGCAGGTTTGGAAACATAGAAAATACAAAGGAGACTGCCGAAATTTTCGAAAACTTTTAGTTTAAATTTGGAAGAGCTTGCTTGACTTGATTTGGAACAGCTTGCTTGAATTGACTTACAATAACTTGTTGACTTGTATTTTGGAACAACTTACTTGACTTGGAATAACTTGTTGACTGGTATTTTAGAAAAATTTGCATGTCTTGCACCTTTAGAACAGCTTGATGTCATATTTTGTGATAACTAGATTATTTTTGCACATTGGTGGTTCACTGCAATACTTGGATGTTCTCTTATCTACCGTCATTATGTGTATATATATTATTTTTATGTAACTCATATGCAGGCATATTCGCACGCAGGTATAAACTTTCTACCAAATCTCTTAACTCATGTCTTTAATACATTGTATTTACTTCATACCCGTACCTTATTGTAGCTTGCTCTAATTATGATTTAATTGATAGGATAGACTTAGTTACATACCTATATATATATTTGTGTTTGATGTACTGTTATGATTGCGGCTTCCTTTAGACCCTCGCTCTCCCTGAATTAACGGGCTGGATTTGTGTATCCAGGTTTCAGGGAAGTGAGTGACAAAGGATAGATCCAGCTACGACGCCACCCAGGAGTCAGGTTGAGGCGTCAGTACCCGTGTAGCCTTGGGTACCCTCACCTCGTATCGTTATCTTTATCTTTCATATTTACTTTTAGTATCTTTTTACGAGGAGTGATTTGTGCTACCCATGGTGTAAATCCCCTGATTTTTCAAGATTTTTAAAAGTGGATTTTTCAGAATTTTTTGGGATTTTTTCGAAAATTTTTGCTAATTAAAAACGAGGTATTTTGGCATTAAATAAAATTAAATATTTTTAAAATATATTAAAATATTATAAAAATAATATTTTATGGTGTAAAATAAAATACTGGACTTAGGATAGTTTTCTGAGAATTTATTGGACCCCGAAAATATTTTTAAAAGCCCTAAAACTATTTTTAAAAATTAAAAATAAATAAACCGGACTGAACCGGGTTCAAACCGGGCTGAACCGGCCTGAACCCGGTTAAGCTAAACCCGACCGGTCCGACCGCCTAGCGGGTCAGGTCGGGTAACGCCCGACCGAACCCGACCCGCCAGAACCCGCTTCCACCTCTCCCCTGCCCGACTCAGCCGCCTGTGACCGGTTCTGCCGCCGCTCCCCGCGCCTCCGGCCACTCCGCCCGCGCGACCGTCCACGTCGTCGCGTCCCCTCCTCGCCCGGCGCCACGACCTCCCCCTTCACCCTATAAATCCCTCCCCTCTCTCCCCCGACTCCGACCACCTCCCCGCCGTGCCTGCGCCACCGCTCCCCTCGCCGTGCCCGTGTCGTCGCCTTCCGCCGTGCCCGCTGTCAGGCCGACGACTCCGCCACCGCCTCGCCGTAGCCCCGACCTCTCCTCCTCCTTCCTCCCTCTCCCTCCCTCCTTCCCGATAGCAGACCCAGCCGCAGCCTCCCTCCGGTCGCCCGACGCCGCCTCCCGGCCGCCTGCCGCACGCCGCCGTCTCCGACCAGCGCCACCAGTGCCGCCCCAGCACCCTCCGACCGGCCTCCCCCATCGCAGCCCCGGCCTATCAGCTCGAAACCCTAACCCTAGGGTTGGGTTCGACTCGGACACGACCACTTCGCGTCGTGTCGGACACGAGAAACTTTGGTTTTTGAGCCCTGTTCAGGTACCGTATTTCCTCTGCTCGGTTACCCGTTTTTGATTCTGTCTGTTGGGTCGCGAATCCTGTGTGACCCTCTCGCGGCGCCGTACAACCCGCTCGGTGCATCGCGTCCTGTGGCGATCGCGAACCGCGATCCAAAAATAGGAAAAATAACGCTCTGTTTCACCCCGGAACTGAGTACGCCCCGCCAAACGGGACGACTTGGTCGCGTGCGGTCTTCACCGATTCATGTACGACGTTGATACGGACGTGCAAGATTTCACAGAAGTTGATTTGGATGTGCGTCCACA